>CM076581.1:1039931417-1040461874 GCA_034641835.2 Pinus albicaulis
GGCTGAATTAACATGTCTCAATTACGTAGAACGAAGCTTTAAATACATATCTTCAACTTTGGACTGATTGAACTCCATGAATCATTCTGAATTAACTATCGGAACCAAGACAAGTATTTTCAGAATTCAATATACTTTCAGGAAATATAACTTTTATGGAATTTCATAAATATTTACTATTTTTAATTAATTTTGTAATAAAACGGGTGCAAACAATTTCATAAGGTCATTATGATTAAGTGAAATCAATATTTTGTATCTTCCAAAATAAACTGTAAAAAAAATTGAAAATATTATGGTGCATTCAATTGGTTTGTCGTCTGTAATGGGTAGTTTTTAGATTTTTAGTTTATAACTTATATGTTGAGAAATTTCGTGCGTCGCGAAACATATTCAAAATATGCAATTTTTTCATATTGGATCATTTCAAAAATTTCTAGTAATTATGATATGCATCAATTGGTTTTGTAAATATAACAAAACCGAAGTAGAATCTGTCTAGATTGTTGTAACACATTTTGTTTCTCAAAAACACAAAGTTTCAAAAAATACACCAGTGGGTATTAACATGACTTCTTATGAATCATTTGATTGTTAAAAAACACACACTCAAAGAAACGTTAAGTTGACATATCAAATGTGTATAAAAAAATTCCAAAAAATTATTAATAGAAAGCTAATAAAATTTCTGACAACTTTTATTTTTATCGCAAAATGAAATTCTAAACAGGAAAATTGTTTTTGCTCGCAGAAAGTTGAAGAACAGAAAAAAAAAATGAAATTTTTTTCTCAAAAAGGTCAAAATGTGTAACCCAACTTCACATTTTCACCTATTTTTACATATATATAGAAACTCATCCTCATCAACCTCATTAATGGTAGACCATTGCTCTTGATGGTAGACCATTAATCTTTATGAATTTATCAAAAAACACCTCAAATAAAATTCCAGGAGCAAATACTTGTCGTAAACAACTCTATAATTAACTAAAATGTGCAAGGAATGCAAGAAATATATCCTACAAGAAGTAACACTAGTCTCTCCTTCAGGAATAGCGTTACTAACACTGTATGTGCTCTCAAGAACTATGTTACCCTGCATATTAATGTAGGGTTTTCCACATGTAACCTATGTCACCCTGTATTAGGCTCTTTTCATGCTTAAAAACTACTCTACAGGAGTCTCCAAGAGTTGGAGAACCTCTTACACCTTCTCCAGACCTATATAACCTTCAAACCATTAGTGGCATTCCCTACAACATGGTAACACAAACTAAAGACCATCGACACACTCATCTACCATAGGACATCACAACAAACATAACTTGACTATCTCCAACCATTTTCAACTAGTTGTAGCTACCTTAGACCTTGTGTAAACATCTCCAACACATATGTACTCAACCTCCAATTCTTGCACTAACTAGGCATATCCAACACTAGGTCATAACTAGGTTCACATCAATGTCAACCAACAACATTTCATCACAACATCAATGCCAACAATATCCCCCTTTAGCATTGATGGAAACCACAACTGATCCAACCGATTGAGACTGAACTCTAAAAACTAATCTCCTCAATCTCGCCACTGTCTCCCCCTTTGACATCAATGGAAAATAGATAAACTCATTAATGGTGTCAACACTCTAAGGATTATCCAATAATTACGTAGATGGATAGACAATACTACCCCCAGGACATTATCTCGATGTTATCACAATACATCAACAACTAAAACCTCTTTCTCCCCTTACGGGAGCATGAAAACAAGCAACAGCAATAATAACTTGGTAAAATTCTCTCTATCCTCAAGAAGCAACAACTAATTTGATAACTAATACACAACAAATGTACAATAGAAGTATAAAAATCAAACAACAACTCCATCTACACCAACAATATTGTCAACCCAACAAAAAACAACAAGAACAACATAATATGACCATCAACAAAAATATAGAATAGCTATCAATACTCTCTCTCCTAACTCAATGAGTAGCAACAACATCCTATGATCAACCATATTGTCTTCACCAAAACACAGTAATAGCACATACATGGTGATAAGGCCAAAATAACAAGGCCATCCATATACCCTCAAGCAACAACATAACAACCATAGTTGATCAACAAACACACATTAGCCATGCTCCCCGTGAGCATGTTCTTGGATTGAAGTCATCGTCATCATTAAACTACAATCAATGGCTCCTTGCTAGAGGCTACACCTCATGGACCAAATGAACGGCTTCACACAACATGGCTAACATTAAAAAACTCATAATTTCATTAAGCACATTGAATAATCAACTCAAAAATATTTTGATCTTTATGGCAGTAGTAGAAAATTCTATTCACAACAACATGCATAATCTTGGGTAGAAAAATAGAGGTTGTGCTTTTTTGCAACTCTAAGGACACCATCCCCTACAAGGAATTTCTATATATATTTTCCCATTCTCTCATCTTGCAACATAGGTAATGTTAATTTTTGCAATACTCCACTCACCAAACAATGTACAAACTACATAGTAGCACTCAAAAATCTCAACTTGACCTTAACATACACATATAAATGGAAATACATAGCACACACCCCTCACAATATAAATATGGTTTCACACTAAACTAACCCTCTTATCAGCAACCAATCAGAAAATAGTATAGGGACACAATATGCCCTTCTATGCACAAGCATAAGATATGTTAATACACTAGAAAACTAAACATAATAACCAATAATATAGTCAGTATTAACACAAAAAAAACACTTCAACCACTAGTATTTACAAATGATGAGACTCACTCATCCAAAGAAATACTCTACTTATGACAGATGGACTCTCATTTCACAATAAGACATCCTTCCTCACAATATATATCAACCATACAACAAATGTTGAATACATGGATTATAGCATCACTCTCCTTATGAACAATCAATAACATTGAATACACATCCAATACATATATGTAACAATATGACCCCTTTTCAAAGGCACAATGTGCATTATATCTCTAATTTGAATTCAATCTTTACTCTCCCATCTATACACAAATGTTTCATTTTTTCTATTTTCCATATACCATATACAACATTCCAACAATACAACATTCATACTCAACATATATGAAACCATACTGTATCATAAATATACTCTTGCACCAACATAGTTAGCACACAATAATCATGCATTATAAACTTTGTTAGAGGGGATGATCATTGCTACAGGTACACCAGCACGTCTCCATGTATGATTGAGTCTTTGTGAGTGATCTCTGCCAAAATATTTGTTCTAGATGCCAAAAACTCTAAATGTTACATCCAAATACTCACTAAAAGCTTCTATAAGCATAGAAGGTACCCCCTATATGCACTTTTGATAATAAGCATTTCCATTAATCCCTACGCATAACTACAAGCACTGACCTGTTTGCTTTGTCCAATGCATAAAAAAATTACAAATATTTTGCATGCATACTGATATACAATTTGGCTTAGATCGCTCTCCATTTCATAATATATAAGCCATCACATTTCACCTTGGATTTTTCTCTTTCAAATGAAACTTACATACACATCCTTTTTTCAGGAACTGCTTTGTTCTTGCGCATGTTACCTTACTATGCTCTCACCCATATCACCATGCGCTTGATGATTCAATCACATGATCCCACACAATCACTTTAACACACAACCTTTAAATTACTAAACCATCAAATCCGTGTTCCCATGCCATAAAGTTATTTCAATTATTAAATATTCATAAGAAAATTTCACATGTTGTCTCTTTAATTCATCGAGATTTATAAGAGAATATATTTCCAATAATGTCTACCATTATCACAATTGTGCTCTAGCTAATATACTTTTTTTCCCATGTGCATGTACATGCTCCCTATAATATCAATTCACTCGCATTCTTTGGGTTGATCCACTCCATCACTCTTCTACTTATCTCTTTATACGCACAAAATATCCAGACCACTTTTCATTCCAATCCCTCACATTGTTTCTGGATTAGTTCTATGCACATTTCATATCATGTACACTATGTATCTTCTTTTGATAAGGTTGCTCCAGTTTTAATGCACATTGCTTCACTATCTATCTCATTTCAACTCAAAATTCATCTTCCTTTCATCGCATTGAATATTTATTGCTTTGATCCATGCATGATACATTAAATTTTTTTCTTAGGTCAATCGCACCTTTGTGCATACTCCCCTTTTTATTTCATGCATTTTAAACTTCCTAAAACAACCATTTAACAATCGATCAGCTAAGCCCAACATCTCACCATCAAGGCATCCATAATTATCTAGAATAGATGGATCGACCACTAACACGAGACATTAATTGCGATGACCAAATCAACCTGATTAGTGTGCATTTCTTCCTTGAACACCAAATCCACACAATGGATATTTTTATTTAAAGAATTTGATCAATGTAATTTTCACTAGATCATGGTGGGAACCACACACATTCAATACTTTCCATATCTACAGAGTAGATCCAACATCCAAAATTGTACCACTAATTTCATTCTCACCAACTAAAGCACTTATGTTTCTCTACGTTGTGACCAGATCCACCATAAATCAATGTATGTACACGATTGGGAGGTCAAGTTCATAGCAACGATCAGATTCATTTTCCATAGATACTAAATCAACCAATGATTTGCACCATTACCAACATTCACACACCCATTTAGATTTATTAATGTGGACCATATCAGTATTGGTGTTGAGTAACAATTCTAGTCAATGTTAAACAATTACGCTTATGATCGTATCACTTTTCTGGTCCACTAAGTAAAAAATCTTCTTTCCTAACTCATGCATCGAACCACATAAGGATGTTGTGAGAATTATTTCCCCAAATGTAGGTGATATGATTTCTTTCTAGAATGGCTTGCACAATATTTCTCTCTAGAGGTCTCAACCCATATATATGTTCCATTCAACATACATAACAACTAGAGGTGGACAAAATGATTAATAGCAAGCACAAAGAAACAAGATCAACTTTCGTCCCTGCACACTCTTCCTTTTATTTCTCTCTTTTTTTTAAATTATTTTATTGGATAAAAAACTATGCATAAGGCGCCACTCACTTTTCATTTTCATTATGTTCAGCTACAGGTGTTGTAAAATTCTCAAAACACAGGTTCGACTATATGGTCCAAATTGGTCTTCAATCAACACAAATATTTTTATTCTCAACTAAAACTATTACATGGTGCTACCTACTCTAACACGTCACTGAAGATCATGTTTTTTCACACTTGTGCATAGGCCCAAAGAAGAATTTTCAAGCAGAGATCAGGGGCTCACTTCAAGTATCAAATCAAACCACATAAGAAAAAATTGATTGCGTTCACAATTGAAACATAAATCCTTCCAAGCACATGATCAAATTGTATATTCGATAAAGAAATCAATTATTTACACTGAAGTAGACAAGGAAATGATCATTTTCCTTTAGGGAGCTCCCCTAAGCTTATTCACATTCGACTTCATGATCCCCTTAAGGCTGAGATGACCTCAATTTTTACTTTTTATGTTTCCTTTTCCAAACACTAATGTGTTATTATATGGTCTGATCTACTTCTGGTTTTTCTTTTCTCCTCCAGATTCTTCTCTGTTGACTTGATCCCTTAAAAGCCTCAGGAAACTTGCAATATTTGGCCATATGGCCATATTGTCACATGTAAAACATCTTATGTGCCCAATAAAAGAGAGGAAAATGCTTAGAAACTTTGTTAATAAAATTTCCACTCATTGTGAAATAAGCCCTATAGTCAACACCTTTATGGAAAAAATCATTACACAAGTAACATTACCCGTAAAAGAAATTTTTGTACCTAGATACAAATGGGAGCACATTTCCTTGACAAATTGCTTGAGGATTCTCCTTATTTGGAAACTTGTTTTGCTATGAATATTTTATCTTTTTGCTTTTGGAATTAGCTGATGGGTGTCCAAATTTCAGAAAGCTAAAGCACCTAACATTTCTCATACCTTTTCTTGTCATATTATTCAGCTCTTGATCTTTATGATGACTTCCTTCATTGTTGCTACAAATTTTTTCTTTAGGATTTCCAACTTTTCCTCATTAGCTCCTTTTAGGCTATATTTTCTCTCTTCTATCTCTACTTCTAATTTTTTACAATGGATGATTTCATCCTTAAGTTGACTTCCAATATCCTCTTTAGTCTTCCTTGCCTTCTCCAACTGGCTTTTTAGCTCAAAATTTAGTTCCTTGAAAATATACTCTCTCTCCTTAAGAATTGGAAGAAGTTTCTTCAAATCGTTGTTCTCTAACATGAGCTTCTCTATCAACTTTTATTGAGCTTTGTTTTCAACTTCAAGGGTCACTAGTATCCTAAGCTCTTCATATTCAGACTTCTATACTCGAAAGATAACTTCCTCACTTCTTGAATAATCAACTTCAAAATATTGATTATCATCTTTTTAATTACCCCAATATCATCATCACTATACTCGCAACAAGAAATAAGATATTGATGTCTAAAAGCACTACCTTTCATTCCTTCTATTAAGAGTAGAGCTTCTTCAGGCTTTGCAACATTCCTGACTTGTTTGCAATCCTTCTTCTTCTAAGATTGTTTCCTCTTGTTATTAGCCATAATACCATGATATACCCTTGAAATATCAATCTCCACTGAGAGAACTTTCTCTGATACTAACTAATGGAAATTATGTCACTACTAAGAGGAAGGGGTGAATTAGTAGTGATAGGGTTTATTATATTTTTTATTTCTTTTTATCAGAACACCCAAAATCAATGACCCATCATCTAGTCACATATATAGAATGTAAAATAAACATAGAATCAAATCATGACACCATGAATAACATCAAGAAATATATGCAGACAAGAGGACATAAGTGTTTCTGGTGGAAATACTTATGGGAGAAAAACCATCCTACTACTGCTGTGCTGCTCAATTCTTCTATTAATTGTTGAAAAAAGTATACATGGAGTAGTTCACCCCTATCACCTAGAATAGGTGACTCCTATAATAGTTTTCCAGTACCCACCAACAAGAAGAAAACTTCCTTGTCTACTAACTGTCTTCTAGCCTTTGCAAGCACGAAGCCACTACACCTCCAAATCCTCTATGCGAACCAAAATTTCATATATTCAAATTGAGTTATGCAATATGCTCAACATGAGCAACACAATAATCTTTCTAATATTAAAATTAACTATGATTAACACCTTACTCAACTTAGGTACAATTATACAATAAGTTTTACAAGGCTATGTATCACACACATTTACCTCTACCATTAACATGACATATATATAAAAATTTATCCTCATCAACCTCATTAATGGCAAACCACTACTCTTAATGGCTTGATCAAACAAGCCTCAAATCAAATACCAATAGTAAATACTAGTGGTAATCAACTCTAGAATTCACTGGAATGTGCAAGGAATTCATGACATCTCACCTACAAGAGGTAACGATGGTTTCTCCTTTAGGAAGACCATTACTAACACTATCTATACTCTCAAGAACTGTGTTACTCTGGATATTAGCACAAGTTTCTCCACATGTATTCTTTGTTACCTTGTGTTAGGCTCCTTTCATGGCCAAAAGCTCCTTTTCAAGAGTCTTGAAGAGCTGGAACACAACCTACACCTTCTTCAGACTTTCACAAGATTCAAACCATTGCTAACATGCCCTGCAACTTGGTAACACAAAACAAAGACCGTCTTCACACTCATATACCATAGGAAATCCTAGTAAACATAACTTGATAGTCTCCAACCACTATCAACTAGTTGTAGCTACTCAACCTCCAGTTCCTGCACTAACTAGGCATATCCAACAATAGGTGATAACTAAGTTGACATCAATGCCAACCAACGCTACATCATAGCATCAATACCAACACATTAGGTCTTTGAAGTATGGATATGTTGGCTGGTGTAGCCTTGATGATGTAGATAAAAACCCTCATTATGGGTATTTTGACAAGAATATTGCTCAACCTGTGATTGTTGAAAAAGATTTTTGCAGCCCATCTTATTCATACAAGGAAAGTAAAATGGGTGGGCGTAATTATACTTAAAAAAAAATCATTATCCAACCAACATACACTAAATCATGTAATTTCATTAACGTGTTATAAAAATACTTGTCCTTTTTCACTGAATCCAATCATACTAAATATGGTAAGCAATTAAGATACTATGAAGGGAAAAATGGATGAAATGGGTAATTTTTTACATGAAAAAGGTTGATAAAATTTATGATTAGGGATGAAAAAATCCTCCTCATCAAATATGAAACCAATTTTTCTAACCATTGTTGGCATTATGGTGTTCCTGATTCCATTTAGTTGATGTTAGCAGTGGTTTTATGATGGAAACTAGCTTTTGTTAGCATTGATGTCAACCCTATGCAGTATAGCTTATGTATTGATGCCCTTATAGTATCATTGTGTTGACATTGAGATGGTTATGTTGGCATTGATTTCGACCTTTCGATGATGTAGCTTCTTGGAAATATGGTGTACATGGAGGAGTTGTCTTGTCTTGGTGTGTGTTGAAATTAATGTCAACCTTGTGTGGCTTCATAGTGCCTTGATGTCAGCTTTTTGATACCTTGTTATGCATTGATTGGAGATATTGGAGAAGTTGTAATAGGTTATGAATATGCTTCATGTTGATGTTGTTCATGTTCTAGTGATGGTTATGTTCTTTTTCATGACCTAGTGCAAGAACCACATGATGACTTGTTTTAGTAGTGTGATGGCCTGATGATGATGACATATATGTGCTTTAGTGTGTTACACATGTGTTGCAACTTGTGCTGGTGTCAGAGGAGAGAAGAGGACAGATTGGTAGTCATGTCAAGCATTGATTGTTGGCCTTCAAGTAAACTTGGTAGTGGAATTTAGGGGACATGTTTCATCTATTTATAGAGATGTCACAAAGCTTAGTGGTGGTTGGATGCATGTACATGAGCTAGAGAAGGCGATCATTCAGGTCATAGAGGTTCAAATTTGAGGTTCTTATGTTTTTCCTTATACTGTACCCCAACAACAGGGATTCATGCTTGTGCATGTAGTTGGAATGCTCCAACCTAAATATACTAGTTCTATTATTGTGGTTACACCTAAAATATGATAGTTTTGTGGATGTGGTTGAGGCTTAGAACAAAATTTACTCCACAGTCCTCGTGCAATTCTAGGGTATTTTGACTTGTATGTTCGAGGAAGCTTCAAAATTAATGATATAAAGTTGAAATTGGTTGAGAAATTCCTCCAATTGGTGTGAACACCTTTAGTGAACAAGTAAAGGTGATAATGGTTTGATTTCAACAACTTTGTGCACTCTTGATCCCAGTCCAAAAGTGCAATCGCCCTGCATGATTTATATTCTTTACTTCAGAGTTGAGTGATGGTTGGTTGTGTGATAGTGTGAGTATGATAAGGCAAGATAGAGAAGAAATGCTTGATACCAAGTTGCGAGCAATGATAAATTATGCATTAGTTCTAAATATGGTGGCAGAATGAGCAGATCTAATTTCTGAAGCAAAGTATTAATTCAGAACTTCATATTACAGATTAGATATGCAAAGAGTTGTCGCAGATTTTTTTGGTAAATACGGAGAGCTTGGTATAGCTCGAAGCTTGTGACTCTCACATTTGTTTTGCAAGTGTTGCTGGTACATTTCGTAGATAACCATTACGTTTTATATTGTTTTTTTTTGGTAAGTTGTGCTAATCTATTAATTTTGAAAACATAAAAATACATATTTTACAGGCAGGGCTGGTAAGCTGTGCTTATCCAATCCCTACCTTTATTACACTATTTTTGTGCTGCCGCAGGGGAGGGGGCTGGCCTAGAAAAAACTTGAAAACGAGCAAAACATTGTGCGCAGTAGCGTTGATACATCTAGAAGCTAGAGAGTAGAACATAACAGTAAAGCCTTGTGGGCTCAGATGACAAAAAACAAAATAAAAATGAATAGCTGCAGAGACATTATTCATCCTCATCATCATTGCATTGGGGATTCTCCTCATTGATGGGACGATCAGGAGCTTGCGCAATATCCGCTTCCATTGCAGCTTCCACTTCAGCGGCAGTTCGCTTGGGGAGATTTGCAGGAGCGTAGAGGATGGGAGAGTCCAGGTCTACTCCTTCAGGAACCTTCATCCAAACACCTTTGAAATCCATAATTCAGATGTCTGTATCCTCATCAACCTGTGAAGGATTGTTTGAGGGTGCTGGAATGCTATTCAGAGAGGGAGCTTTGAGAGAGGAGGTGTACCTCCTCGCGCCTCAACTTCGCATTTGCGCAGGTTGCCTAGAGGATTCTTCTTGATGCTCGGGAGCATAATGATGGATGGCAAAGGTGCTAGACGAGGAGCCTTCAATCCATTCGAGGCTGTTATCCTCGCCACGATGGTAACGTCTCGGAAAAGCCCCTCTCTGACCACTGTGAATAGTGTGTTGGCTCATCCTAGGGGCTATTGTGCACTTGGGAGAGGAGGCAAGGGTGACACAGGGGCGGGAGAGGATGCAGAGGCTAGGGGATAGGTGTGCATGATGTAGAGAAACAAGCAGAAGGGGACTACACAACTCCACTCTGGGACTGAGGCTTCGCAACTAATCGGAATCAGTGAGCGTCCATATTAGAAGGACTAGAGCTAAATGCAGTGGAGAACAAATGAGGAAGGAAAGGAGCAGAGGTATAGAGGATTTATAGGATTGAGGATGAAGTTTGTCAGAGAGGCAATGAATGATCTTCGCACAACACTGCATGTGGAGCTGAAGAAGATGTTCAGGCGCAGAGGGGTAGGCATGTCTACAATGCTCATTAAGCATCATGGACATTAATGGTGGTGTAGGTGAGGTGATGATCAGTGTCAAGTGACACAAGGCCTGTCTGATCTGTGTTATCTCTAGTTCTGTGAGGATCGTGCGAGGAGTTAACGGTAATTGAATTCGCTGCAAGTGGGAAACTGCATTGGAGATTTCTGTATTCTGTATGAGATGGGATTTGATGTTCACTCGTGTCAGGCGTGTCACCTGCATCCGAGGGAAGCTGGTCTTTCTAAATGAGGGTGAGACAGTTCTTTCTGAGTGCCTCGTCTTCATTCTTCTCAAGGGTGGAATGTTGCAGAACACAGTTGCTTTCCACCCCTTTGTTAGCAAGTAGGTCCACAATAGCATTGGCTTTCCTGTGCACATGACTGAAATTGCTCGGTGATTGTGAAGAAGAAGTTCCAGCGTCTTGAGCTTATGAGAAAGTCTCCAGCTATTGGAAACTTTCAAAGATGTAGTGCCTTGAAGGATATGGGTTGCTGCCATAGTTATTATTTGCGAGTCCCCTTCCACTTCCAGGGGGAAGTAATGGAATTATATGGAAATTTGAATACCCTGTATCATTCCTTCCAGATCAGCAAAGTTGTTGCTATCCCATCTGATGTTCGCATAGTAGATTCTAAGAGGATTTCCCCTTGTGTTCCTGATGACACCTCCGAAACCTGTTGTTCCTGGGTTACCTTTGGAAGCCCCATAAAAAATTCATTTGAAGAAGCCCATGAGGGGAGGCGACCAAGTTTCAGGGGCATGAGATCGACCCACATTTCTGGGAGTGATTTCCATGGGAGTGTTGAGACTCATTTTCCAGTTGTTTCAGATGTGGCATTCAACTGCCGCGTTGGGTAAGTCCTCCTTACTCCACACATTTAATTCTAGAGTTTCAATGATTTTGCGGTGAATCATGTCCCAAAGCTGATCATGGGTAGAAGCTTTATCCTTGAATATGCGACTATTTCGCTCCTTCTAGATATTTCATATGAGGATGCCCTGAGTGATTTTCCATAATCTATTCAGCAGGTTACTGTTATAGGGATTGTCCTGCCAATTGCTGATGGTTTGAATGATGTTACCTCTGGCATGGTTGGACCGACAGTATAGGACAAAAATTTTGTCCCATAGAGAGTTTGGATGAGGACATTGGTCCAACAGGTGGTCGATGGTTTCCAAGTTGACCTCACAGAGAGGACAATTGGAGGGCCCTGCAAACCCACATTTCAAGAGATTCTCCCATGTAAGGATGCGTCGTTTACTGAGAAGCCACAAGAATGAGGCTATTTTGGGCCATAAATTATCCTTCCAGATCTTTTTCCAGATGTTGTCAACTGGTCCTAGATCCTGCTGATGGAGGATGTTGTAAGCTTCCATGGTTGAGTAAGTATCGCTGGGCATGTGCCCCCAGTGGAGGATGTCAGACCCTGTTTTGATCTGGATTTGTCTCTTCATGCGGAGCTCCTCCGAGATATTAGTATGGCTTTCATTGTTCCAATTTTCTTGCCATCTTCTTGTGTGAATCCATTGCCTGTATCCTTGTGAAGTGTCTTTCGTCCAGAAGTCGCCAGCCTTCTGTTGTTGCCTACTTTGGAGCGTAGCATTCCAAAGGGGTCTGCAGAAGATGGAGGAGAGGCTTGGAATCTGTTGCCAGGAATCCTCCTAGAATCTGGCTTGGTTGCCATCTTGCAACTCCCAGAAGCTGTGGTTTTGGATAATACCCTTTTGATGACTAGCTGCTTTCTAGATTTGGGAACCCGACAGATCTAAGTTGTATCTAATGAGATCTTCCTTTGGCCAATATTGCGCATACTTGGTCGCCCATAGCTTGGCCCAGGGGGTATTGGGATTGGAGACCCATTTCCACCAGATGTTCGCTCCCATTATGTTGTTGCTATGTTCACGATCCCGAAGACCCAAACCTCCTTGATTTTTGGGGGTGAACACTTCCTTCCAGTTGACTAAGGCCCATTTGTTCTTGCCTTTTGTACCTCCCCAAAGGAATCTCCATTGCAAGTTGCGCATAGCTCTAAGGACCCATTTGAGAGTAGCAAGAACTGAGAAGAGGTAAATGGGGAAATATTGCAAGACGAACTTGATGAGGACCAGACGACTGGCAATGTTGAGAGTGCGGTGAGTCCAGTTGGAGAGACGGGTTTCCATTTTTTCAAGAAGAGCTCTTCAGGAGGAGTGATTGATGGTAGAGTAAGTTAGCAGAGCTCCCAGGTATTTGTAGGGAAGAGAGGCAATGGAGAAGCCAAGGATGTGAGCAATATTGTGTTGGGTTTGAGGAGGGGTGTGGAAGAAAAAAATTTGAGATTTTTTCTGGTTGATCTATGTACTAGAGGCTTCAGAGAAGGAGTCAAGAATGACTTTGAGGGTGTGGGCTTCCTGGACTGAGGGGTAGCCCATGATCAAGTTTTCATCCACAAATTCCTAATGAGAGGATGGGGAAGGTTATGGAGAGGTAAACCAAGCAGAGGCCCCATCTGAATAGAGTTTTTGATCAGGAGGCCCAAGCCTTCAGCCATGATGATGAAGATGAAGGGAAAAAGTGGATCCCCTTATCTTATGCCTCTAGAGGGATTGAAGGTGGCAGAGGGGATACCATTGACCAGGATGGAGTGAAAGGGAGAGGTAATGAGGCTCATAATCCATCTGATCCAGGTATGACTGAAGCCAAAAGCTACAAGGATATTTTTTATGCAGTCCCAACTTAGTTTCTCAAAATATTTGGAAAGGTCAATTTTGAGAAGCATACCTAGTTTTTTGGTGGTTTTAAGGGAGTGAATGACCAAATGAGTTAAGATGATGCCATGCAGGATCTTTCTTCCTTCCACATACCTAGTCTGCTCTAGGGAGATGATGAGGGGCAGGACATTCTTTATCCAGTTAGCTATGACTTTGGAGATTATTTTATAAATTGCATTGCAAAGAGCTATGGGTCTCTACTTACTAGGTGTTACATAGCAATTTGTCACCGTCCCTGCAATTCCTCATCCCGCACATTGGAGGGCTCATTCCGTGACCTGTGAGCAGTGAAATAACTTGAAAACACTTTCATGATATTCCCCTTAACATGTAATTTTATTGCCCTGAAGAAATCTCCTTGTAAAAAACCCTAAAAATAGCCCTTTTTGCATTGGAGCGGGTACATAGTTCAACCCTTGCGCCAAGGGGGAAAATCCTCCAAAGAGGGCGCACCAATTGGTGCTCTGTCTCAGAGCCGCACCCACGCTAGCCATAATAAGGGGTGTTTTTTAAAAATAAATGGTGGAAGATTGACCCCAAACACTTCCTGAACTGGTCTCTAATTTGAGTTGGGAGGTTGGCTCCGGATTTCCATGTAGAGGAAGTAGTTTGCCACCTCTCATGGAAGCTTCCTTGAGGATAGGGCCAATCCCATGATAGTAGGGATCCCAACTCCCCTTCCTCCATCTATAAAAGCTTGCCATTTCCCTTTGCAAGCTAATCTCCAATAGCCTTGAGAGCCAAAAGAATGTTGCAATTGTCCTCATAGTGTCAAATCCATAGCAAGGAGATTGATGATCGAAGAGAGAGGCTTTTCCCCATTCCCGACAGGCTTTGCGAGACATATTCCGTTGACGACCTGCCAAAGGAGGATTTCAGCGTCAGAGTCAGGTTGTATCATCCTTTGTTTCATTAATATAAGTGACTACAATTATGGTTCCACTTGTGATTTTTCATGTTTTATGATTACGAGTTGTGTCCTCTCTGACTGACACATAGTTGCAAGTATTTGGTTGTACGCTTGTATGTTCGTTGTGTTTCTTGTGTGTAGGTGTTTGATTGCATCAAGTGGGAGAACTGTGACCTGCCGAAGCAAGGGATCGAGAGCATCATCCTCTTCACACCGACAATAGCGTTGGACACAAGGTAAGCCTCATATCGCGCCTTGGTTATTGCAATTAGGAGCTTGCGTTGTAGCGTGTTTTGATTGTTGCTAGACCCAGTCTGGGCTAGTAGGGATCGCCTCTATCCGCAGAGGGGATTTACCTCTTCAATAAATTGGCGACTCCGCTGGGGAGTTAGCTTGTTGTTTGCTTTATAAACTACATACGGAGCCTGAAGTTAGCCAGATATCCTTCGAAACGCTCTTGCTCTGCATTAGCGAAGTAGATCAACGCTGCTTCAGTGAATCTCCGATTTAGTTTATGAACTGAACACTTGGAGTATTGTCTTCTCTTTTGGTTGATTTTTGACTCTCCTTGCTTGATCAGCTCTTATGGGCTGGCTCTTGCTGTGTGTTTGGATTTTTTTTAAGCTTTACCATCACTGGTCTGCTTCTTAGATTGCTCTTTTTTCATCTTTCCTTAGTAAACTCGGCTAGCGCGCTTTTCAATGTGACAGTCATGTTGTCAGTGTCTTACTCACGCCAATCCATCTCTGGCGCTAGTTTCAACCTTACAGTCGCGCCAATCCTGTAAGGTCTTCGGGTTTACTGTGTTTTGAGCCTTCTGAGACTGATCTGGGTGTTTGGTCTTATTTTTATGACTGCTTGAGTGTTTTGGAGCTTTGTTTGACTGACTGTCACCTTCAACCTTTGGTTGTTTGCCCATTTCTATCAATTTTACATTCTAGCCCTAGGGCATCTAGGTGCTATTGTGTTTCGAGCCTCCCTTGGGAGTTTTTGGTGTTTACCGGTTCAGTCAACCTTCTGATTGCTTCTCTTCATTCGTTCAGTGGTTTTCCATCATTTTATTGCGTTGTTTGAGTGATTGATTTCTTCTTCACTTGAATTCCGCTTTGTCTCGCTTTGGGCCTAGATTACACGGTTCAATTGAGTCTTTGGGTGTCTTTTGATTTGAGGGACTTTCTGTTGATTTGAGGTCTGATTGTGTATTTGCATTGAGTGAAATTTGAGTGTTTTTCTCTTTTGCTATCACTTCTCAAATTTCTTGGCTCATTAGTTTTCATTTTGTTAGTGCATTTTTCTCTTAACATTGAAAATACAAAAAAAAAATCTCTTTTGCTTTGGATTAGTTAGTGTGAATTAAATCTTTTCGGTGTTATTAGTGATTAGTGACTTTGAAAGAGAAGTTTTTAGTTTCCATTAACTGCATTAGAGATATCATTGGTTGTCGTCTGATCATTTTGTTATTGTGTGAAAATCTCTTAACTCTCTCGTAATTAGCTTTCATCGAATGAAATGATATACTGTGGCATGTAGTGTGCATTTAGGCGATTTTGAGACATAGCACTCGCTAGGGCCTGAAAACTGAAACATAATTGAAGATAAACATTAAAATTAATTCAATTTACACTAAGGTAGCATTGAAACATTAACGCAACATTTAGAGGTCTAGGCTAGAGACATGTTCCAGCGTCTTTAAACCTAGTAGCTGTCGTTCGCCTCTTGGCTTTAGACAGCACTAGTACAGACTTGTGCTCCCCGTACCGTCACGTATATAAAGGGAGACCCCACTAGGTTTCTATCCTTTATCCATAGGAAGCTGAGCCTGCCACCCTATACTCGTGATACACCGAACATAGCATTCGGGGAGATTGCCTGCACGTACGTTAAGTCCTTGGTTGATTTCTCTTTCATTTTGAAACCAAGGTGTATATTGCAGTTCACGGTTATTTGGTACACCCTTTGCCTAGTATTCCTGAGCAGTCATTTTGATCTTATCTGACTCCTTAAATTTGAAAAGATCACCAAGCACTTGTCTTTTCACACTTGCTTCAAAACTGAAAGAGATAGAGTCATCTTTCATCCATTTCTCGACTCTTAAAACATGAAATGGTGAAGTTTCTAAGTTTCAATGTCGTAAAATAAATCACCCACGATCACACGCCCTGTTAGATTTTGCTTGTTGGCCGTTTGATTGTGTGCCTTGGTTATTTTCAGCCCGTGTGTTGTGTTTGATCTCTTCTTTTCATCATTACTGTCACAATGGCGGAACCTTCAGTTTCTTCTACTGGTAGTCCATATACAGATGATTCATCAGAGGTCTCGTCATCCTTTGCTGAACCACAGTAGCCCATTGTTTTCGAGTTTCCTGACGGGGGACCGGTTCTGTCTGAGCTACCCTTTGGAGGACCAGTTGAGTTCAATTGGCCCTTTCCTGACCCTTGGTCTAGATTGGGAGTAGGGGAACATTTCCCTCCTCTTACATCTGGTTCGCCTTTTTTAGCTGCTGTTATTCCTCCTATTCCTCGCCGTCTGTTACGAGATCTAGCAGCAGGTTCAAATATGAGTGAATCCAACCATTCTAGCAAGGAAATCCCCACATCTGGTGAATATTACCAGCTATTCCCAGAAGTAACCCGGAGGTTATTCCCCGAAGACAACTCCGAATCATCTGTTATGTCTTCGCCCATTCCCTCACTACCATCAGGGTATAGATCCTTGGGTCAGATTATTGCCGCCGCTGCCTCTATGGGAGTGTCAGCTCCTTCTTCGAGGCCAGTTATTCCTTCATTTGGGATGTCTCCTAAGACACATGTCACGTCATCCCCTCAGGTCACTTTTGTACCCGTTAGGCCCACTGTTTTTGTGGCTGCATCTACACTTGTTGTTACCACTCAGTCTGTAAGGACCACATCGCTTCCCGAAGACGTCTATATAGCTTCTGCTATGCCAAAGAACATCTCTCCTGAGGAGTATTAGTTGTCCCTACAACAACCGAAACCCGAGGTCGGACAATCCTCTCAGGATCCCAACCGCTCGTATTTTTCGCACTATGCACAGGATGGTACACTCGTGTACGTTTTTCCATATCAATACGATGAGCAAGGGAATCCTTTATGTTTACCTGCTCCTGAGGCTCAACTTCATGCTCAGGGTTTATTGTATAACCAGGCTGGGCAGCCTTATAACCCGCAAGGACAACCTTTTCAAGGCCAACCTTCGGGCCAGCCTGGCTATTCTTATGACCCGCAAGGTTACCCTGCGGGCCAGCAAGGGCCATCATACGGTCTGCAAGGAAAGTATTACAACCCTTCAAGTCAACTCACGCAGCCTTTTCCTGGAGTCCAACCGGGGCAACCTCAAGGACTCACAGGTCAACCGGGGTACCAACCCGAGCCAGTATACGGTCCTAGGAGGCAATTCTAACCTTCACAACCCATGCAAATGCAGTATCCTATTGCTCCCAACGTTACACATCAGCCAGGATCATCTTATGGTCCTGTTGTAGGTCAAACTGGTTACCAGCCACCACCTGGCTCCATTCCTCCACCAGGCCAACCGGTCCATCCGACACAACCCGGTGTTCCTCCACCAAGCCAACCGATCCATCCGGCACAACCCAGTGTTCCTCCACCTGGCCAACTGGTCCATCCGGTACAACCTGGTGCTCCACAACAGCCAGGTCAATATGCACAACCAGCACAACCTGTTTACCCGGGTCCACCTATTCAACCAGGGCAACCTGTTTACCCGGGTCCACCTATTCAACCAGGGCAACCCGTTCATCCAGGTCAACCTGTTCAACCAGGCCAGCCTGCACATTCTATCAACCCTACCCAACAGCCGATTTACTCGATGCCGCAACCAAATCAACCGGTGCATCATAATTATCAGGCTCAGCAGGGTCCCACCTATCAGCAGCCCACTCAACCTCAAGGCGATTACTATGCTCATGGTCAATATCGACCCAATTACAACCAGCCTCAAGGTTCCAACTATTATCCTCAACAACCCGGCTACACCTATACTCAGTATCCAAATCCACAGGCTGCCCAAATGGGGCCGACATACAATCAAGGTCCATACTCTGGTTATCAAGCCCCGTACACTGGTTACCAACAACCAAATCAGACTGGTTATACACCCTATACCCCCTACGGTCAGAATCCTACCGGACAGAACCCATGGGGGCAAGGATATTCTCAACCAGCGTGGGGTACAGGTATCGGTTCTTATCGAGGGCCTGGCATATCATTCAATCCGCAGTTTCCGTTCTTGGCTACCTTGGAATTACCGGATGTTTCGAAATTAACCAATGATCCGATTCTTCACAATCCTTATTGGCCTCCGGTTCCCACCAAGGTACCCGGTGACTGCCCAAAGTTTGAGGGTAAGGCTGGAGAGGACCCCCAAGCTCACGTAATGACTTACCATCTTTGGTGTTCGTCCAACTCTTGGGTGGATGATTCGATTCGTCTGCACCTCTTCCAGCGCACTTTGACTGGTGTTGCCGCTAAGTGGTATATCAAATTACCCCGTGGCATCTTTCAAGATTTCAACACATTAGCCGTGGCTTTTCTGACTCACTTTCAGTTACCAGTTTGCTACGAAGCCAGGACGCATCTCCTGACTTCGTTGAAGCAGGATAAAGCCACCCACATATCTGATCACATTCATGAGTGGCGACATCATCGTAGAATGATCAAGTTTGATATACCTGATCAGATACTAAGTCATTGGTTCACCACCTCCTTCATCAAAAAAATCGCCCAAGATATTGCGATGGGAGCGTGTGTGACTGAAAAACAAGCCATAGCGCGTGCCTAGTATCTTGATCTACTATACTCTCAATCTGGCACACTTTATAAAATTTTTCCTGATGCTCCATGCCTGGGAACCTCTAAGGCTCCACCTACCCTAGCGGTGGATGGTTTCATTGGTTCCATATCTCAGAGTTATCAAAAATCAAAGGGGAAGTAGAAGGCTAATTCATCCAATAATCCTGCTCTTCCCACCCCTCCAGATTTTGGCAAGACTGTGGAGGTTAACGCCGTTCAGGCTAATCCTACGAAAAATCCTCCAAAGGAAAGACTAAGTTCAAAGGAAAATCCAAACCCGACGCCCCAAAGCCAGAGTCTTCCAAACCTCACGCTGATGACGGTTCCCAACGTAAACCGAAGTACCCCTACCTTATCTATGAAGAGATCATTACACTAAGGATTGTCCACGACGATCTGAAATTAGTCAACTTCTGAAAGGCTCCAAAGGGACTCTAGCAGTTCTTAAAGAACCTTTCCCATCTCAACAGACCTAGATGGTTGAGCAGCCCTCACCATCTGCACCATTTGGGTCCCAGGTCTTTATGATGGATGGTGCTGCACCTATCTCTATCTCTACGCATTCGAAGGATTATAACGGATCATGTCAGGCAGCTGGAAAGGAAGTTGTGGATGGTCCATCTCCCCCACCTCTCTCCGATCCTTTAGAGATTGAGAAGCCTACAGTCGAACCTGTTGTGAAACCACCCTCTAAGGGTGTTCTACGAAGGTCTTCCTATAATCCAAATGCCCGTGCTGCTCAACACTACAGTATTTTTGAGGATTTGGCACAGGCACCTTCTGCCATGTCTGCGCTGGAAGTTCTTCAAAGTTTCCCATCGCAACGCAAAGCTTTGTTGTCTACAATCAGTGGAATCGATCCTGCTGATTCTAGTCTTCTCACCTTCGACTTAGAAAATTTTACAACCCGACTTCCACATCAAATCGCTCTTGTTATTCAAGTCGGGATCAACGGTCTTAACATCCATAGGGCCGTTGTAGATGAAGGTGCTTCAACCTGTGTCATGTCATCCGCTTGCTGGAAGGCCATTGTCTCTCCGGCTCTTTCATCATCTCCTAATGCCTTAGAAGCATTCGATGGTCGGGAATCTAAACCCCTGGGTGTTCTCAAGAGTTTTCCAATTACATTACAAGGGAAGACAGTCAACGTAGAAGTAGAAGTGGTTGATCCTAAACTTAACTACAACCTACTTCTCGGCCGCATTTGGAATCATGCCATGCTATGCGTGACATCCACCCTCTTTCGACTTATTAATTTCCCTCATGAGGGAAAAATCGTTACTGTGGATCAGTTGTCTTTCTTCACCTCCACCTCTGAGAACAACATTCCTTACGTGGATAAGATCCCAAATCCCCCCGACAGTGTAGGACCTGGTCTCTTTAAGGACCCCGTCCTCATGGGTATTTTTCCCGCACCGCCACCGCACACCATTCAAGTTAACATGATCTCTAGGTCTGACGACCCATGGATCATCCCTTCACCTGAACAGGTGACTGATTTTGGAGAATCGATGCCCTTAACTCTAGTAGAGATTAATTACTGTGAAATCGTCGCCACATCTGATCCTCCTCCTCCTCAACATGCTCCCTCGAGCATGGCTTTAGACACCTATTCTCAATCCCCCTGGCTCGGCGAGGCCAACTCGTCTGATCCTCTTAAAGAGACTTTTCCTTCTAATGAAGCCATTGTTGAAACAATGTCTCTTGAGGAGCTGCCTTGGAGCGATGGACATCATCGTTCCTTCTTCATGCCCAGACTGGGGGCAATGTCAGATTTTCTAGAGCATTTTGCATCTCAGGTTCCTACTCCGCCTCTTCAGACGCCCATCTTGACTCATGAGGTCCTGTCGGAAGGCAACCTGAGCAACATTACTCAGACCATGCCAATCGACATCTCCGTCAAACCGGGGATAGTCGAGAATATACATGTGGGAGTGACTTGTTCTCCTAATGAGATACGAGTCTATACTGATCTTTTTCGTGAATTCAGAGACGTATTCGCTTGGTCCTACGAGGAGATGTCTGGGATTGATCCTAGCATAGTAGTGCACGAGATTCCAACCTACCCCAGTGCGAAACCCATGTGCCAACGCTTACGCCCAGTGCATCCCCGCAAAGCCGCTGCCATTAAAGCAGAAGTTGAAAAACTTTTAAATGCGGGCTTCATTTATCTGATCCCCCTCACAGAATGGGTCTCAAACATTGTCCCTGTAGATAATAAGCAGGGTACTATAAGGGTCTGCATTGATTATCATGATATTAATCGGGCCTGTCCCAAGGACAATTACCCCACTCCTTTCATAGATCACATCATCGACGAATGTGCTGGAAGTGAGATTTATTCCTTGATGGATAGATTTTCCAGGTATAACTAGATAAATATTTTACCCGCTGATCAACACAAGACTACATTCATCTGTCCGTGGGGTACCTTTGCTTACAAAAAGCTCCCATTCCGCTTAAAGAACGTTGGAGCTACTTTCCAGCGTGCTATGTCTTACGCGTTCCATGACATATGCCATATCGTTCAGCCTTATCTAGATGATTTTCCAGCTCATTCAGCTCGATGAGAGGACCATATTGAACACCTCCGCCAGATCTTCCTTTGCTGTAGACGTTATAATATCCAGCTTAACCCTCATAAATGCATCTTTTTCGTGGATTTTGGTCGTCTTTTGGGGTTCATTATCTCTAAGGACGGAATTCGCCTTGACCCTTTAAAGGTTGAGGCTATTATCAATCTCCCATCACCCTCCTCATTACATCAATTGCAGAGTCTGCAGGGAAAAGCTAACTTCCTTCGATGCTTCATCCTGAACTACACGGAAGTGGCTAAAGGTTTCACGTGTCTTTTAAAGCAGGACATTCCCTTTCATTGGGATGAGATTGCTCAGCAATCCTTCGAGAAGCTAAAGACGTTACTCGTTAATGCTCCGTTGCTGCGTCCTCCAAACTATCACCGTGATTTCACTCTATACTTGGCCGCCGCGTTTAGCACCATAGCTATGGTTTTGGTGCAGGATGACGATGATGGAAATGAACACGTTTTTTATTATCTATCACAGAATCTTCTCGACACAGAAACGTGTTACGGTCACATCGAGAAACTGGCATTAGCCGCAGTGTAAGCTTTGTAGCGGTTCTGCCACTACATCCTGTTGCGTACAATAACCATGGTTTCAGATTGCAACCCCATGACATATATTCTCTCTCAAAAATTACTGGGGGGAAAATACTCCAAATGGATCGTTATCCTTCAGGAGTTCGACCTAGAGTTTACCACTGCTAAGTTGACCAAATCACTGGTTTTTGCGGATCTCATTTGCTCCCTCCCGACAGACTCCACTCCCTCTCACTCCGAGGATCATATCCCGGACGAAACACTCTTCCTTATCAGCACTCACGACCCATGGTACAGGGACATCATAGTGTATCTTCAGATGTCAATGTTCCGGTCTGAGTTGACCAAGGATGCCTGACATCGGATTCAGCATCAGTCTCAACCCTACCGCATTATAGGAGATACTTTATACCGGGTTGGAGTAGATTCGGTGCTCCGCCGGTGCTTGACCCTGGAAGAGGCTGAAAGGGTCTTGAATGACTGTCACAGTGGTGCCTGTGGCAGTCACATGTCCGGATATGCCACTGCCCAGAAAATTCTGCGTGCAGGTTACTTTTGGCCGTCGATATTCAAAGACTGTATTGTTGCAGTCTGAAAATGTCATGCGTGCCAGGTTTTTCAGCGCAAGATGTGCACGCCGCCTCTTCCTCTGCATCCTGTTATTACCGTCGTCCCTTTTGCAAAATGGGGCGTAGATTTCATGATGTGTAACCCTCATTCGGCCGGGGGGCATGCATATATAATCGTCGCTGTAGACTACTTCACTAAGTGGGCCGAAGCGATGCCTACACTAGCTGCCGACGGTAAGACAGTTGCTCAATTTATTTTCAACCACATTATTGCACGTTTCGGGGTCCCTCAGGCCATCGTTACCAATCATGGCACTCACTTTCGAGATCACATGATGGCCGAGCTGACATCAATATTGGGCTTACGACACGATAGCTCAATGCCATATTACCCCCAAGAAAATGGCTAGGTTGAGGTTGTGAACAAAGTTTTGGTCACTATGCTTCAACGAATAGTTGGTATTCATAAGTCCAATTGGCATCTCCAATTTTTCTCAGATCTATGGGCCTACCGGACATCAGCAAAGAGTGCGACCGGATTCACACCATTCCAATTGGTGTACGGTCTGGAAGCAACTCTTCCGGTTGAGTGCGAAATTCCTTCTTTAAAGTTAGTTGTGGAACTTTTGCCCGACACTTCTCCTGAAGAAGAACAGCTCTTGTATTTGGAACGGTTGGATGAAAACCGCCGCTTGGCTGCTTTAGTCATTGAAGCACAAAAGAAGCGGGTCAAAGCCCACTTTGATCAATCTGTATCTCCGCATTCCTTTGTCGAAGGGGACCTTGTCCTCCTATACGACGAAGCGCACGACAAAATTGGAGCAGGAAAGTTCCAACCTATGTGGCATGGGCCCTACATAGTAAAACGAGTATTGAAAAATGGGGCTTATGAGCTCATTGATTATGAAGGAGTTCCATTGGCGCAGCCTAGAAATGGGTTGTACCTCAAAAAATACTATGCTTGAAGTTATTTTTGGTGTGGTGTGTGTACATAGGTTTGTATATTCATTTGTGTGCATGTGTGGTGTGGTGTGCGATGTAAGCATCTTTCTGCTGATCGAGTCTTCCTGATTGTGCAGATATCTATTACTCCATTTGTGGGTTTCGCGGATGGTGCCTCCCGCAGTACCAGGAATCTGCCTTCGGCAGCCTGGGTAATCTATGATCCTGCTGGTGAGTTGGTTAACCTGCAAGGTGTGTGTCTGGGTCCTGCTACAAATAATATCGCGGAGTATAGTCCCAAATTGGAATTATTAACCGAGGCTGTAGCCCTCGGCATTCGTGAATTACTTGTGTATCTAGACTCACAACTTGTAGTATTACAGCTTAATGGTCATTATTCAATTAGAAATCCATCCATTTTACGTCTGTATCTACGTATTCGTTTACTAGAGAGAAATTTTGACTATATCACATATCAACACATACCCAGACATATGAATACATTAACTGATGCAGTAGCTAATATGGTTTTAGATAGACATTTGTGCAATTTATAAACAAAAACATCATCACATGTAAAAAATATCCATCCAGAAATAGGTATATATATATATGTGTGTGTGTCGAAATGTTTACATAGTGTGCATCACATAAATCAAAATTATACATGTTCATCTTAATACAGCTGGAGACGACATGTCTCTCAAAAAATATGCATGAAAAGCCCTAGATATCTAATCTGCGTGGTGCTCGTGATAACAAGTCACCGCACACACTAAGCGCCTTAGTAGTCGGTGGAGGTGACTAGGCACTCCCACGGTGTGTCGCTGGTATGCTAGCGGAACATCTGCGAGCCGTGCATAGTCCGAGATCCCCCGGGCAATGCCCTCCAGGTTTTGAATCAGTTCGCCTCCTTCGCCACCCTCAGCCTGAGGGTCATGGGTGACATGGGTCCTCCGCGCAATGGGCGACATGCCCGCGGGCCTCTCTGGGCCGACATCTGCATACACATAAAACTGTTATTAGGACAAACATGTATTACCAAAAAAAATCATAAATACAAAAATTCAAAAAGAGTATCATACCCAACTCCTCATCCCAATCCTCCCCCTCCGAGAGTGGAAGATCGGGATCTCCGGTGAAATCGGTCCCAGCGTAGGGCCAATCCTCGACCACGATCAACTAACGCCGTAACCATCCAAAAAAATCGGGCCTCCATGACATTTGTTGGCCTCCTCCTGACCTGGGCATGAGTGCTGCCCAGCAAGCCATCCTCGGCTCTCGTGGTACCGGCTCAACAACTATGGCCCCTTGGCCCTAGAAAATAGGTAGTCGTTCCAGGATGAACGACACCAAGATGGAACCATAGCCAAACTACTTTAGTTTGGCTTGCTTGCACTTTGTGAGCTGCCTTTTGATATTTTTTGTCACTGTTGTAGCCCAATCAAACAGTGTTGGATTCATACACTCTGAGGCTAGTAGGAGTTGAGCTTTTGTTGCCTCGTGCGGTGCCTGCGACCCCACAGCCCGCGTGATGGTGTGTAGCACTACTCTCAGTGCCAGATCGCGAACAGTGTGGATATCCACCTTCCCGCTTCCCGATCCCAGTCGTGCCCCTGGGCACACTCTCGCCATCACTTTCACCATCTTTTCACCAGATGGTCTGCTACCTGTCAAGATAGGCACCAGGCCTCTGCGTGACAGTCTGGTTATGAATTATATGTCGGAAACCTCAAGTTCCAACACTTGGTCTCAAAGCTTGAACACTTCTTCATTTTCCTCCCAAATACTGACCAATTATTGTAGCAGCTCTGGTTGAGCTCGTAAGCAGGGCGTCAGGAAGAAATTTTTGAGCCCACAGTTCTTGAGTTCAGTCATACAGGCTTCATTCTCCATAGCCAATTCGTCCTCTTCCCCGTGCTCCCTCTCTTTCCACTCGATAACCATTATTCCTGAGTAACCTGCATCAACATGATAAAAACTTCGATTAGACCTCTGTCATGCTTAAAAAATTCGTTTAAATCACTTACAATTCAAAAAATTTAGGCGGAAAATTGGGTTCCACCGTTGGCGTGACTGTTTCCCTGACAATCAGGCTAGTTGGCGCGGCCCCTTTGTATGCAAAAGGCCATTGGCGTGGGTCCGTGCCCGAAACCCGCGCCAGTGGGTGGAGCCCTAAAAATTCAAAAAAAATTCCACATAAGCCTAATGCGTAATGGAAATCATTAAAAAATGGATCAAAATGGAGTACAAGGAAGTGCCTCTTACCTGGAACAAACAGGGCTCTGAATGGTAGCCCGGATCAGTCGCAATCGCCGTCAGAATTTTGCACACAAAATGGACCACTATTGCTCTGCAATGAGGTAAATGGTAAAAGTAATTTTGTTTTTACCATTTGAGACTTATTTATAACTTTTTGAAATCTAATTAGGTTTAAAAGTCATTTTTTATTAATATTTTAATATATTTTGTTGAAAATGGATTTTACACTTGCCTTTATGTGTAGCAACAGGTTTTTACACAACTTAAACGGTGAAACGAGTTGTATTTTATACTTTTTCGGACTCGGTAAATACACAAAAAAGTCATTCTGGAGTCATCTTTCAGCTCTTTTTTGACTCTCTAAACATAAAAATATTGTCGAGGCCCTTGTCATTTCGATCTCATTAAAGTGGCTGCAAAACGACATCTACCCAGTATACGTTTACCCCTTTTTCGAGCTGGGATAGATTATTTACGAAAAAGGAATACTCTAGCCTATCGCGACTAGGAGGTTTTCTCAGATATTATTTTCTACCTTTTCGGGTCTGAGGAACTATTTATGAAAAGGGATCTTTGGAGTTTACTTTTCCACTGTCTTTTCAAACTCTCTAAACATGAAAAGACGTCGATTTCTTCCTTTGTCAGACTCGTTAAACCCTGATTACATTGGATTCAGTCGTAATGACGTTATTCGAGTTTCTCCTTCCTAGGGCTCGTTAAATGTACTAGGATGGATTCGCCCGAAGGGCAGACTTATATTACAAGCATATGCTACCCCCTTCAAGCTTGTTTTCAAAAATAATTGGGGTACTCGCTAGAAATGGTGGGGAAAATGGAACCAAACCATTTTCGTGTCGACAGTATGTCGCTCTTGAACATGGCACTTTTCTGCATTCGTGTCGGGTTGGGGACATCTCATCTCGTTTTTCACTTGCTTCCATGGGTTTGGGTGATCCTGTTTGACCTCTCATCTGCTCTTTGCCTCGTCATCATGACCCTTGATCTTTTGATATCAAATGCTACCAAATCCACTGTCGTGCCGCCGATATGTTCAAGAGAAGTTGACCTCTGCAGATTTCAACCTTCCTCTGATTCTCATCTGATCTTGATTCACAAAGACATTATGTTCCTCTGTCTCGCATCGATGATGTGGGAAACACTATGGCCCACCTTCGATCAAGGTCACTTCCTGTCAACTTCAGCTCATTATCTAGGAAGTTGATCTAGAGACTCCCTTCTGGTACCTTGGAGCCTGCATGCCTCAATGGCAGGTTCTTCGCGTTCGACGTGAGGTTTTCATCATTGGCCTCCGATCGAGTGATTCTACGAGTGTTCGACACCAGCTCATTGATTCACATGCCGTAGACTATACTTATAGTACCTTGAGGGCCATTGTCATTATTGGTGGTACCTCTCGCGTCTGTTAACAACTTTCATCATTGGCTGGTAATCAGACGATGTTCTTGCATGTTTGACCTCAGCTCACTTATTCACATGCTTGAACTTGTACTTTGTTCGGGTCGAGATGGAGTGCAAGACCCTGGATTTTGTCTGTTGGAATCCAGGTTGTGATTTTATGGATTATTGTGATTAGTTATATGACTCATTCACTGGATGGCTGCGTCCATACCTCGGATCTGGATTATTGTATACTCTGTTATGGATGGTGTTAGGGTCCCATGATTTGGCCGATTGGCTAGCCAAATGACGATGTAACATCAAACCAAGCTTTGGAGCCCAAGGACCTAGCCTTCCTGGACTCAGAGAGGGCTCTCTCTATATGTGTAGAAGATGTCGGTGTGTTTACTTGCGATGTTTTGATATTAGGCTAGTTATGAAGTATGTTTTTAGTTTTTTTGGTTTTTTAAGTTTGTGAGGGATGAAGCTGATCAAATACATAAACTGGATAACAAGATGTAGATAAATTGGGCTATGGGGTCAATCAGGTCAAGGAAGCTAATGAGGCGATGATGTA
Organism: Pinus albicaulis; assembly: GCA_034641835.2. Classification (NCBI taxonomy): domain Eukaryota; kingdom Viridiplantae; phylum Streptophyta; class Pinopsida; order Pinales; family Pinaceae; genus Pinus; species Pinus albicaulis. The sequence goes on from CM076581.1 coordinate 1,039,959,653, forward strand.
AAGCTGCTGTAGGGCCGATTTGATTCACAATAGAAGGGATCTCTGGGCAAAATGGATTAAATGAACAATAAGTTGGTGAAAGACAAGGGATTTCAAGTGCAAACTAGTTAATAGCATACATAAACATGTAATAGCAAGCCATTGATCATGCTAGGAATAACTATAAGCTAATCAATACATAGAAATCAAACATTCCAGCCATACATAGAGGTATATGACCCTGTAACTTCGGGAAAAGGCTATCAGACTTTGGGGAAAACACATGAGACAAACTAACAACTCATAAACTATGCCGGAACGCCTAAACATAGTCTCTAAGTCATTGGGTACTTGGACAAATAAGTTTTCATAGTTTTAGGCAAAGGGCTAGATCGGGACTAGGCCTCCTTGGTTCAACAAAATGATCAACAAATCAATCAAAGAGAAAGTTTTATGGACAGAACTATGGGCAGCTGATAGGTAGGTAGGGCAAACCATACATCCTACTCAACATACATGGAACTGATGAATAAAACTTAGCAACAATACCTTAGGTTACTAAAGAGCGGCTAAGAATTCTTTAGCATAACTAAGGGAGAAGAAAACATCAAGCTATGAAGATTCAGGGATTTTGAGGTGCCTCCATGGGCATGTCTCAAAATCAATCTTTACTGATCTATAGCAGCAAGAAAAACGAAATATGAGTGAAAACTAGAAGACAAAACAACATTAAGAAGCACTATACCATTCTACCATGTCAAGGAATCCATCAACAAGCCTTCAACATTCCTCAAAAGCATCCAAGAGGCAATCCAAACATCATAACTCAAGTGTATTATTCAAAGCTCATATGACCAATGCATTAATTATTCTCTCAAGTTCAGCCTCCTGATTTACAATGAGAACCATGGGATAAATAGGCTAGAAGGAGGAAAACCTCATGGAGCAACTAGCTATCCCATTGGCCAAGTCAAAATATATAAACTTGTCCTTGAGGCTTTGCAAAGCCCAAGGCACAAAATATCCCATAAAATATCTAAAAAACTGCTAAAAACGGAAATTATATTGACTTTACATGAGTTCCCAATGATAAAAATAGCTTAACGCACATTTGGGAAAAGCAGATTTTTGGAGTTCAAAAATTACAAAAATACTTCATATTTATGCCTAAAAAAGGTCCCCTGACTTGTTGAAGGCAAATGGCAGCCTTCCCGGTGTCGAAATGAGGCTCATGATGGCTCGTTGGAAAGCTCTCTGTGTCTGATTTCCAACGCAAGTGGAATCACCTCAATCTGATCTCTAAAAGTCCCTCAAAACTGCACCTGTGTGAAAAAACCCAGAAAATAGCAGGCTGCTGATATGGCGGGCAGAATGTGCAAAATGAGGCTGTTTTTCGCCAATTTGAGGGGGCGAATGATCTTCAAATGCCATGAAAATCGCTGGAGACCTGCTCATGGAATTATGGCATCCATCGGTATCATCCTCCTCCCTTGACAAATCCTCGAACTGAAACGGCGCAATTATGAGTTTTTGACTAAAAACCCAAAAAATGCCGAAAAACAAAAAGTTGCCGAAATAGGCCCAAAATTGGCATGCATGACCCTCAAGGGTCCATAGCAACATGCTCCAAATCTGATGCCAAAATATCAAGGGCTGATATGTCTTTCTTCTCTTTCCGTGTCGGGCGCTCCTTAAAACTGCTGTTCTTGATCATCATCCTTATGCTGTTGCTCAAACTGCTGAGCTGCTGCTGTTCAGCACTATCCTCCTCTGGTTCCTGCTTCTGCTAATCTTCACCACTGTCATGTTGCTCCTGTTGTCTCGCTTTGGAGGCATTTTGACCTAACTATGCTTTGGAAGAAACCAACTGTCTTTTATGAACAATGCCCTGCTGGATTGAAAATGGCCACTACACTGCCTGGAAAGATATGGACCCTGTGATTTTGAATAAAATGCAACAATGTTCTTGGAATAAGCCACCTCTGCACTTATTAATAACAGTCCTTCAAATCTGGATATACTTTCAGCTATGTAAACTTCTCAATAGAAAACCATCAATAAAGATGAAACAATATGATGTGTAAGTTTCCTGTATGTAGTTTTAAGCAATCATTCCTCTTGGTGAGTCTGCTAGGGATCAACCAACACTGGTATTAGTGTTTTCAAAACAAAACCCCAATATAGAAAAAACTCTGCTCTTCAGGTCATTCACCTTTAAAAAATACCTCTGTCAACAGATTCCTGTAGAGACCATACAGTGGAAAGAGAGGAGACCTTTTGGTTAGGTGAAGTGTTAAGGAAAACACCTTTCACTTGTGACTTTTGAGAAGTTAATCACCACCTTTATAACTCTGCCCTTGATGTTTACCCGATCATCAATAAATGCCTAATCATCTACAAAATACCCTGTTTCACCTTCAGAAAACTCTGTCTAACAATCTTCAAAATGACAATGTAGTGTAATGAACGAGCAGACCTAGTTTAGGTGAAAAAGTAAGTGCAACAGTGGTTTTAGGAAACAAACTTTCTGCTCTGTGAGTTTAAAAAGTCCATTCATACATCTATACCCTGCCTTTGATGTCAAAAACTACCATCAACCACCTCTGTCTCAATCTTAACTTTACATACCAATAACTCTGCTTTTTAATGCGTTGTTACCCTTGGAAGTTTCTCTGTTGATAAGTTTTCAAATAGTGAAAAATAGTGAAAAAGGGGCAGATTTCAAGAAAGGCTTACTGTAATAGGTGTTTTGGTGCCTTGTTTTTAAGAAATGACCTTCCCTTTAAACATATCACAACCACAGTTTTTCAAAATGACACCATTCAGTGGAAGAAAAATAGAACTGTGCTAAGGTGATATATCCATGCACTGTGGTTTTTCGAAAACATCTTCTTCTGCTTGTGAGTTTGAGAGAGCCACCCAAATACCTGTACCCTTGTCTTAATATCAACTGAAATTACTTAAGCACTCTGCACTTTAGACAGTGGCTATTTTTATTTGTGAAGTTTTGAAAAACCAACACCACTTTGGTACCTCTGCCCTTAATTTCAAAACCTAGTCATCAACAATCTCTGTCCTTTAGTGTACTGTGTATTTCTGGCTTCAAATTTTAAATTTGGTCATCAACAACCATGCCTAATCACCAACAACCCTGCCTCCAGCTTCTCATCAACAAACTTTTCCCTTTTAACTATGTATAGCTTCAAACCGAGGTCTATAGGCTTTAAACTTGATTTTTCGAGTTTTTTAAGGTAGGAGATAGAGTACCTTGTGAGTTTTTGAGAAGAAATCCCTTGGAGGGAGCTAAAATTGCAATGGAACTCTTCGAAATGGGCGCGGCAACCTTAGGAGCAAAACCCGTCGCGCCGGAGAAAAGTGTCGGGTGGAGTTGTCGTGCTGTCGGGCGGCCACCTACAGGCACGTCGCGCCGACGTTGAAGCCCTGTGTATTTTTCTGCCCAGGCCCGTCGCGCCAAGTTCCAGGCCCGTCGCGCCGCCCTAAAACAGTGTTAACTTCTGCCTGATGACCCGAAAACTACTTCTTTGGTGACAGGGAGGCCAAAACGTCTTTGGATTTCGAAAATGACATTCTTCCTCTCATACTTTAAACTTTTATGTCATTTTTCAAACCCTTTGTCAACGGTTACCTTGCCTGGAAACGTAACGTAGGCTTTTGGAAAGTTGTTTTGTTTTTCACACTGTGGGTTTTTCATTATGCATATGTATACTTGATCAATAACTCTGACCCTTAATTTGGACATTTGCCTTTTCTTCGAAGGACGAGGATGGTTATAGAAATCTATCTTTTGAATGTTGGGAGGAATGCACTTGCCTTTAAACTCAAAAACTGACCATTTATCAAACTGCCTCTTTGTCTATTCACAGCATTGTATAGTTGTCATCATGCATTCTATGACTTAAGCTTGTACTTTGCTTATTTGATACTATATCCTTGTGCTAAGTCACCTTTTAGGATGGTAACTATTAGTAATACGTAGAATGTAGACGGGGCTTTTTGATGCATGGTCCTTGCTTTGTTTTGATCAGTGTGTCGAACCCCTTTTTGTCAATGAAAACATTTCATGACTGAGCTGTGTTCACCATTTTCCTCTCTTGGCAACTGTTAGCAAGGAAGGGTTATTCATAATGTGCCAAAACATTTGAAAGCTGTAAACACCATTTCTTGAAAGGCACTTCCCTGGACTTTTGATATATGATATTGTTTTTCTTCCTTGACCCTTTCCTCGAGAGAAAATCTTCTTTTTGATATCAATTACTTTTTATATGCTCAAAATTGTTTCTTTTTCTATTCATAGCATTGCATACTTTGTCATCATGCATTTTATGACTCATCACGGGTCATTGTTTTACTTTCCCAATGATAAATTGTTGCTTGTAGGTGTTTCACAAGTTTTTCTCTCACGGACTATAAATACACTTTTAGGTTGCATCCTTTCACATCAGACTTTCCTTGTTTACTCGGGGAAAGGGATTTCCTTAGATTTGTGTAATTGATTATGAAGAGTCTTTAACCCTTTTAAGTTAACCACTCCTTTTGGCATTAAAGCATACAATATGTTTAACATTTTCTCTTTTCTTGGATGGAACGTTTGACGAGGTAGCTTTTTGAAGAGGAGATCAATACATTAATATCATAGACAGTAACACTTTCCTTCATTCAATTTCTTTGAGTCTTTTCCCTGCACTTTTGGACTTACCAGTTTTCAACAGTCTGCAATGATTTTGGCTCTCTGCTTATATATGGAGGAAGCTCTTAATCAGGTAAAGTATTAGAAGACCCCTTTTACCACTATGTCAGACACAGCCTTTCTCTGAAACAGGAGTATCAGTATCTTTACATTATCAGAGCTGTCATTCATCTGTGTAGCGACCTTGTTTCAGTCTTTGATATCCTTCTACTACTCTTTCTTGTATCCATCACTTTCAGCACCTGTAGTAGTTTTGGCCCTCTACTCATGTATGGAGGAGGCTCTTCATTGGGCAGATGTGGTGATAAGTAAATCTTTTGAACAACACCAATCTTAGCATCTTCATTTGCAAACCTCACTGTGTTTTTTGAAGGAAACCTAGCCATAGTGACACTGTTCTAAGGTTGCTGAGATATTTGTCACTTGGCTTGTTCATCTCATGACCTGTTATATTGACAAAACTCTTTGTGACCATGAAGGTCAGTGTTTTCTTGAAGAACCAAGAACTTTCTCCTGCCTGTGTAATGGCACTGATTATCATTTGTTCCATTTGATCTTGTGGATAGACAGGGTCTTTATGCTTTGGAATGTTTACTGATGACAGGTCATCCTAGAGTTCAATAGTCCATATGGTTTGCAAGTTTGAGATGAGTTTCTTTATCAGGCCAAACTCCCTTTTTCTTTGAATTGATCATATTTCCAGTACATTCCTGCTATGACCAGCAATTACATTCATGAAACCTGAAGATATTGTTTCATTGTTTCAGTAAGGACAAACCTGGATCTTTGCCACCTTTTGAGTCAATACTGGCCTGCGCCCTCTGCTTATGGATGAAGGAGGCGCCCTAACCCTCTGCTTGTAATGAAGGAGGTTCTGGGCCTTGACAATTTACCATTTAGCTGAGACAGTGGTGACCCTTTCTTACTGTGATCTTCATGCTGGAAAGAGCTGCAAGGTCCTGATGAGTGACCTTTGTTCTGCAGCTTCATCTCAGGATCATAATACACTTAGAAGCAGCTGTTCCTCTAACTGTAAACTCAAACACTTACTCCATGAGATAAAATATATTTCCTGTCTTTGTATAACCATAGAACACAATGAAAAACCTACTAGTCAGCTTGAGATTGGGCTCTATGCAGTGCTGAGATCTAGGGGGTGTGAGTGGCGCGACTTAAGGCTGTTTTTCAACTTCATTTGCAAAGTAAGGGATCATTCATGGTAGGTCTGCTGCAGATGAGGGCTTTTTTGGCTTTTTGATGATTGCCAAAGGTGAAATGTCCTAAACGCCACTTCCTAACATAGGGGAGAATATTGAAACAGATGTGAATTTTCCTTTTAAGGCTGATGGGCAGGTTAATAAAGCTGAAACTAGGCAGGATATGTGATATGAAGTTTTTGATGCTGCCAGGGGTGGACTGAATAAGTAGAAAGATGAAAGAAGTTTTGGGGAGGGTTTTCTGGATGACATATTGACATAAGGAAATCAGTTTCTAGAAAACTCAGCTGTAGATATAGTCATCACTAACATGTAAAAATACTGATGGCTAACAATGGCTCCATTTGGGGAGGGCAGCTCCTCGTCAGGAGGTGTCCAGAATTCAGATATTTGGCTTATGAAGACCAGTGCCTTATCCGTTGGCGCAAAATTTACCCTTCTCTTGATGTTATTTCTGAAAAGTGTCAGCATGGTTAACATCAATGATACTTCTACCTACCCTACTATCTTTCCTAACATTTTTTCTTCTCTTTGGCGCATTTGAACTAGCAGCCTTTTGACAATGCATATTTTTCTTTTTGCAAAATGAAACTATCTACTTCTATTCTTATATCTGCCGGGAGTTCAGATTAAGCTGATGAACTCCTTCATTTCTCTACCTAAAACTAGATCGACTGTCAAGATTAAGCAGTTTGACAGGATTTCATTCTCTCATCTACAACATGAAATTTAAAAATGATCAAATCAGGATTAAGCAGTCTGATTTGTCATGCATTTGCGGCATAAAAGACAAGCTGCACACAAATATTATTCTGCAACAAAGGAAACTAGACAAGCGGGGCTAAGATGTACAATGTGTTTTCATCCCTCGCTTCTCTCTTTGGTTCTGTTTTAGGCATGTGGAACCAGAATCTCTCCCTAATCTAAGCTCTGTGATAAGTCAATCTTACACAATGTTGACTATCTTGACACTCACTAACTTATCAGCAAATAAATTTAAACATGCTCAGCTATGATTAGGCTAGATAGCTGAACAAGACATTGAATCACTAGTAGTGGCATTTAGACTTGCTCGCTTTCTGAAAGACTATTTTTTTGGAACATGGGGCCTTACCACTGCTTTTTAGAAACTGCCCTCTTTTTCTACTTTTCACTATTTTTTGTATTTTCTGCTTTTTCACTTTTTCTTCAAACAAACTACAAATGAAAAGGTGCTCATAGGCTAAGCTTATTTTCTATTGTTGTCTTTCTATCCTGATCTAATCTGTGCACAATAGACATTTGTTTGGTGAACTCTGTTTTCCAATGCAACCAGTCAAGTAGATGCTCACATGGGTGATTTTGGTTTAGTTCTTTCATGATGCGGAAATAATGAAAAGGCCACTCCCATTTGGTTTGTTTCTGGATAGTAGAGCTTAAGTTTTTTCTCATTCTTGGTAGCAACTTGTTTATGATAGAACCCACTACCCCTACAGATTTCTCAAGGAAAACAACAAATAGATCTTGGAATAATACCTGATCTAGAGGATTTGATACATCGGATATATTCAAGACTACTCTTTCAGACTTCTCAAGGACAACAACAAATGGATCTTGGAATAATACCTGATCTAGAGGATTTGATACATAGGATTTATTCAAGACTACTCTTTCAGACTTCTCAAGGAAAACAACAAATGGATCTTGGAATAATACCTGATCTAGAGGTTTTGAGATATAGGCTTCATTCAGGACTACTCTTTCTTCCCCTTGGCTATATTTGGGACCCCCCTGGTAAAACAACTCTTCCTCATGATCACTCGAACTGTCAGACTCATCATGTATTGCAGTGTATTTTTCAATCCAAGCTGATGTGTTTTGATAGGGCGGGCTGGAAACTGTGTGAAGGTCATCAGGTTGATGGGCGGGGATACACTTTGACAGTAAATTATCTTGAAAGGATAGTGTGACAACTCCCATGTGTTTATCAACCTCTACTTCTTCATCTGCAATTTGTAACTCAATGGAACTGGGTAACTGAAAATCTAGAGTTAAGGAAGATTCTATGTCCAAAATGATTTCCTCAACTATTTCAGGCAAAGGATTCTCATTTACAATATGCTCAAGAATTTCACCATCTTCCTCAAACTCATCATCAAAGCTGAAAAATTGTTGATTTCCAATCATGTGCATGTTATCTCTGACGGGCTCAAGTGAAGTAGAGCAAAGAGTCCGAGACTCTTCACTTACTTCTAAACTTTCAAGGTTCTCCTCATGAGTGTCATAGATGACCGGTAATGGCTTCTTACTTTTCTCAAATTTATGAAACTGAGCTTCCTCCCAAAAATCAAAAACTGAATCTTCTGCAAAGTTAGCTTCTGTTTGGAAATCATATAAGTCAACATATTGATCAAACATTTGAGAATCATTAACATAAGCAATGTCACCAGCCATGTACATTGGATTGCCAGATTTCTTTTCTTACACTTGATTTACAAATCTATTTTCTGACTTATGATATGCAAGATTAACAGGAGAAAGATCAGAGAAGTTTTGGTTATTAGTTTCTGCATCTAGTAACGGAAAATGCGTTTCTGATGGTTTGAGAGCTTCTTCCTTTTCCATTATCTGCTTGTCTATATCACTTTCATTGTATAAGATAAAAGAATCTAAATTGGAATGAGTGGAATAAATCGGAGTATTGTTTTCCATGACTGCTTGAGTTACCAGAGGTTGAGTTACTTCTAGTCCCAGGTTTTCCATGACTGCTTTAGGCATGAGGTTATGGGAGGTACCCGAATCTAACATGGCATTATGTAATATATTGTCCCGTATGTTCAGGCTCACATAGGAAGGAGAAACATACCCTTCTTGGTATTGACCTTCTATTTTCGGGCCGAATAAGAGCTCGGGTTTGTTTTCAGTTAGATTTAAAGTATCTGCTTCACTCCCTATGTCAAAAACTTTGAAAATTTGAGATCTATACCTATCTACAGTTATTAGCTCAGTAAGGGGGATGGTAATTTTTATTTCGGAAACTTCCCCTTCGAAACTAAAAGGAGTTTGTAGTTTGGGCAGATTTGTTTCATCTTTTTCGGACATGATCTTTTCTATGCTCTTAATTTGCTGACTCTGATTCGGGACTTTGTTTGACACTGTTACTTCGGGGGTTTTTGTAGAGGTGCTAAGAGTATCTGAGCTAAGACTTGTTTGAATAGCTTTATCCTTGTTTTGGTCAATTTTCTTGGCCATCATTTTGTTGCTATCCATGGCTTTTTTAGGGATGGTGTCAGAGGTTTTAGCAGTGTCAGGGCTACCCTTCTTGGAGTAGTCTTGGTTTTTTCTACTTCTAAGGTTATACTGCCTATGAGCTTCTATAATGGCATTCTGAAAATCTATGACAGGATCTTCGAGATCTTCATCATTGGTTTCTTCCTTACTTGGATAGCATAACTCTTGCTCTTCTGCTGTGAGGTAAACCTTCCTCTCGTTATCAGAACCTATGAGGTTCCAATGATTTTCATCAATGGGTTCAGTATCCTTATCCTCTTTATCAACATAATTCTCACTGAAGGATGGTCTGATTTGCTGATCATTTCCTCTTGGTTTATTTTGAGACTGACCTTTTCTAAAGCCTTGGTTCTGGTTTTGAGGGTTTAGTTGGTTTTCCCTAGGAGGCACTTTTTCACTCATTTTTTCCCACCTCTTTGTCATGGATTTGACCAAGCCATCTATTCTAGGATCTAGGGAAGGAGATGAACTGGATACCTCATCTCTATATGGGACTTTTCTTTCTAATCTAGTCCTAGCTCTTTTTTCTGCTAAATTGGCTTCTTGTTTTATGGCTACTTGTTGCATTTCCTCTAGGGTAGGGGGATCCTTGTATCTCAGATGATATGTCATGTCTGGATCAAAACCCTCGGGGAATTTTGCCAAGACTAAACCAAGTGGGGGTTTGAAGTGAGGTGGGAGGGCGTTATACACATTGTTGAACCTAGTGCAGTATGCCTGGACACTTTCCCCATTTTCCTGTTTTAGGTTGTTATATTCTGACAGGATTTGAATAGGGTTCCTTCGGACTTCCCACTTGTTCGCGAAGACTTGGCAAAGTTCTAAGATGTTGTGGATGCTGTTTGGAGGCAAGCTTTTAAACCATGTTTTGGGTTCTCCACCCAGGCTTTGGGCGAATATTCTCATTCTGACGGTTTCGTCGTGTACTTCCATGTATTCAAAAGCATCACTAATCCTACTTACATGCTGTTGAGATGTGGTGGTGTCTTCTCCGGTAAAGTGTGGGATCTTGTCTTGATATTTGTTTGGGAGAGGAGCTAAAGGTGGTGGTAACACCAAAGGCGCGTACCAGGCTGCCATGACTGGAGCTAATGGATGGTGTACAAGATGGGGACTAGTAGGCTGAAATGAAGTGGTTTACACCGGTGTAGCGGATGAACTTGGACTAGTGATCTGGTTTTGAGCAGATCTAGGATGATAGGAGCCAAATTGATAAAGAAGCTGGAAATCAGGAGGAGTGGTGGGTGAAGCTTCTCTAATAGGGCTCTGTGGTGGGTTTAGGGGTTCAAGATCGTCGAAGTTTATCTTACTATATGATTTGCTTCGGGGAAGAGCTTGTGATGACTCTAGTTCCGAAGGTGAATCTAGAAGGATACTGCGAGTTTTAGGTACAGATCTTGTTCTACGGATGGATCTATCGGTAGCTAGATGATCAGTTTCGGAAGCTTGCCACAGAATCTTCTCTGGGTCATCTACTATGATAGGGGGATTTGGGTCTGGATGGGATTTTTCTAAAGTTATACTAAGGCGAAGGATGGTCAAAAGCAGAAGGGATGGATTAGTGGAGTCGCCAGGTGGAAATGGATTGTTTTTGTGAAGATAGCTATGGTCCACCACCAAGACTAATCTGAGAATGTTTTGGATTTTCTGAATTTATGTGCAGCCTATGGTTTGTTAAAGTATCCTAGATTTGTTTCAACACTTTGCTAGGGTGATGAGAACAAAAAGAGTTTACTCTAAAAAATGAGTCTATGGACTGCTTGCTTGTTTATGGTACCTAAGGACCAAAGAGCTTATAAGAGTTTGTTGGACTATTATGTACTCAGTGTCTTACCATCTCCCGCTATGTTGGTGAGTGATGGGAAAGGTCTATCGGATAGTAGCCTAGAGTTTGGTGAAATAGTAAGGCTTACTAGAAGTTAGTGGAGTCGCCAGGTGGAAAATTGGTTGTTATGAGATATATTTGTATGGTCCACCACCAGTAATGTCAAAAGCCAATCTAAAGGAGTGTTTTGGGGTTTTTTGAGTTTTATGTGCCTACAAGGTTTGGAAGAGTTTCCTATAACTGACTCATCATTTTGCTAAGATGGTGAAAGAGCTATTTTCTACTCTTCAAACAATCTCTAAGTTTACTAAGCTTGATTGAGACTTCAGGAGTTACTAAGATGTACTTAGATTGCCACTAACTCGGAAGGTCCTACTGTGAGTGTCACTATGTTAGTGAGTAGTGGGATAAGTCAATCAGATAGTATTCTTAAAGGCTTCTAAAGATGAGGGAAACTAAGCTTTTAATCACTCAGAGTCCCACCGTGATCGCCATTATGTTAGGGAGCGGTGGGATAAGTCAATCAAACAGTATTCTTAAAAAGAAGGGACTTCTAGAGTTCTAAGGTGTCCTTAGATTGTCACTAACTCAAAGTCCCACCGTGATCGCCATTATGTTAGGGTGGCGATGAGGTGGCAAAATCAGATGGTATTCTAAAATTTAGCAAGGTAGTAAAACCTACTAGAGGCTAGTGGAGTCGCCAGGTGGATTTTTGGTTGTTTTGAGGTATATGTGTATGGTCCACCACCAGTACTGACAAAAACCAATCTAAGGGATTTTTTTGGGGGTTTTTCTGAGTTTTATGTAGTTTTAAGGTTTGGAAGAATTTCCTATAACTGACTCATCATTTTGCTAGGATGGTGAGACAACCAGATTCTACTCTTCTAAGTTTGACTGAGATTTTGAGAGTTCCTAAGGGATACCTAGGACGTTTTGACTCAAAGTCCCACCGTGATCGCCATTATGTTAGAGAGCGGTGGGATAAGTCAATCAGCTAGTATTCTTAAAGATCTCTAAAGATGAGGGAAACTAAGTTTTTTTAATCACTCAGAGTCCCACCGTGATCGCCATTATGTTAGTGTGGCGATGAGGTGGTTAAATAGGATGGAATTCTAAAATTTGGCAAGGTAGTAAGGCCTACTGGAGGCTAGTGGAGTCGCCAGGTGGATTTTTAGTTGTTTTGAGGTATATTTGTATGGTCCACCACCAATACTGACAAAAAGCCAATCTGGGAATGTTTTGGGGTTTTTCTGAGTTTTTTGTGCTTATGAGGTTTGGAAAGGTTTTCTATAACTGACTCATCATTTTGCTAAGATGATGGAGGAGCTATTTTCTACCTTTCAAACAATCTCTAAGTTTACTAAGCTTGATTGAGACTTCAGGAGTTACTAAGTTGTACTTAGATTGTCACTAACTCGGAAGGTCCTACTGTGAGTGTCACTATGTTAGTGAGCAGTGGGATAAGTCAATCAGATAGTATTCTCAAAGGTTTCTAAAGATGAGGGAAACTAAGCTTTTTAATCACTCAGAGTCCCACCATGATCGCCATTATGTTAGGGTCCCGTGATTTGGCCGATTGGCTAGCCAAATGACGATGTAACATCAAACCAAGCTTTGGAGCCCAAGGACCTAGCCTTCCTGGACTCAGAGAGGGCTCTCTCTATATGTGTAGAAGATGTCGGTGTGTTTACTTGCGATGTTTCTGATATTAGGCTAGTTATGAAGTATGTTTTTAGTTTTTTTGTTTTTTAAGATTGTGAGGGATGAAACTGATCAAATACATAAACTGGATGACAAGATGTAGATAAATTGGGCTATGGGGTCAAACAGATCAAGGAAGCTATGAAGTGATGATGTAAAGCTGTTGTAGGGCCGATTTGATTCACAGTAGAAGGGATCTCTGGGAAAAATGGATTAAATGGACAATAAGTTGGTGAAAGACAAGGGATTTCAAGTGCAAACTAGTTAATAGCAGACATAAACATGTAATAGCAAGCCATTGATCATGCTAGGAATAACTATAAGCTAATCGATACATAGAAATCAAACATTCCAGCCATACATAGAGGTATAAGACCCTCTAACTTCGGGAAAAGGCTATCAGACTTTGGGGAAAACACATGAGACAAACTAACAACTCATAAACTATGCCAGAACGCCTAAACATAGTCTCTAAGTCATTGGGCACTTGGACAAATAAGTTTTCATAGTTTTAGGCAAAGGGCTAGATCGAAACTAGGCCTCCTTGGTTCAACAAAATGATAAACAAATCAGTCAAAGAGAAAGTTTTATGGACAGAACTATGGGCAGCTGATAGGTAGGTAGGGCAAACCATACATCCTACTCAACATACATGGAACTGATGAATAAAACTTAACAACAACACCTTAGGTTACTAAAGAGCAGCTAAGAATTCTTTAGCATAACTAAGGGAGAAGAAAACATCAAGCTATGAAGATTCAGGAATTTTGAGGTGTCTCCATGGGCATGTCTCAAAATCAATCTTTACTGATCTATAGCAGCAAGAAAAATGAAATATGAGTGAAAACTAGAAGACAAAACAACATTAAGAAGCACTATACCATTCTACCATGTCAAGGAATCCATCAACAAGCCTTCAACATTCCTCAAAAGCATCCAAGAGGCAATCCAAACATCATAACTCAAGTGTATTCTTCAAAGCTCATATGACCAATGCATTAATTCTTCTCTCAAGTTCAGCCTCCGATTTACAATGAGAATCATGGGATAAATAGGCTAGAAGGAGGAAAACCTCATGGAGCAACTAGCTATCCCATTGGCCAAGTCAAAATATCTAAACTTGTCCTTGAGGCTTTGCAAAGCCCAAGGCACAAAATATCCCATAAAATATCTAAAAAACTGCTAAAAACGGAAATTATATTGACTTTACATGATTTTCCCATGATAAAAATAGCTTAACGAACATTTGGGAAAAGCAGATTTTTGGAGTTCAAAAATTACAAAAATACTTCATATTTATGCCTAAAAAAGGTCCCCTGACTTTCTGGATGCAAATGGAAGCCTTCCCGATGTCGAAATGAGGCTCATGATGGCTCATCGGAAAGCTCTCTGTGTCTGCTTTCCAACGCAAGTGGAATCACCTCAATCTGATCTCTGAAAGTCCCTCAAAATTGTACCTGTGTGCAAAAACCCAGAAAATAGCAGACTGCTGATATGGCGGGCAGAATGTGCAAAATGAGGGTGTTTTTCGCCAATTTGAGGGGGCGAATGATCTTCAAATGCCCTGAAAATCGCTGGAGACCTGCTCATGGAATTATGGCATCCATCGGTATCATCCTCCTCCCTTGAAAAATCCTCGAACTGAAACGGCACAATTATGAGTTTTTGACTAAAAACCCAAAAAATGCCGAAAAACCAAAAGTTGCTGAAATAGGCCCAAAATTGGCATGCATGACCCTCAAGGGTCCATAGAAACATGCTCCGAATCTGATGCCAAAATATCAAGGGCTGATATGTCTTTCTTCTCTTTCCATGTCGGGCGCTCCTTAAAACTGTTGTTCTTGATCATCATCCTTATGCTGTTGCTCAAACTGCTGAGCTGCTGCTGTTCAGCACTATCCTCCTCTGGTTCCTGCTTCTGCTGATCTTCACCACTGTCATGTTGCTCCTGTTGTCTTGCTTTGGAGGCATTTGACCTAACTATGCTTTGGAAGAAACCAACTGCCTTTTATGAACAATGCCCTGCTGGATTGAAAATGGCCACTATACTGTTTGGACAGATATGGACACTGTGGATTTGAATAAGATGCAACAATGTTTCTTGGAATAAGTCACCTCTGTACTTCTTAAAAACAGTCCTTCAAATCTGGATACACTTCAGCTATGTAAACTTCTCAATAGAAAACCATCAATAAAGATGAGACAATATGCTGTGTAAGTTTCCTGTATGTAGTTTTAAGCAATCATTCCTCTTGGTGAGTCTGCTAGGGATCAACCACTACTGGTATTAGTGTTTTCAAAACAAAACTCCAATATATAAAAAACCCTGCTCTTCAGGTCATTCACCTTAAAAAATACCTCTGTCAACAGATTCCTGTAGAGACCATACAGTGGAAAGAAAGGAGACCTTTTGGTTAGGTGAAGTGTTAAGGAAAACACCTTTCACTTGTGACTTTTGAGAAGTTAATCACCACCTTTATAACTCTGCCCTTGATGTTTACCCAATCATCAATAAATGCCTAATCATCTACAAAATACCCTGTTTCACCTTCAGAAAACTCTGTCTAACAATCTTCAAAATGACAATGTAGTGTAATGAACAAGCAGACCTAGTTTTGGTGAAAAAGTAAGTGCAACAGTGGTTTTAGGAAACAAACTTTCTGCTCTGTGAGTTTAAAAAGTCCATTCATACATCTATACCCTGCCTTTGATGTCAAAAACTACCATCAACCACCTCTGTCTCAATCTTAACTTTACATACCAATAACTCTGCTTTTTAATGCGTTGCTACCCTTGGAAGTTTCTCTGTTGATAAGTTTTCAAATAGTGAAAAAGGGGCAGATTTCAAGAAAGGCTTACTGTAATAGGTGTTTTGGTGCCTTGTTTTTAAGAAATGACCTTCCCTTTAAACATATCACAACCACAGTTTTTCAAAATGACACCATTCAGTGGAAGAAAAACAAAACTGTGCTAAGGTGATATATCCATGCACTGTGGTTTTTCGAAAACATCTTCTTCTGCTTGTGAGTTTGAGAGAGCCACCCAAATACCTGTACCCTTGTCTTAATATCAACTGAAATTACTTAAGCACTCTGCACTTTAGACAGTGGCTATTTTTATTTTTGAAGTTTTGAAAAACCAACACCACTTTGGTACCTCTGCCCTTAATGTCAAAACCTAGCCATCAACAATCTCTGTCCTTTAGTGTACTGTGTATTTCTGGCTTCAAATTTTAAATTTGGTCATCAACAACCATGCCTAATCACCAACAACCCTGCCTCCAGCTTCTCATCAACAAACTTTGCCCTTTTAACTATGTATAGCTTCAAACCGAGGTCTACAGGCTTTAAACTTGATTTTTCAAGTTTTTTAAGGTAGGAGATAGAGTACCTTGTGATTTTTTGAGAAGAAATCCCTTGGAGGGAGCTAAAATTGCAATGGAACTCTTCGAAATGGGCGCGGCAACCTTAGGAGCAAAACCCGTCGCGCCGGAGAAAAGTGTCGGGTGGAGTTGTCGTGCTGTCGGGCGGCCACCTACAGGCACGTCGCGCCCGCCTACAGGCACGTCGCGCCGACGTTGAAGCCCTGTGTATTTTTCTGTCCAGGCCCGTCGTGCCAAGTTCCAGGCCCGTCGCCTTGGCCCTAAAAGGGGAGTAACTTGCTGATGACCAACATTTCTTTGGTGACGGGGGAGGCCAAAGCAATCTTTGGCTTTCGAAAATGACATTCTTCCTCTCATACTTTAAACTTTTATGTCATTTTCAAGCCCTTTGTCCAACGGTTACCTTGCTGGAAACGTAACGTAGAGCTTTTGGAAAGTTGTTTGTTTCACCTTTGTGGGTTTTTCATTATGCATATGTAGACTTGATCAATAGCACCGGCCTGTTGGACATTGCTTTTTTCTTTGAAGGACAAGGATGGTTATAGAAATCTATCTTTTGAGATGTTGGGAGATACTTTCCTTTAAACTTCAAGCGATCATTATCAAGCGCCTCTTTTCTTTAAAGCGGCTTTGTATAGGTTTGTCATCATGCATTCTAGGACTTAACCTTGGCCACTGCTTATTTGATACTATATCCTTGTGCTAAGTCTGCTTTTTAGGATGATGACTATTGTGTCTGTAGAATATGAAAACAGGGCTTTTTGATACATGGTCCTTACTTTGTTTTGATCAGTGTGTCGAACCCCTTTTTGTCAATGAAAACATTTCATGACTGAGCTGTGTTCACCATTTTCCTCTCTTGGCGACTGTTAGCAAGGAAGGGTTATTCATAATGTGCCAAAACATTTGAAAGCTGTAAACACCATTTCTTGAAAGGCACTTCCCTGGACTTTTGATATATGATATTGTTTTGCTGCTTGACCCTTTCCTCAAGGAGAAAATCTTCTTTTTGATATCAGTGGCACACATATGCTCAAAATTGTTTCTTTTTTCTATTCATAGCATTGCATACCTGTCATCATGCATTTTATGACTCATCCTGGGTCATTGTTTTACTTTCCCAATGATAAATTGCTGCTTGTAGGTGTTTCACAAGTTTTTCTCTGGACTATAAATACACTTTTAGGTTGCATCCTTTCACATCAGACTTTCCTGTTTACTCAGAAGGGATTTCCTTAGATTTCTGTATAGGTGATTATGGAAGGTCTTTAACCCTTTTTAAGTTAACTGCTCCTTTGGCATTCAAAGCATACAATATGTTCAACATTTTCTCTTTTCCACTGGATGGACTGTTTGACAGGTAGCTTTTTTGAAGAGGGAGATCAATACATTAATATCATAGACAGTAACACTTTCCTTCATTCAATTTCTTTGAGTCTTTTCCCTGCACTTTTGGACTTACCAGTTTTCAACAGTCTGCAATGATTTTGGCTCTCTGCTTATATATGGAGGAAGCTCTTAATCGGGTAAAGTATCAGAAGACCCCTTTTACCACTATGTCAGACACAGCCTTTCTCTGAAACAGGAGTATCAGTATCTTTACATTATCAGAGCTGTCATTCATCTGTGTAGCGACCTTGTTTCAGTCTTTGATATCCTTCTACTGCTCTTTCTTGTATCAATCACTTTCAGCACCTGTAGTATTTTTGGCCCTCTACTCATGTATGGAGGAGGCTCTTCATCGGGTAGATGTGGTGATAAGTAAATCTTTTGAACAACACCAATCTTAGCATCTTCATTTGCAAACCTCACTGTGTTTTTTGAAGGAAACCTAGCCATAGTGACACTGTTCTAAGGTTGCTGAGATATTTGTCACTTGGCTTGTTCATCTCATGACCTGTTATATTGACAAAACTCTTTGTGACCATGAAGGTCAGTGTTTTCTTGAAGAACCAAGAACTTTCTCCTGCCTGTGTAATGGCACTGATTATCATTTGTTCCATTTGATCTTGTGGATAGACAGGGTCTTTATGCTTTGGAATGTTTACTGATGACAGGTCATCCTAGAGTTCAATAGTCCATATGGTTTGCAAGTTTGAGATGAGTTTCTTTATCAGGCCAAACTCCCTTTTTCTTTGAATTGATCATATTTCCAGTACATTCCTGCTATGACCAGCAATTACATTCATGAAACCTGAAGATATTGTTTCATTGTTTCAGTAAGGACAAACCTGGATCTTTGCCACCTTTTGAGTCAATACTGGCCTGCGCCCTCTGCTTATGGATGAAGGAGGCGCCCTAACCCTCTGCTTGTAATGAAGGAGGTTCTGGGCCTTGACAATTTACCATTTAGCTGAGACAGTGGTGACCCTTTCTTACTGTGATCTTCATGCTGGAAAGAGCTGCAAGGTCCTGATGAGTGACCTTTGTTTTGCAACTTCATCTCAGGATCATAATACACTTAGAAGCAGCTGTTCCTCTAACTGTAAACTCAAACACTTACTCCATGAGATAAAATATATTTCCTGTCTTTGTAGAACCATAGAACACAATGAAAAACCTACTAGTCAGCTTGAGATTGGGCTCTATGCAGTGCTGAGATCTAGGGGGTATGAGTGGCGCGACTTAAGGCTGTTTGTCAACTTCATTTGCAAAGTAAGGGATCAGTCATGGTAGGTCTGCTGCAGATGAGGGCTTTTTTGGCTTTTTGATGATTGCCAAAGGTGAAATATCCTAAACGCCACTTCCTAACATAGGGGAGAATATTGAAACAGATGTGAATTTGCCTTTTAAGGCTGATGGGCAGGTTAATAAAGCTGAAGCTAGGCAGGATATGTGATATGAAGTTTTTGATGCTGCCAGGGGTGGACTGAAATAAGTAGAAAGATGAAAAAAGTTTTGGGGAGGGTTTTCTGGATGACATATTGACATAAGGAAATCAGTTTCTAGAAAACTCAGCTGTAGATATAGTCATCACTAACATGTAAAAATACTGATGGCTAACAGATGGTTGCGCCCATACCACATATATCATGTATTGAGATATCAATTGTATTTCTCTACGCGGGTTTTCCGACGGTGGTGTTTTCAGTTGGACACGTTCTCGTAAAGCATTTCACCCGTCTCTCTCTTTCGGGCCTCATGCTTTAGGGGGCATCTGTTACATAGCAATTTTTCACCGTCCCTGAAATTCCCTGTCCTGCACATTGGAGGGCTCATTCCATGACCTGTGAGCAGTGACATAACTTGAAAACACTTTCATGCTATTCCCCTTAACATGTACTTTTATTGTCCAGAAGACATCTCCTTGCAAAAAACCCTAAAAATAGCCCTTTTTGCATTGGCGCGGGTACATAGTTCAGCCCTCGCGCCAAGGGGGCAAATCCTCCAAAGAGGGCATGCCAATTGGCGTTCTGTCTCAGAGCCGCACTCACGCCAGCCATAATAAGGGGTGTTTTTTAAAAATAAATGGCGGAAGATTGACCTCAACCACTTCCTGAACTGGTCTCTAATTTGAGTTGGGAGGTTGGCTCTGAATTTCCATGTAGAGGAAGTAGTTTGCCACCTCTCATGGAAGCTTCCTTGAGGATAGGGCCAATCCCGTGATAGTAGGGATCCCAACTCCCCTTCCTCCATCTATAAAAGCTTGCCATTTCCCTTTGCAAGCTAATCTCCAAGAGCCTTGAGAGCCAAACGAATGCTGCAATTGTCCTCATAGTGTCAAATCCATAGCAAGGAGATTGATGATCGAAGAGAGAGGCTTGTCCCCATTCCCGACAGGCTTTGCGAGACATATTCCATTAACGACCCACCAAAGGAGGATTTCAATGTCAGAGTCAGGTTGTATCATCCTTTGTTTTTATTAATATAAGCGACTACAATTATGGTTCCACCTGTGATTGTTCATGTTTTATGATTACGAGTTGTGTCCTCTCTGACTGACACATAGTTGCAAGTATTTGGTTGTACGCTTGTATGTTCGTTGTGTTTCTTGTGTGCAGGTGTTTGATTGCATTAAGTGGGAGAACTGTGACCTGCTAAAGCAAGGGATCAAGAGCATCATCCTCTTCACACCGACAATAGCGTTGGACACAAGGTAAGCCTCATATCGCGCCTTGGTTATTGCAATTAGGAGCTTGCATTGTAGCATGTTTTGATTGTTGCTAGACCCAGTCTGGGCTAGTAGGGATCGCCTCTGTCCGCAGAGGGGATTTACCTCTTCAACACTAGGAGAGGCCACTCTGTCTTCTTTAGGAACTAGAGTGATGAAGGTAGCATTTAGTGCTGGTAACAACCAGTGAGTGGACCTAGATTCCTCCACAACTTCCCAGATTTCGTTTTGGATGATGTCCCAAAAGAAGTAAAAGAATTTTTTTATGAATCCATCAGGCCCTGGAACTTTCCCTTCTTTCAGTTGTAACACTACCTGTTCCACCTCCACTAAGGTGGTCGTAGTGAGTGTAATATTCCCAATTATCCATGAGCTAGTTGGAATATTAAAATTTTGTTTTGTTGCTTTGTTTCATGAATAAGAGGACAATGGGGGTCCATAATTATCCTTAATAATGAATAAATAAATGCCAATGTGAAAGAGATAGATATTGGCAGCTTAATTGAGAACCCTTAGGTGTGAAAAGGGGCTGGAACACCTTGACTGGGTCAACCTTGACCAAATCAATAACGTTGTCATGGAGTGGTCATCAATGAAAGACAACGCAGTTTTAGATGGAGATGCTTTGTGTGGAAGTAGTGCTATTATTGGATGGGGCTTAGGGTTTTCAAGCTCATATCTTATTTAAGGAAGAGGATGGAAGCCATTACTCATTATGCATGTATATGATATTTCTGAATATATGGTATGTTTAGACATATATCTTTCTCTTGTTGTTTAGCTGAGATTGAGTGTTGTTTAGCACTAGGTGTTTCTGATCAGGAACCCCACCTCTTCCATTGACAAGCTCTTTGCGGAGTCTTGTACTACATTGTCCACTATGAGGCTTAAGGCCAAGCTTCTTCTTTCATCTACAACGCAGATCCTGTTAAGGTTTTGGGTGTTTTGCAGGTTGCAGCAAGTGGAGACTAGATCTGGGTCATTTCATTGCTAATTTTCAATGGAGGAGGCTTCCTTTCCATTGGGAGGATAGTAAGGAAGGCCCTTGTGCATATTTTCAGATCTTGGCATTAGGCAAACTGTTTATTTGTCCCTACAATGCAGTTTTCTTCCATATCTGCATTATTTCTGTAGGAGGAGTTGCAGGGTGGATTGACACACCATTTGGAGAGCTGGTTTTCTAGTGAAGGGGATCTGCCTTTCACTTAGAGGATATATTGGAGGAGGATATTGTATGGATCATATCATATCAACCACACTTTATAGATCTGTATTTTGGAGTGGATCTTCAGCCCTAGGGCTTAAATCCCCATCTTGTACATGGTGTTTTGCTGAAAACCATTAAGGGGTTCTTCAAAGGAGGTTGTATAGTGATCAAATATGTAATATATCTATCTTTTGAGGCACATATCAGCCCTAGATCTAATGTATAATCATTTTCTGTAGCATATCTTTTAAAATAGCACAGTAAGGGTCTTCCAGCTTTTATATATAGTAGCAGCACCTCATCTTGAGGGATTTTAACCATTGGAGGCTTGTACTTTCTTATTGTGTATCTTATGGCCCATTATTTATGCATATTTTGCTACTGTTATAACATATGAAAGGTCTCCATATTGGCCTCTTTCTTTTAAATGATGATTTACACTATTGTTCCATAATTTCGCACTATATTTCTGCTTTTTCCATTTGGGAATATTATAGTGGTATCAGAGAATAATATTGGCACAACCTGTGCATCTTGAAAAGCCAATATGTCATTTGAAGAAGGAGAGCCTCTTACTGATAGATATAATATGTATCAAAGAAGAAGACATCGGAAGTTTGATTATACAAATGACAAAGAACACAAGGGTAAAACCCCTTTATCTGGAGGAGAAGATGAAGAGGAGTTCCCTAAGATCCTTCTTAGAGCCATGAAAGACATTGCTAGAGAGATCAAGGAGATGAGAATGGATAGATACAAGGAATACCCTAAAGGATTTCATCATGGTGAAGGCTCTGGCATGTCTCATCACAGGAATGATCAACCAGCGTAGCAACCACAAGTTTCCAAATTCTCTACAATGCCTACATTCTTGGTTGTGGGAAATGAAGGGTTTCAAGAGAAAGAATCCCTTGAAGAATATTTTATGGAGTATGAGTCTCAAATTCAAAGATTCAAGGACAACTTTATTTTTCAAGAATTTTTTCAAATCAAGGACAATAGAAGACCAAGGCATCATAATAGAAGTGGTGGATTCATTCAGAATCATGATCTACACTGCACTATGGGAAGATTATTTTTACCCAACTTTGATGGGTCATCCAAGTGCACTGCCAAATCATGGGTAGAGAAACTTGACATCTACTTCCAGTTGAACAAAGTTCCAAAAATGGAGGCCATTAAGATTGTAGCGCTGCACCTTGAGGGTGAAGCACATGAATGGCGGTTCCATGGCTTGTCTACATTCGATCATGCCAATGTAACTACATATTCAGAGTTCACTAGGAGGTTGGTGGAAAGGTTTGATAGAATAGATCATGAAGCGCCATTCATGGGGCTTACAAAGCTAAAACAGTCAGGTAATCTAGAAACTTACATTTCTGAATTTTAAGACTTTATGTTATGGTTCCTGAATTATCTGTAGCAAGAAGGGTGTATATGTTCATTGATGGGTTAGATTAACCTCTTCATGGGTTGGTTAAGTCTACCAAGCCCGCTACTCTTCAAGATGCCATTGAAAGGGCTAGAGATCTCTAAAATGCCTTGCCAAAAGCAAAGGCAACATTTCAGCATAAGCCCTCTTTTCCACCAAAGGCAAAAGAAGAGAAGGCTCCTCTTCCAAAAGAGAGCCAAAATAAAAAACCTCTTGATGATGATGTCCGAAGAGATTTGAGGAGGAGGAAGCTTTGTTTCACATGCCAAGAATCTTAGGAACTCGTACATGGATGTGCAGCAGGAAAGGCACACTACATAGAGGTCTTCTCAAATGATGAGGAGGAAGAAGAAGAAGAACAAGAAAGGGGTCATAGTGTTGGAATAGCAAGAGATGATCCACCACCGCCAAGGGGTGAGCATGGAGCAATTGCTCCAACTAGAGACACTCTTGCATCATTAAGAGTGGTACCCAAATTTCATAAAACTTCCACGCATGACACGGAGTTGAATTTTCACAGTGGAATTAGGGACATGATGACCCCATCCATTATGCTAATGGGAATGGTCCATGAGACATCTCTATCTTGTGGTAAACCATCTGGGAGGCCACCTGATTTAGATTTGGTGAGAGATGTCTCACTACTTGATGCTCCATGCATAGATCTAGGAGGGAGGGGAGCATTAGAAGGCCATGATACAGCGCTGAGAGTCTTGGGTAGGCTCAAGGAGGAGGGAGACATCCTCCCACTATCACCATTACCCACCCTCACATCTCATACTACGTTGAGAGGAGATGCTGCAAGATTGTAGGATGACACCATCATGCAGCAAGGAGACCATTCCATGGCTATGAAGACTCAAAAGATGTTCTCACTTGTGGAGAAACCTTCCATACATGGAAGAATATGGTGGCCACACATGCATGATTTGGCCAAACCAAGGAATTTTTGGATGGATGATAGCTTCCCATGGGAAACTAAGCTCCAAAATCTTCAATATTTACTTGAGCATGTGCATATGCAAGAAGGGCGGCAAGGAAAGAATAGAAACCTTCCAACATATACCTTTGGCATGGAAGATGTCAAGGAGAAGAACATCCATATGACAAACATTCTTTGTGATATATCATCAGCGTTTTCACTATGGAAGATTGATCCATATTGGAAATCCCAACTGTTGGTGGATTATTCCAAGGATATTTTCACATGCATGATACTTGATGACCAACTACATGAAGAGGGCTATTTAGTCCAAGAAGGAGTCATATATTATCATGGTAGGATATTCTTATCTAGAGCCTCCAATCTCAAGGAGAATTTGCTACAAAGAGCTTATGAAGAGTTCTTTTTCAGCCATACTTATTCCGTGAGGTCCTACAACACTATCATGGAAAGCTACACTTGGGAAGGCTTTGAAGAGGAACTATATCAACATTTTCAAAGATGCATGAACCATGTGGAGTTGGAGGAGAGACATGACTCAATGAAGGAGTTATTCCAACCACCTCTTTCCTCTTTTGGAATGAGAGGGGATACATCTATGCACCACTCCATTTGTATGAGGAGAAATTTTGGTGAAGAATATGCTTGTGTACCTAATGTTTTATTTGATAAACATATGCATTATTTTACCATGTATATGCAGGACATAGCTCTAAGGAGGAGCATGATTCCATATAAAATTCATGGCCAAATTTGGGCCAAAAACATTTATGAACATGGCCACTCCCTTGGAGGACAAAGGGAGATATTGTATCATTGTGGGTGCATTCCAAAAGCACCAGATATATCTCACACTTTCAGCCATGGTGAGATGACTTGGGTAGCAAGTGGTGGGGAAACCACTTACCACATCATTATCTAATGCAATCAGGATATTTACTGCGTTGGTTCCACATGTGGTACTATGACCCACCTCCATTTGCACAAATTTCTGTTTGTATGTACTTAGTTTTGATCCCATACATTGATGATGTGCTTATACTTTTTATGGGAATGTTTGGAGGGGGGATGGGAGGAATGTATGTGCCCTATACGAGAGAGATTCTCCATGTTCATTATGCTACATGTTTCAGGGAGAACATTAGGCAAACCATGTTTGTTCTATTGTCTCCTTATGGGATGGATTATTTGCATCTCATGAGAACTTTGGAGGAGCAATTCATGGAGGGATGGATTGGTAGACACTTAGCTTATGAGGGAATATTATCACATGTTGGTGTCACCAATGATGGAGAGTTGCAACACTCACCTTTTCATTTTCTTTAGGACAAGCAACATTTGGGAAGGGAGGACTGTAATATTCCCAATTAGCCATGAGCTAGTTGGAATATTAAAATTTTGTTTTGCTGCTTTGTTCTATGAATAAGAGGACAATGGAGGTCCATAATTATCCTTAATAATGAATAAATCAATGTCAATGTGAAAGAGATAGATATTGGCAGCTTAATGGAGCACCCTTAGGTGTGAAAAGGGGCTAGAACACCTTGACTGGGTCAACCTTGACCAAATCAACAACACTGTCATGGAGGAGTGGTCATCAATGAAGGACAACGCAGTTTTAGAAGGAGATGCTTTGTGTGGCCCAGTAGTGCTATTATTGGATGTGGATTAGGGTTTGCAAGCTCATATCTTATTTAAGGAAGAGGATGGAAACCATTGTTCATTAGGCATGTATATGATATTTCTGAATATATGGTCTATTTACACATATATCTCTCTCTTGTTGTTTAGCTGAGATTGAGTGTTGTTTAGCATTGGGTGTTCCTGACTGGGAATCCCACCTATTCCATTTGAGAAGCTCTTGGAGGAGTCTTGTACTACATTTTCCACTATCAAGCTTAAGGCCAAGCTTATTCTTTCATCTACAATGCAGATCATGTTGAGGGTTTGGTTGTTTTGTAGGTTGCAGCAAGTGGAGACTAGATCTGGGTCATTTCATTGTTGATTTTCAGTGGAGGAGGCTTCCTTTCCATTGGGAGGATAGTAAGGAAGGCACTTGTGCATATTTTCATATCTTAGCATCAGGCCAACTGTTTATTTAGCCCTACAATGCATTTTTCTTCCAGATCTGCATTATTTCTGTAGGAGGAGTTGCAGGGTGGATTGGCACACCCTTTGGAGAGCTGGTTTTCTAGTGAAGGGGATCTACCTTTCACTTAGAGGATCTATTGGAGGAGGCTATTGTATTGATCATATCTTATTAGCCACACTTTCCATATCTGTATTTTGCAGTGGATCTTCAGACCTAGGGCCTAGATCCCCATCTTGTACATGGTGTTTTGCTAAAAACCCTTAAGGGGTTCTTCAAAGGAGGTTGTATAGTGCTCAGATCTATAATAGATCTATATTTTGAGGCGCATATCAGCCCTAGATCTAATGTATAATCATTTTTTGTAGCAGATATTTTAAAACAACACTGTAAGGGTCTTCTTAATTTTATATATAGTAGCAGCACCTAATTTTGAGGGATTTTGACCATTGGAAGCTTGCACTTTCTTGTTGTGTATCTTATAGCCCATTATTTATGCATATTTTGTTGTTGTTATAACATATGAAAGGTATCCATTTTGGCCTCTTGCTTTTAAATGATGATTTACACTATTTTTCGAGCATGTTGCACGATATTCTTGCTTTTCCCATTTTAGAATATTACAACGAGCAACATCCTGTTTTGATCTTAGGTTATCAGCTTGGGGATGTGTTGGGTGATTTCCCAAATGGCTTCCTGCCTGTGGTGGTTGGGATCCTGGAGAATGTCGCTGAAGTGATTACGCAACTCCTCTGTGATGGCTTCTTGCATTTCTAGCCTTTGCCTTGTTTGGTTCTTGATGACAGTAATTCTATTGTGCATCCGGTGTTGTATGGTGGTGTTGGCGAGGAAGAAGGTCTCTTGGGCAAGACCCAGGTTTAGGATGGAGGCCAACAAGGTTTTCTGCAGTAGTCTAGCACAAGGCCGACATTTTCACTCTACTCTGAAGAGTAGAGAGTCTCACTTGAGGGATGTCCTGACCTTACTAATATCAGGATCAGATTACGTATCGATCAAGCATGACATATAGAATAAAACAGACAGAACTGAGTGCTCCGAATAAGTGTAAATACTCTGCAAATGATAATACTCATGAACGTATTTAGGATGAAAAAACAAAATTTAAAGTAACCCACACATTCAACTAAACCAGAAACACATTAAAAAATTTAGGACAACAACCCAAATCATAGTATATTGCATTAACAACAAGGGACATTTACATTGCTCCTCAGAGCGATCCTGGAAGAACTAATTACACTATTATCACATATGACAGAACAGAATGGACAGAGAGAACAAAGTTTTCCTACGGCTCCCTTCCTCCGGTCCCTACTGTGCCAACCTTCTGTCTACGCTGGTCAACTGCCTATTTGTTCCTTTTTCAATGCGACTATCAGTTCTCCCTTCCTTTCTACTCTGCTATTTGTTGCATCTCCCTCATCACTAGGAGTTCCACTGCTTGTTATTTGTCATTTCCTTCTGCCATCTGTGCCTATTTCCGCAACAGCCATGCCACCTGCTCTTCAACTCTTTGCAACCATGACATCTCTCTGTCTACCATGGTTGCGCTCTGCCACCTGTTATCTGCAACTCAAAAACCATTTTATTTCAAAAAAAGGGCCCCAAAAAGCCTCGACCACAGCCCATTGACTCGTCCCGAGTCAATTGTTTTCTACTACCTCAGTCTCCATTGGTTCGCTTGCCTCCGTGGCCAGTATTGTCTTCTCCTTTTCCTCTCCTTATCCAAACAAGGGCCCCAACTCAGGGACCTTTTCCAACGCTAATGCCTTGAGTTCTTTGAAGTCAGAAATGATTTTTTTCCATCCCTGCATGAGCAACTCTGTCTCTGTAGTGACTTGCTCTGCTTCTTTTCCCCCTGAGATGGTCGGCAGCTTACTGAGTATGTCCTTAATCTTAATGTTGGCCTCAAAGGCCATTTGCTACATTGTTTGGGCAGTAAACTTGACAGACTACCTTAGCTCCCGGAGGGCCTATTTGGTTGTTGCTAAATTTTCATCAATTTGTTGTATCTTGACCTCTAGCTCTTCTGCTTGGTTGTAAAATTGGTCAAGTCCATCAGGGTCTATAGCCTCTAGAATTTCCTTCGACACTTGCTGCAGTTGTGTTGAAATCGACTGTGATTTCAAAGTCAGCGAGGTTGAACACTCATGTAAATTTTTCAGAAGGTCATATGCTTCTTTTGTTTGTGTAGATGACCGTTGGATCTAGTAGCGTGGGCCTGGTCACTAGCACTGCTTTCAGTTCCTTATTTTCTTGGCTGATATTCAAACATGCCACCCGAACATGAATGGACTGCTCGACTGGGTCACTAGTTGATATGTCATCCGACATCTAATCGCTGTGAGCCGTTACTGTGGGCCAGAGATCCCTGAAACTCCGTGTCATCGTTTCCAGTTGGCTCTGCAAGTTGTCTTTCTCTATCTTTAATTTTTCATGCTCTTCAATAAGCGCAATGATCTATATCTGTTGTTGCTCAAACTTCTGCTGGAGTTCGGTGTGGATTCCTTCAGCCTGTTGTGCTGCCCGCTGAATAAAACTATACAATTGCGACGTTCCCCAGGTCTGCATGCTCTTAGCCCCAAACGTATCTTGATTTGGCGATCTCTCTTGGAGTGGTTGACTGCTTGAAATCGACCTGGATGAGTGCCCCTGCGGTTATTGCGGCTATGTTGGTTGCGGCGACAGATTAGTAGGGTTACCCATGCTTGGAGTGGGCTGCATCTGGTGAAGTATCAAGTTTTCTTGCTAAAACGGGTTCAGCTCTTTGGGTAAGGGTGTTTTATCTATAGTAAAGAATCCCCCTCAACTTAAAAGGTCATGAAAAGTGACATGTTCAACCAGGGGTTGGTTAACCTTAGGTACCAATGTTGTACTGGAGTTAACTTCCGCCTCGTTGTATCTGTTTGTTTTACCCTTTGCTCTGACTAGGTCTGAGATGGTGGCTGATGTGGAGGGAGTTCGAGTTGAATGGTCTTTGGAGGTTAATGATGTGTGGGCCGATGAATGGTGAGTGCGAGGTGGATAGATACGAACATTTAAAAATTAATATGGGTTGAACATAGGTAGCTCCTGAGTTACCTGGGGTTTTGTCACTGGCTCTTCCTAGATCGGAGCCCCCGTGTCCATTGGTTGCATTTGATCTTCCCAGTGAGATCAACGACCTGGCTAAGCATTGTAGTTCTTTCCTTCTTAGCCTTTGGTGTAACTACGGGTGGTTTTGAAGCTTTAATCTGTTTGATAGGAACTGTGCTTGTTGCGGGTGGTGAATTAAACAAATTAAGTGGTATGGTCGTGACTATGGGGGTTGTGATGGAAGGAGAGGCAGAATTGGATGCCTAAAATTATGTAAATGTGGGAAACAATGAAAAATCACTGGTTAGAGTTTTCATTACTTGGTTAAATCTTTTTACCTTTGTGTTCAACTCCTCGATGATGGGTGTCAGTTGTAGTTGTGACACTCTGGTCATCATTTCATCCAGCGTTTCCTCTGGAAATGGATTCGACAACATGCCATCAAATGAATAGAAATAGACCCCACTTCTAACCTCCATTCCCACCCCTGGCCAGGAACATACTTCAGTGTGGAAGGCTCTCTCATCAATTTGAAATTTCAACGGTTTCATTTTGAAGGTCGATTTTGGCACACATGTTGGCCTGATGTAGGTTTGCCTGTGGCTGACTCTAAACCATATCTGCACAGAGTAATTGTCCAACAAGCTCTTTGGGATTCTTTGTTTTGTTAACGCCACATCGACCATCTGGCTATACCAGAACTCGAATGCCTCTTCGTTCACCTCCTTGGTGCTGGGGTCCCTTGACGCCTTCCAAGGTGTGAATTTAATTGCTAGCGGTTGACCTGTTGCAATTTCCATAGGCTATCTGATTCCCAGGAATGTCCATTTCCGCATCTCCAACACCATGATAAGATAACCATAGATGAACCCAGTGGCTCTCTTGTAGTTATCCTCGCAAGCTTCAAATAGCTCATTAAGTAAAAATGAACACCAATTTAGTTGTGCCCCTGGATACAGTGCTCCACAACTTAGATGGTATCAAGCATACACTCACCCTTTGTATGATGCCTCATAGTTTTGCTCGCAATCAGATAACAGGAAAACTTGACTGGTGGCTTGTTTATAAGGTCTATATTTGCCCCTTTTCTCTTGGTGTCATACTTCTTGTATTAATCACCATCTCCTGCCTTCTTCGCTCTCTTTGACACAGTTTGGAACGTCGTGGAGACGTCCCTACCGTCTTCTGATAGCCCTGTCAACTAGTGAATATCTTCCACATGAATTGGTATTTATTTTCCTAGCCACAACGACCCATTGTGGATCTTGCTCAGCAAGAAATTTGTGCACTGCATCACAGCCCCAGTGGTGCCGAACACTAGGAGATTTCTTAGGTTCAGTATGATTGATTGTTGGACACCTTTGAAATCTGGGAGTACT
Source organism: Pinus albicaulis (assembly GCA_034641835.2). Taxonomy (NCBI): domain Eukaryota; kingdom Viridiplantae; phylum Streptophyta; class Pinopsida; order Pinales; family Pinaceae; genus Pinus; species Pinus albicaulis. Next base: position 1,039,989,992 of record CM076581.1, read on the forward strand.
CTTGCTGCTTCTTGTCCTGCTTCAGTGGCATAATTTTCCATATAGACTTGTTTCTTCATTGCTGGGAATTGGAAAGAATCCGTCAAGTCGGTGTCGATCAACGATGCGCTAACATACTTCCCCACCAGTGATTCCATCTTCTAGATTATTTCGTTGAGCTCCTGCTGAATGACTGTTGGCACTACCCTGGTCATTTTTTCTCTTCTCTGGTATACTTGAAAAGCTTCTCCTTCTCTTTTTTTTGTAAATTCCTACCTCTGGATACTCTCTTTGGACTTCTTCTGATGAAGTTTCTCTTGCTCCTGTTGCTATTTCTGGTTCTAACTTGGACTTCTCCGGCATTCTCGCGCTTTCTTTCATGCAAGTTATGTAAGTAACCGACACGCATGAGGTTGATAAGACCACATAACTAATTAATTTTCCCTGCCTTCCCCCGCCGCTACAATCGTGTGATTAGTTACCAGGATGAGGTGGGTTTTGAAAAAGCTGACTGTGACTTTAGGAGTTGGGCAGACATGATGTGTAATGATTATGGCCTGTTATGGAAAATTTATTACGGTATGGACGATGCTAATTATGACAATTACTTCTCAAATCTCAGTAATCCTATAGACTGATATGGGTACTATGAGTCATAATGATGGAATGATATTCGACATGCTTGTCCTCTGACATGGATGACACGCTGGAAACTACCCTCCCCCCGACCACAATTGGCTGCGTTGCAGTCTCCGCATCGCAACTCTGAGGTTTTTTTTTTTTCCTTCTGTGCTTGGTAATTTCTTTATTGGGATTTCTATCTAAGCTCTTCTCAGGTGTGAGAGAGTTATTGACTCTATCTACTCTAATCTACCCTACTGACTCTTCTCGATTGCAAGAGTTATTGAAAATTGAAATATATAACTTACTTGTGATAGGGCTTTAGGTGTGCGCCATTCACCCATCCTGGTAGTATCTGGTCGTCCAGTTTTGCTAACCGAACTACTCCTGAATCTCTTATTTCTATTACGTGGTACAGTCCTAGCCAATGCATTCTCAGTTTACCTGGGAAATTTTGGAACTTACTGTCATAAAGTAAAACTTTTCCGCCGACCATGAATGTTTTGCGCTTGATATGGTGGCTGTGCCAAGCTTTTTGTCCCCCTTTCTGGACAGTTTGGTGGAATTCTTCTAGAAACCTATCTTATTCCAGCTCTTGTAGTTCTTGCAATCACTCTTTTAGCGAGTCTTCCTCTGATAATTGAAGTGACATTGCAATTAGGATGCTTGGTATGACAAACTCAGTCAGTACTACTGCTTCCCTCCCGTACACCAGCTGGAGCAGGGTCTGGTTGTTTAGTCTCTTGATAGTTGTTATGTACACCCATAGTGTTGCTGGTATACATTCACCCCAGTCGTCTCGTTTAGCGTTGAAAATCTTTGTTAAACCCTTTTCCAGAATATTATTGAATGCTTCTACTATACCATTATATTATGGATGGTAAGGATTGCTCTTATGATGTTGTACCATGAAGTTTTGTAGCAGAGATCTAATGGTTGCATTGATGAAATGCGTACCTTGATCGCTTGTCAGACTTTTCGAGAAACCAAACCTGCTAATGATATTTTCAAATATGAATCGAGTTGTTGTTTTGGTTGTGCAATCCTTCACTGGTATCACCTCTACTCACCTTGTCAAATAGTCTATCACAGTTTTGATATACCTGGCCTATGAGTGCCTTGTGACAGGTGAAATCGGGCCTATAAAATCAACTACCCATTTCTCAAATGGCTGCAATGCCTTTACCAATGAAGTGGGAGATCATCTCTATGTGATGGGCATCCCATCCTCTGACATACATCGCATTTTCTTACAAATGCCTTACTTTCCATGTGTACTGTCGGCCACCATAAACCTGCCTGCAGTATTCCTCGCTGTCGGTTTTGCTCCGACATGCCCTCCCGCAACTCCACAATGGCATTCCCATAGTATGCCTTCCCTCTCATGATCCAGGATGCATCTTCACAAGATTTGGTCTAACCCCATCTTATACAGGTGTCCTGCTATTAGCTGATACTCCACTGCTCGGACTACTAGATGTCTTTTATGGGCTGCTGTATATTCATTTGGGCACTGTCATGTTGTCAGATAGGTTTTTATCTAGTCTAAATAGTCTGAGATGGCTTCTACTCTAAAAATATCAGTGTCCCATAGCTGATCATCCAGAGACCCCCTGTTTTCCCCGTTTTCTAGCCTTGACAGGTGGTCAGGCCCCACATTCAGTCTCCCGGGTTTCACTATCACCTCAAAGGTGAACTCCTTAAAGGGTAGGAGCCATCTGCAGATTCTTCCCTCCAAGTAGGTAGTGGCGGAAATTTTGAAGGGAATACACCATCGCCAACGCTTCCCGCTCTTTTGTGGTGTAGTTCCTTTCCGCTGTTGATAACTTATGACTTGCAAAATAAACTGGGTGATAAACTGAAGTGTCTCTTGGTTGAGCTAGAACTGCTCCAAGTGTGATGCTGGAAGCATCAATGTGGACATGAAATTGTTTGTCCCAATTAGGGTGAACCAATATCGGTGCACTTGTCAATTTTTCCTTCAAGGTATTCAGGGTTGTCGTGCAATCCTCTGTCCAACTGAACTGCTTTGATTTCAGCAACAAATTCTCTAATGGGGATGTTATCTTCGTGTAGTTGTAGATTAATCGCCTATAGTAGCCTGTGTGGCCTAGAAACGACCTTAATTGCTTCACAGTTTCTAGCACATCCCTGTTAACTATAACTGCCAGTTTTGCTGAATCAATGCAAACTACTTGTTTGCATACAACATGTCCTAGCAGTGTTCCAAAAGGCACTGCAAAGATGCACTTCTTGAGGTTTAATCAAATCTAGAGTTGCCTACACCTGTCGAACATTATCCTCAATAACATTACATGGTATTTTAACAGGTTGTAGACAGTCCATTCATCCATATAGACTTCTAGGAATTTGTGGATGTATTCCCGAAACGCTGCTATCACAATTCGTGAAACTACTGCTGGCACGTTTTTCAACTCGAATGGCATTACATGATATGCAAAGGAACCCCATTTGCTGGTGAAAGTTGTCTTCTTCTTATATTCTTCAACTATCCTTACTTGATGGTATCTTGAAAATCCATCCGTAAAGGAATAAGCCTCATTCACCGCAACGTTGTCGAGACCTTCGTCACAGAACGGAGTAGGGAATGGGTCATGTATGCATGCATTATTCAAGCTACTATAGTTAACACAGACTCAGATCTCATACTTATCCTTTTTACTTTGTATGACTATAGGACTTACCCATTCTGCTTCTTCCATAGGGAATATCAACCCTACCTTTAGCATCTTATCAATCTCTGCCTTAAATTTTTCCTTCACTCTAGAATTCAGACGATAGGGTCTGTGCTTGACTGGTCTTGCATCGAGCTTCAAAATTATATGCATCTCCCCCATGTCTCCTTTTATTCCTTTCAACTCCACTACTGAAGATGGGAACACGTCTTCATATTCTTATACCAGATTGAATATCTCCTTAGTCATCTCGGCATCCCAATAATCACCAATTGACGCAAGTTTAGGCTTTTCCTCTATCCTAATGTTCATTTTCTTGGTATTTAGTGGTAGCAGATGAATTCTTTCTGTTGTTGGTTCTTCTTTAATATCTCGCTCCCCCTCCTTTTCCTCAAAATACAGATGTCTAAGACCTTCTAGATCATCATCATCCATCTCATTGTTTATCTTTTTGCATGCTACCGATTGTCTGATGCCTTGGTTTGGGAGAAGTTGCTCTTCCTCCTCCTGAATCCCTGGGAAGAACAGTACCTTTTTAATGCCCTGCAATGCCTTAGTGACTGGTTCTGTTTTTCCTTCAAACGAGAAACATTTTGTAAATTGCTCCACAACTACTTGCCAAGTATTGGTTCCTCTTTTCTGTTGGAAATACTGAGAGGAGTGGGGGTGAATCAGTATTCCTTTCAATTAGAGCATCAATTAATCTTCAATTATTATCAGCGTTTGTACAATGATAGAACTAAACAAAATGAACACAAATGCACACAATTTTTAAGGTGGAAACCCACTCCGGGACAAAAACCACCTAATGCTTTTCTAATAATTCTTTAATATTCAACTCCAATTGAAAATAAAGCTCCAACTTCCTAGAATCTAGAAAAGAATTCTTCTCTAGCTCCCACTAGATGGATGCTCCAACGCTCGAGATTCTTCAGTAGTCAACTGAACGGATGCCCCAACACCCAATGAGCTACAACTCACCCTAGCACCACCCTACCACCCTATAGAAGAATAAAAGAAGAATGGACTCATGTACCAGGGAAAATAGTCCACTTTAAAATGATATAGAATGATGTAGAAGAAGAAGACACACTACACCATAACCCCAACTATGACACAACCACCTAATGATGATCCTAGACCTCCCGAAACCGCCTCTTCAACTCTTGGCAGATAGACACTAATACAATTTTTACAATAATGTATTTACAATGATACCTTTACAGTGAATGTATGCAGTGCTGCCCACTTGAAGACTTCATGTGATGAAATTTTTGCTGCTATTCTGAACCTTTTTTGCTGCTCTTTTCATGCTACCCTCTGCTGCACCTTGCTTTGCTTTTCTTCCCTATAAAGTCTGGTCCTTTGCAGCCCTTGACAACACATGATCTAGCTTTTCTTGCCTTCTAGGAGCTCGATATTGAATCTATTGTATCTATGTTATTTCAGATCCCCAATGTGTGATTTTTGGTCCTATAGTATTCCTCTGAGTCTTCTTTCCAATTCCATAGGTCTGACCCAATTTGGATTCTTGAAGAGAGAGTTATGCCCAATCTCTCACAATGCCCTAATTATGGACTGTTTCAGTAGAGCGAACTTGTACGATGTGCCACGTGTCATTGTTTCTTTATTCAGCTCTGAAATTGATAGATACAAAACCAAAGTTTGTGCACTATATACCATTTTTTACATCATTCCAATCTGATACTCAGAGAGAGAGTTATGACAATTTTCCAAAGGTCACTTCTTTGAGATGAATTTCAGGAGCCTGCAAAAACACTGACTTCCACAAATCATATCTCCAAAAATTTTGTGCATCTTGATCTGAAATTTTCACAGGAGCTTCCTCAGGATTTCAGCTTCGCCTCATAAAAATTTTAGCTTCTGACCCTTCGTATAAAAAACGTGAGAATGAAAATTCCACGATGACCTGTTTTAGATGGCAAAATCTGTTACATAAGGAGGATATGAGGATCACAATTTATATAAATGCTTAGGTTGAGAGGGGATTCAACAAGTGAACGTGGGATGGATTTTATGAGCTTAAAAAATATTAATTATGACTTTTCAATGACCCATGCCACAACCCCATGGGTTTTTAGCCCACTAACTGGGGTTACAACTTCAAACATGAATATCTCTCAGACTGTGAAGAATTATGTGGTGTGCCATATATCAATGGAAACATCTTGACAAAAAGAAACCATAAAAAGAATTCTTAACCCAGAATATAGTAATTTTGTAGGTCACAATTCCCATGCAATATTGGGGTAGCCCGTGGTGCTGCTTGGGTTGACATCAATGACAATCGTTGATCAACAATCTCCCCCTTTGGCATTGATGGCAACACAAGTACTCCCCCTACAATCATGACACCTCTTCCTACAACATTCTCTCCCCCCTTTGACATCAATGGAAAAGGGTAACTCCCCTTGACACACAACCATCCTACGGACCTGTACACACTTCCACTCCCCCTTTATATTATGAATAAGGAAAATATAATGAGAACTTGGGAGAATCCCAAGCTTATGGAGAATATATTCAAATGCTTCATGAGGTAAAGGTTTAGTGAAGATATAAACGATTTGTTCTTTTGTACCAACATACTGAAGTTTGATATTCTTTTCAGTGACTTGTTCTCTAACAAAATGATATTTTATTGGAATGTGTTTTGTTTTTGAATGCATGACAGGATGCTTGGAGACACTGATGGCACTAGTGTTGTGACAGAATATGGGAATAGGATCACTGAATTGTACTTGAATATCTTGCAAAGTTTGTTTTATCCAAAGGACTTGAGTACAACATGATGTCGCTGCAATGTATTCTACTTCCGCTGTAGATAATGAGATTGAGGTTTGCTTTTTGCTCAACCATGATACAAGACAACCACCTAGATAGAATGTTGCTCCACTAGTACTCTTATGATCATCAGCGCTTCCTGACCAATCTGCATCTGCAAAGGCTTGAATAACGAGATTGTTACCCTTGGGATACCACAGGCTATATTCTTCTGTGCCCTTTAGATACCGAAGAATTCTTTTGACGAAAATAATATGTGATTCTTTTGGTGTTGCTTGGAATCTTGCTACTTGTCCAACTGCTTGCATAACATCTGGCCGAGAGGCTGTTACATATAGAAAACTACCAAACATAGATCTGTACAACCTTTGATCCACATCCTTAGATGATTCATCTATGCTCAATTTGTAACCTATTACCATCGAAGTGAGGACGGGTTTGCAATCTTCCATTTTGAATTTCTTCAACATTTCCTTGATGTACTTGGCTTGACATATAAATATTCCTTTCTCTTGCTGGGATATTTGAAGCCCTAAGAAGTACGTCAGCTCACTAAGTAAGGACATCTCAAACTCACTTTGCATATTTGTAGAAAATTTCTTAGTTAGTCGACCATCATTGCTACCAAATATTATATCATCCACATATACCTCAACGATTGTCAAATTATCTTTATCTATTTGTACATAAAGATTGCTATCAACAGTACCTTTCTTAAACCCTTGTTGACGTAGATATCCATCAAGATGAGCATACCATGCTCTAGGAGCCTACTTGAGACCATATAGAACCTTCTTTAACCTGCAAACATAGTCTACTTTTTCTGATAGTAGAAAACCTTCAAGTTGTTCGATGTAAACTTCTTCTTCTAATTCTCCATTCAGAAATGTTGACTTAACATCCATTTGGTAGACTTTGATTTTTCTCGAACATGCATAGGCGAGAAACATTCGAATGGCTTCCATTCTAGCAACTAGTGAAAATGTTTCATCGAAATAAATTCCTTCCACTTGTGCATAGCCTTTGAAACGCAATCTTGCTTTGTTTATGGTAACCTGTCCATATTCATTCATTTTGTTCCTGAACACCCATTTAGTCCCAATGACATTTTTATCTTTTGGTCGTGGAACTAATTCCCAGGTGTTATTCTTCTCGATTTGATCCAATTCTTCATTCATAGCTGCTATCCAATATTCATTCTGGCTGGCTTCCTCAAACTACTAGGCTCAAAGGTTGCTAGAAAAGCAATGTGAGCTTGTTGTGATGAACGAAGCTGTCAACCTTCATTTATGTCACCAATGATTTGATTTGATGGATGATTCTTTTGAATCCATTCTTTTTTTTCTCCTTGGAGGAGATTTTTGTTGTTGTTCTGGTATATCTTGATGATCATTATTTACTTCTTCTTGGTTGATAGTTTCTTCTTGTTCTAGAATTTTATCTGTGTCTTTTTCAGCCTCTATCTCAAGTTTCAAAGATTCTAGATCCTCATCATTATTCGCTAGAACGCCATCTTCGTCAAATGTAACATTTATGCTCTCCACTATCTATTTTTGTATTAGATTATAACATTTATAGGCCTTTCTTTTGCATGAGTAACCAACAAAGATACCTTCATCAACACGTGATTCAAACTTACCCAAATTTTGATCTTCTCTTTTGATATAACATTTGCTTCCGAAGATTCTGAAATATTTTACATTAGTTGGTTTTCCTTTCCATAATTCATATGGAGTCTTGTTGCAATTATTTCTAAGAAGACTTCGGTTGATAATGAAGACTGCCATATCAATTGCTTGAACCCATAATGTTTCATCCAATTTTGAGTCCTTCAACATTTTTCTACCCATTTCCTGTATGGTTCTATTCTTTCTTTCAGCAACTCCATTTTGCTGAGGTGTTTATGCTGTTGAAAATTGCCTTTTTATTCCATTTTCGTCACAGTATTTCTGAAATAATTTGGAAGTGAATTCTCCACCATTATCTGATCTTAAACACTTTATTTTCAAATCAGTTTCATTTTCAACCAACTCCTTGTAGATCTTAAAGCACTCAAATGCTTTAGATTTTTTCTTTAGGAAACTGACGGCTGTCATCTTGGTATAGTCATCTATCATTAACATGAAATATAATTCTCCGTCTAAGCCTTTTGTTCTCACAGGACCACATAGATCAGTATGTATCAATTCCAATGGATGTGATGAAAAGTGTTCTTTTTTTTTAAATTGGACTTTTGTCTGCTTGCCATGCCGACATGCCTCACATAGTGTGTTGGAAGGTTTTGAGATTTTCGGCATTTCTCGTATTGCTTCCTTTTTTCTTATCCTGACAAGATTGTCAAAGTTTATGTGACCCATTCGTTTGTGCCATAAACAACTTTCATCTTCTTTAGCTAGTAGACATGCTTTAGTTTCTTCATTCAGAACATATATGTCGTTTGGAGCTCGACTTGCTGTAGACACAATTTTACCATCCCTGCCTTTCCTGATTTCACATTTTGTGGAGTTGAATAGCATTGTGTGTCCTTAATCACACATTTTTCCAACACTGAGCAGATTTTGATTCATGTTTTCAACCAATAGAACATTCTTGGCTATAACATCTTTGCTTCCGAGAGTGATGGTACCTGATCCTATAACATTTGAAGATCCATCATTTCCAAAGGATACGGTTCCATCCTTCTTCTCTTTTAGAGATACAAATTTCCTTCTATCTCCAGTCATATGTGCTGAGCAACCGCTGTCAACATACCAGACATCTTTGTTGTTTTGAGCCTTAAGAGCAAGGGCACAATTATCAGTCTTCTTCTTTTTCCATGTTCGTTCATTCTGTGGCTTCGAAGATTCTTTTGGAGGATTTTCAAGTTTGCAGTCTCTGTCTATGTGTCCAAATTGATGACATTTGTAACATTCCATATTATTTCTTAAATTTTCAAATCTATTGATGTTTCGTTGAGCCCTGGGAGGTTCATATTTGAAGGATCTCCTGGAATTGTATTGGTTCCTAGGGTACGTGCGACATTCTACAACTTTATGACCAAATTTTCCACATGAATAACAATAGCCATGAAAAATATGTTGGTACCTGGATGAAAATATTCATCGAGGAATCGTCTTCCAAGGATGTGCTTGCGAATCTTGTCCAATGAAGTCTTCATGTATGTTAGATCTCATAGGTTCATTGTATTTTGTTGTAGAAGGTCATGCTTCTTCTTCTTTGTAACCGAGGCCAGTTCTGTCGTTGTAAGATCGTTGATTGTTGATGAGTTCTTCCAATGCCCTTGAGTTGTTGGCATAGTTTTGGATAGTTTTTCCCTTCTTCACTTCCTTACACAGCGAGACTACTTCGGCTTCTAATGCTTCCCTTTCTTGGTTGCTTTCTTCCAACTTCTTTTGAAGTGACTCTTCAATACATTTTTGTTCTTCAACCTCAATTTTGAGACCTTGAACTTGTTCTTCAAGAGTGTTGGAACGGATCTTCTCAGCATTGGGCTCTTTTATAAGCTTGATTGCCTCCTCATAAAATTCTTCTATGGTCAACCCTTCTTCTTCATTGTTTGATACTTCTTGTTTATTGTGCTTGGCCATAAACAATACTTTGTCATTGGCTTCTTCTTTGTTGTCACTTTCTTCATCGGATGAGGAGCTATCTTCTTTAGTGAGAAAGTTCCTTTTGGATCCTTTATTTTTGCCTTGCTTGTTGAATTTCTTAAAGCCTTTCTTTCCTTTTGAGTTGCCATCACTTGTATTTGGACATTTTGCTACGAAATGCCCAACCTCACCACAACCGAAACATATCAATGGAAGTTTTCCTTTGAATTTTCCCTTACTAGGTTTTAGTTTTCTCATAAAGTAAGAATATTCTTCATCTGAAAGACCTTTTCCATCATCTCCCTTTTCTTCACACTTGTAGGTGCATGTCATTTCAATTGAAGGTTGTTTTTCCTTATTGGTTTGCTTAGATGCAACGAATACAGTTTCTAGATTTGAAGTACCCTTTTCTTCATCAAGTCTCATTTCATATGCTATGAGAAGTCCATGTAATTCTTCCTTGCTAAGTTTGTCCAGATTTGCACTGTATTCTAAGACCGATACCTTTGGGTTGAATCTCCTTAGTAACGTTCTAAGAATCTTTCGTATAATAGTCTTCTCATCAACTGGCTCTCCTAATCCTTCTAGAGTATTGGTTATTTCATCAACGTATTGGAAGTATGTAGCAATGTTGCAATCTTCTTTCATTCTGAGTTGCTCAAATTTTTCTCTATAGATTTGAAGCTTTGCTTCTTTGAAATTTGAGTCACCTGCATATATATTCTCAAGCTTGTCCCATACATTTTTGGCAGTTTTACAACCCAACACCTTATGATAAGCAGATTCAATAAGTCCACCGATAATAATATTCTTTGCTTTTGCATCATTTACCAAATTCTTCTTACCTTGTTCATCCGCGGTTGATGTAAATCCATTTTGAATAGTGTCCCATACTTCGTAACCTTGCACCAAGAGATAGACCTCCATTCTTCCTTTCCAAAGTGCATAATTATTTTCATTGAATAGAGGTACACCATTTTTGGTATGCTCCATGACCTCCTTCCAGTTGTTAAATTGCTATTGAAGGAACCAAGCTCTGATACCAATTATTGGAAATACTGAGAGGGGGGGGGGGGGGTCAATTAGTATTTCTTTCAATTAGAGAAGTAGTTAATCTTCAATTATTATCAATGTTGGTACAATGATAGCAGCAAACAAGAGGAACAAAAATGCACATAGTTTTTAAGGTGTAAACCCACTCCAGGACAAAAACCACCTAATGCTTTTCTAATAATTCTTTAATATTCAACTCCAATTGAAAATAAAGCTCCAACTTCCTAGAATCTAGAAAAGCATTCTTCTCCAGCTCCCACTGGATGGACGCTCCAACACCTGAGATTCTTCAGTAGTCAACTAAACGGATGCCCCAACACCCAATGAGCTACAACTCACCCTAGCACCACCCTACCACCCTATAGAAGAATAAAAGAAGAATGGACTCTCGTACCAGGGAAAATGGTCCACTTTACAATGATATAGAATGATGTAGAAGAAGACACACTAGACCATAACCCCAACTATGACACAACCACCTAATGATGATCTTAGACCTCCCGACACTGCCTCTTCAACTCTTGGCAGATAGACACTAGTACAATTTTTACAATAATGTATTTACAATGACTTAGTACAATGATACCTTTACAGTGACTGTATGCAGTGCTGCCCACTTGAAGTCTTCATGTGATGAAATTTTTGCTACTATTATGCACCTTGGTTGCTTCTCTTGTCATGCTACCCTCTACTGACCCTTGTTTCCTTTTCTTCCCTAGAAAGTCTAGTCCTTTGCAGCCCTTGACAACACATGATCTAGCTTTTTCTTGCCTTCTAGGAGCTCTATATTGAATTTGGTGTATCTCTGTTATTTTAGATCCCTAATATGTGATTTTTGGTCCTGTAGTAGTCCTCTAAGTCTTCTTTTCAATGCCATAGGTCTGACCCAATTTGTATTCTTCAAGGTAGAGTTATGCCCAATCTCTCTCAATGCCCTAATTATGGATTGTTTTATTAGAGCAAACTTGTACAGCATGCCACATGTCACTGTTTCTTCAATCAGCTCTAAAATTGATAGAGAAACAACTACATTATGTTCACTATATTCCACTCTTTACAACATTCCAATCCGATACTCATAGAGAGAGTTATGACGATTTTCCCAAGGTCACTTCTTTGAGATGAATTTCAGGAGCCTGCAAAAACACTGACTTCCATAGATCATATCTCCGAAAATTTTGCGCACCTTGATCTGAAATTTTCACAGGAGCTTCCTCAGGATTTCGGCTTCTCCTCATAAACATTTCATCTTCTGAACCTTCGTAGAAAACATTTTAGAGTGAAAATTCCACAATGACTTGTTTCAGATGGCGAAATCCCTTACATAAGGAGGATATGAGGATCACAATTTATATAAATGCTTAGGTTGAGAGGGGATTCAAAAGGTGAACGTGGGAGGGATTTTATGAGCTTAAAAAATATTAATTATGAATTTTCACTGACCCATGCCACAACCCCATAAGTTTTTATCCCACTAACTGGGGTTACAAACTTCAAACATGAATATCTCTCAAACCGTGAAGAATTATGTGGCATGCCATATATCAACGGAAACATCTCGACAAGAAGAAACCATCAAAAGCATTCTTTACCGAGAATATAGTAATTTGGTAGGTCAAAATTCCCATGCAATATTGGGGCAGCCCCTGGTGTTTCTTCGGTTGACATCAATGACAATCACTGATCATTTTCCTCTCTTCAGTTAGGTACCACGCATGTGGAATAAAATCCAGTGTATGTATAATTTTGTGTACCCACAACTCTTCTGGGTATCCTACATTCTTCCATTGATCCTCACAATCTTTCAAATGTTTTCTGGGGTCTGAGTCCCCTTGGTATTTTTCAGTGAACTGTGGTCCTTCTTCTTCCTTAAACCTGGCTTTCAATGCTGCCGCAACTTTGTCCCATAGCGTAAGTGAGTTGCGGTGGTTACTCCACCACCTTGCTGATGTTGATTGTAAAGCCATATCCATGAGTGGAACCCTATGGTCCACAAGTACCTTATCTTCTATTTTGGCAATAAAAGTATTTACAACGTTCCTATTTGACAAACTTGGATAATCTCTTATGTTAGTCCCAATCCAATTGATTCTTCTGATGTTGGCGCATCTTCTTGTATTGGTCTCATATCCCCCTTGCTACTAATCATCAAAGGCTATCTTTAAGCCTAAGTCTGAGCTTTGAATACTTCTCCAACTCACAGATCCCCCCTCTGTCAGGTTGATATAATCTTCCCATTTCCATGTGGTCATTTGATAAAGATGATCAAGAAGCTGAGCATCTTCTCTGTTTTCAACAGACTCTGTGTATCGGGGACCTTGATACGACTCGAGTGGCTGGGTGACCCTAACCTCCCCATCCTCAAAGATCATTATTTCCTTCTTTAAATCTATTACTGCATAATTTTCAAAAGCCCAATCGATCCCCAATAATGCTAGATAGGGATATTTATCCCCCATAATGTCTATCACCTCGAAGTTTGTGTATGTCTTTACCCTCGCAACATTGAATTTGACTTCCTCCAGTCTGTCTATGGGCACAATGCAGTACTGGTTTGCCATCTGGAGTTGAATTGGTGAATGTGTCAACCTCCGTCTTCCCAATGCTTCCCATGTCTTCCTTGGCAATATATTGACATCTGACCCTAGGTCAAGCATTGTGTCCTGAATCTGGAATCCCACAACTTGAGTGTTCACTCGGAACTCTTTCCCTATCCTTATCTTATTTCTTTTCACTCTTTGTATGTATTTCTGTGTTGCGTCATTTGACTCCCCTGGTCCTGTGGTCTCCTGCACCACCATTTCCAGGTTCTGCTTTAACTGTTCCAACATTGGCACATTGGTAACAATCTTTAGGAATAGACGCAACCATTATTCAATTGTAGTACTTGTATTATCTTGGTTCTCCTTATCTTCCTTGGCTTGTGGCAACTCAATGCCTTTGCTTCCCCCAAGTTGGGCAAACGTTTCCATTGCTTCTTTAAAGTATTGCTTTTTTCTTTCTGGCTTGAACAGTGGTTTTAGAGATGTTAGCCTTATCAATTTTATCCAGTCTATTGTCTGTGCATCTTCCCTGGTTATTTTTCCTCCTCACGTCACTATGGCTACATTCTGCATAGCTTGAGCCTCTATTATTATTATTGGCTCTGCATTTACCATATTTGTTCCTCTTTTTCTGGCTCTTTCTTCCCATCTTTTAATGAGATCAAGGAATTCTTCTATTGTGTGCGTGTTAACTCTGCACTGAGAGCACTAGGGTCTTCTAGGAATTGGAAATTCCCTAGCTATGTGACCTTCTTGGTCATAGTTGTAACATTGTACTGGCCCTCTTCCTCCAACTCAGCCTCCTCTCATGCCTCCCCCCCCCGCGTCCCCTGGGAGCCTCATTCACTCTATATGAAGGCATGTCCAATCGTTCTGCTAATGCATCCAGAGCCCTACACTGCTCCGTGTTGTGTGTTGTAGAAGCACATAACTCACAATATATGTTGTTCGGAAAATTGGAGTATTTCTACAAGATTGGGCATAGGCGGGGTGGATGAACCATGTTTTTTCATATCTCACAATATTCAGTTTCAGCTTGATTCTGTTGCATGGGGAACCCTTTGTACTGGTGTTGCAGCAAATATAATCCCTGGGTGTTTATCTGTGCAATTCCTCCTACTGGTGGAGCTCCTGTGCCCCTACTGCTGATGTCCCCACATTCTCGCCCCGCAACCTTGGACATTCATTTACCACGTGTCCCTCCATTAGACAATGCGTACACCATACATTTGGTCTTGTCGACTGCATTGGTTGAATCTCTTTCAGCTTTTCTGTTAGGCTAGCTATCTGATGTTGTAACCCCAGTATGGAAGGGTCTTGTGGAGATGCTCCTCCTTTAAATTCTTGTGGGTATCTTTCCATGGCCTCTATCTTCATAGCTTGCTCCAATGCATCTTGTAACGTATCGATCTTCTGTTATGTTAGTGGGTTTCTTGTTAATGGAAGAAGGGCCTTGATGAACCAATCTCTCTGATCGTTCGGGTCGATTGGATAACTCAGTTTTCCAATCGCATCCTTGAATCTCCTCATTAGATCCCATGCAGTTTCCCCCTCTCGTTGCTTTATCTCCCACATCTCTGACAAACCCTGCTGATCTATTTGGGATAATTTGAATTCCTTAACGAAATCTCTCTTTACATCGTCTATTGTTGGAATCTGATGAGCTTCAGACCACTTGATGAACTAGCGTAGAGCTCTCTCACTGAGAGTAGTTTGAAATTCAATCAAATTACCTACCTTTGGCGTCTGTCGAGCCCTCCATATGGCCTCGCAGAGGTACCAATGTTGTTCCACATCATCATTACCCCTCCCAGAGAACTCTAGGTATTGGGTGAATGATCCCGCCATGATTTCTTGTGTGGGTAGTACTAGAATAAAACCTCTGGCTCCCAGCTGTGAAATGCTATTACTAGCACTACTCCTAGTGTGTATTACTGCTGTAGACTGAACACTATTCAATTTACTCAATTCTCGTAACTTAACAAAAATTTCACCTAGTGGCTGATAGATTACCAGGGGAAGGTCGGGACTAGAGCTACTTGAAATTTGGGGAATAGAGTTACCTTGGGTTATGGGTGTCGGCCCCTCTCGGAATAGCTTCTCCATCGAAACATGCAACTCCACATCGGACATCTCCTCGAGGTGCACGCAATCTCCGTCGTACTTCTTTCCCTTCTCTATTTGGGTTGGGCTCCTATACACCTATCACACTTCCTTGATGGTCCCTCCTATATCTTGGGAACCCATCTAACCTTCCATCTCCTTGGTCATCCGAGGTGCCTCCTCCTTGTCCTTTCTATTACTTTCCTATTTCTCCAACTCCTTCATCACCCTTTCTCACCACCTCTCAGCGATTTGCACCCTATGATGTGCTCGTCATTCCCTCAACCTACTAGAGGTCTCGGCATACATATCCCTATTCCCCTTTCCAATGTACTCGTAGCATCTCTCCCTCAGATCCTTCCCCCAGTACTGGAGGTTTAAGTCTCCATCTCAGATTTTTGGAACTCCATCAATCCTTCGTCTACCATCAAGGCTTTAATCCATAGAGGGATATCCTTCAACATCTCTTCGTGTAATACTACTGAATATGTCCTTTGCTTTTGATAAATACTGGTAACACTCAACTAAGAACTCCACTATGTATCCTTCCAAGGTAGATTGAACCTAGAAATCTACAACTTGGGTCAAATCGATGTCTAACCGATGGAGTGCTACCAGATCTATGTGCAACCAATTGCGATAGACCTTCCACAAGCTTCTTTGGACTGTCTTGGCCTGTAGTCTCTGCAACCAATTATAGAGCTCCTCTAGAAACTTCCCCCAGAAGATCTCATAGATATCACTGGCGGATTCAGAAAATAAAACCCGATTTTTAACAGATTTCTCCCTTTGCTATCTCAACTCCGCTTGCTGTGCTATGAACTGATCTAGGTGATTATCCCACCAGCTTCGTATTTCTCTCTCGAAGATCTGCGATACCATGATCTAGTTCCAAAATGGAATTTCAGGTCCTGGCAACAGAACCATTTGTTGGCGAGGAAGAAGGTCTCTTGGGCAAGACCCAGGTTTAGGATGGAAGCCAACAAGGTTTTCCGCAGTAGTGTAGCACAACACCGACATTTTCATTCTACTTTGAAGAGCAGAGAGTCTCTCCCGAGGCATGTCATGACCTTACTAAAATCAGGATCAGATCAAGTATCGATCAAGCATGACATATAGAATAAAACATACAGAACTGAGTGCTCTGAATAAGTGTACATACTCTGCAAATGATAATACTCATGAACATATTCAGGATGAAAAAACAAAATTTAAAGTAACCCACACATTCAACTAAACCAGAAACACATTACAAAATTCAGGACAATAACCCAGATCATAATATATTTCATTAACAACAAGGGACAGTTACATTGCTCCTTGGAGTGATCCTGGCAGAACTAATTACACTATTATCACATATGATAGAACAGAATGAACAAAGAGAACAGAACGGACAGAGAGAACAGAGCTCTCCTACAGCTCCCTTCCTCTGATCCTTACTGTGCCAACCTTCTGTCTACACTATTCGACTGCCTATTTGTTCCTTTGCCAATGCAACTGTCAGTTCTCCCTTCCTTTCCACTCTACTATTTGCTGCATCTCCCTGATCACTGGGAGTTCCACTGCTTGTTCTTTGTCGCTTCCTTCTTCCATCCGTGCCTGTTTCCGCAACAGCCGCACCACCTACTCTTTAGCTCTTTGCAACCGTGACAACTCTTTGTCTACCATGGTTGTGCTCTGCCACCTGTTATCCGCAACTCAAAAAATGTTTTATTTCAAAACAAGGGCCCCAACAGGTGGAATGGTGGAAGAATTTGGTATTTCTTTCTCCCTATTTGAGCCAATTGATTCTGGATTTTTGTCTCCAAAGGGATTCTTCTTGGTTCCTTCTTTCCTCCAGCTGAGTTGTCAGGCATTGCTCCTGGTGCATTATCTCATCTATGCATCCATTTTGGATGATGTTCTGTTGCAGAATCTTCATTTTTTTCTCCAGGTCTTTCTACTCTGTGAATATGTTGTCGAATGTTGTTTTGTTCCAGCCTTTCAGATATCTTTTGAGAAGTTTCAGTTTTGTTTGGAACTGGAGAATTTTAGTGCCTTAAGGGGGTTCTATGGAATACCACCAGTTGGACACTAGTTCCTTGAACCCTGGGTGCCTGAACCAACAATGTTCAAAGCAAAAGGGTTTAGGAGCATGTTTACCTAGTTGGAGCCATTGGAGTTGTATCGTCCAATGATCATATCCCACTACTGGGATGATGGTAGTGTCCATATTTCCTCCTAGGCAGATGAGATCATCGGTGATGAGGAGTCTATCTAGTCGAGAGGCTATCTGTTGGGTACCTCCTCTTTTGTTGTTCCATGTAAATATTCCATTAGAGGTATGAAGATCGATGAGGTTATTATTTTGGATGAATTTTTTGAATCCATTACTGTCGGATTCTAGATGCAACCTTCCACCCTTCTTTTCCTGGAGATTGGTTATCATGTTGAAATCTCCTCCCAATAGCCAGAGGGGATGGGATCGTTGTAGATTGATTTCCTCTAGGTTTCTCAGGAGCATCAATTTTTGTTGTGCATTTTGAGGTGCGTAGACATTGGTGAGCAGTCCATGAATATCTGTACCAATCAGGTGAAAATTACCCTGAATGAAATTTCTATTGGCTTGAAGATTCTCTAATATGATGATTTGAGGGTTCCAGATGATGGAAAGTCCTCTAGACGCCCCGTTTTCACAAAACACTATAGTATTGCTACCTTTCCATATATTTTTGAATATGGTTTCTAGAGTAAAGCTGGTACATCTGGTTTCTTGCATGTTTCTTCCGAGATCAATTTTTTAAGATCCTATGCTTCGTAGGGTTGTTGAGCCCTCTAATATTCCATGAGATGAGATTCATGGGATATATTTGGAGGTGAGGGCATAAAATCTAGTTAGCTTAGGGAAACATCCTAATTCTACCATTTCTTTCCCCACTTCTATAGTTCGTTGCAGAGATGTTTTCCATCCTCTTTTTCGGGACTCTTTTGCGAAGTACTGGGTGTTGATTAGCGTTCCTCCCTGTATGCCCAGAGAGGGGAGTTGTTGTGCCCTAGCTAATATTTCCTCCATTTTTTCAATTTGCTACTTTGGTATTGAAGTGTAATCCTTGTTGGTGCAAACCTCTTCTAGCCTTGCAAGATCCAGTCCTTCTAGATCTATGTTTTCTGGTTCTTCCTCCATCACCTCCGGAATCATTTCCATTATCATTTCTTTTCCCTTTAGCTGATTGTTGTTCGCTTCAGTATTGGAATTAGGATATTAAGAAGGTTTCTAGTGGAATCTTGTGTTGCTGAGCCATAGAGGATTGGACCTGCATTGTGGATGTGCTTCCTACCTCATTGACCGGAACTGTTTCATTTTTTCTTAGCTGATTAAGGGTTGCGAAGCTGTTGCTATTTGTTGGTGATTTTTTTTTCTACTGCGCGGTATCTCTCTTGTTGTGTCTTTTTTTACTTTCTACCTTCGTGAATCCTTCTGTTTCCTGTTCGTTAGTGTCCTTTTTAGCTGTTGCTTTCCTGTTTAGGGGACAGTATCTGAAGAGATGCCCATGTTGATGACATTTCCTGCATCTGAAAGGAATATGTTCATAATCAACAGTTTGATTCCATTCAAATTCTTCATGCAAAATACTTACCTTGCCTGGGAGTGGTTCGGCTAGATTCATGTAGACACAGATGCGAGTGTAGGCTGCATACTGGTTGATTTTGGTTTCTTCTGCAATATTGATGAAATCCCCTAGGGAAATGCCTATGTCTCGAAGGGTGAGTTTATCCAAGTAGTCTTGAGGGAGAGAGTAGAGCTGGATCCAGACCGGTACCCAGATTAGATCTTGTTTATCTGGGTTGAAGCATTCAGTCCATGGTCTTAGGTATAGACCTGCAGTGTTGAAGAAGTATGAACCTCCATCCATGATCATGTCCTTATCTTCATAGCAGGTGAAGAGAATGTTGAAGAAGCCTTTTGCGCATAGTTTCAATTCTATGTGTCCTTTGGGTTTCCATTTCGAGGCTATCCAAGCTCTCAACACTTTTTCCATGGGCCATAAGCCCATGAACTTTCCTATCAATGCATGATCTTTCATGAATTGAATTCTTCCATTGATGCGATGTGCAGGGAGTTTAATCATTGTTTTCTTGGTTTTTTTGGTATGCAGGTGGCAGATTTCGTGGTCGCTTCTGCTGCGGCTTGTGTATTTTCCTTCTGCGTTGTGGGTGTCGCCCCTGTATTTTCTTGAGAAGTGCTAGAGTTGTGCTGATTGGCGTTTTTAGCCCCTGCCGTCGTCTATGTTGGAGACTGGCCTGTAGGGGGGGGGAGTAGCAGCCCCCCCACTAGAGTGGGTCATTGGAAAGCATGTGGCTATCCGGGGATCAGGTTCTCGTAGATATAACTGGGCGAGAAGGACTGTCGTGGCCAGCTGTCGCCAGAACCAGCAAACCCTAGGTCATGGAGGTCATCCTGGTGCAGAGCTCTGCTAGGGTTTTTTTCCCCCATTTTTCACTCAGGTTGGATATTGGTGAGATTAAGAATATATATCATCTATGTTTCATGTTGTTGATTTCATTAAGAAAAAATTATATTTTGGAGTGAGGGTTCGATGTTATGGCTGAGTGTGAGATTTATTTTTGCTACTGGTGATTAGGTTATTCAGATGTTATGCCTGCATTTTGGACACTATTTGGATTGAGTGGAGAGCATATGGTTGTGGTAATTTTATTTGTGTTGATGATGTCTTACTATTTAATATTGTATTTTAGAGGTGAAGCAAATTGAGAAAAGGGTTTTGGGATCAAATATGAAAATATATGAAACGAGGTCCGCATAGATTAGAGGATAAATTACTTCATGAGAGTGAAGTAGTGATTCTATAGTATTGTAAAAAGGAACAATTTCTCGATCCAATGGTAGTTGGATAGTCCAATCAAAGTTGGGCGAGGATCATTGATCATGATGACTTTTACTAGATGTTTGTCAATAGATCCATGTGAGAACATAGTCTTCTAAGCCGATCAATAGAATCAAGTCTCCTGGATGATGGAGGTCAGCTCATTGTATATGAGGTCGAGTCTCCATGATGATGGGAGTCAACTATCTATGGATGAAAATGTGAAGTTGGGTTACACTTTTTGCCCTTTTTTGAGAAAAAACTTTCAATTTTTTCAGTTCTTCAAATTTCTGCAAGCTAAAACAATTTTTCTGTTTAGAATTTCATTTTGCGATAAAAATAAAAGTTGATAAAAATTTTGTTAGCTTTCTATTACTTATTTTTTGGAATTTGTTTATACACATTTGTTATGTCAACTTAGTGTTTCTTTGAGTGTGTGTTTTTTAAAAATCAACGGATTCATAAGAATTCATGTTAATACGCAATGTTGTATTCTTTGAAAATTTGTGTTTTTGAGAAACAAAATGTGTTACAACAATCTAGACAGAGTCTACTTTAGTTTCGTCATATTTACAAAGCCATTGGATGCATATCATAGTTACTAGAATTTTTTGAACTGGTCTAATATGAAAAACTGCATATTTTGAATATGTTTCGCGACACAAGAAATTTCTTGACATATAAGTTATAAACTAAAAATCCAAAAGCTACCCATTAGAGACAACGGACCAATGTAATGTACGATAATTTTTTCAATTTTTTTTTACAATGTATTTTGGAAGATACAGAATTTTGATTTCCCTGAATCACAATGACCTTCAAAAATTGTTTGCATCCATTTTATTACAAAATTAATTAAAATTAGTAAATATTTATGAAATTCCATGAAAGTTATATTTCCTGAAAGTAGATTCAATTCTGAAAATTCTTGTCTTGGTTCTGACCGTTAATTCAGAATGTTTCATGGAGTTTAATCAGTCCAAAGTTACAGAAACATATTCAGGACTTGGCTCTGTGTAACTGGTGACGCATTAGTTCAGCTGAACTCTTAAACAAAGTTTGGTCGAACTGTTTTTTGCGCCAACGGCACGTTAAATCAAACAAAAAATTAGTTCAGCTGAAATATTTATTAGAAGTTTGACCGAACTTTTACTTATCTTTCTGTCGGTCGGAAAGTACCGCCGAGCCCCTCCCAAAAAACATTTCGTGGCCATATAAATTTCCGATAAACCATTCATTATTTTTGCACATTTTCGCACGTTTGGTCTGATTTTACAAAAGTCTTGATCTGATTTTGCAAAGAATTGTTTTGGGTTTAAGGACTTTTCTTGGAGGTACATTCAAAGGACTTTTCTTTGAGACACATTATTTTCATACATTTGATCTGATTTTGCAAGGAATGTTTTTGGGTTTAAAGAATTTTCTTGGAGGTACATTCAAAATTTCTTGGAGGTACATTCAAAAGACATTTCTTGGAGGCATGTGATACAGTTTTTTGGGCTTCATTTTTTTTTTCAAGTATGAATTTGGGCTTAATTTCGAAAGGACATTTTTCGGTTTTGGGTTGAAGTAAATCTTTTATAATGATTTTTTAAAATGAGTTTCTGTTTAACCTTGGAAGGAAATATTTTGAACTTCATTTCATTTTTATAAGACATTTTTTCTTGAATTTTTTAAAGTAAGTTTTTTGGATTGGAGTATGTATTTTTTGCAAAAATTTTAAAATGAGTTTTTTTTTTTAAATTAAATCTTTTGTGATGTTTTTTTTAATTGAGTTTTTGTCTAAATTTTTGAAGGAAATTTTTTGAACTTCATACTCTATTATCATGGGAAATCGAAGAAATTGTACGAGAAAATATGATCGAAAAAGAGACCCTGAGGAACGTAGAGAGGAGACGAGACAATCTCGCAAAATAAAGATAGAAGCACTCTCAAATATTGAAGGGGAAAATCAACCTCAACTAGAAGTTGAAACAGGTATGTAAATGTAAATATTATGATTTTGATATATTTAAAATTTTCCAAATGTGAAGCTTAATTTTATTTGATGAAATCATTTGAAAAATATTTTGCAATGTAAATAGAGAGAGATATTTCTCAAAACATTGATGATGAGATACAAAATTTTGAAAGAGAAAGTGAAAGAGATATTGAACCAATGATTGAAGATGGTGAAAATGATGAAAGAAATTCAAGTGAAGAAATTGAATCACAAGGTGTGTGTGTATATATATATATATATATATATATATATATATATGTGTGTGTGTGTGTGTGTGTTGAACACATGCACGTATTATTGAAATTATACATATATTTAGTTATTTAGTTATTTATTGAATATGTAAACTTATTATGTACTATTTATTCGAATATGTACAGATGAAATCAATGTCGATGACGAGATGTTAGAAAATGTTGACACTCACACATATGGAGATAAAAAAGCTGACCATTATATATGATATCGTGTTAACCGCATTTTTGAGAAGTATTTCATAAAGGAAAATGTGACAGTTCAAGCCCAAATGTTGAAAGGTCTCCTATCATTAAGGAAATTAAAAGAAGCTACAACTTTATTGGGTATTCGAAAATCAACCAAAGATTAAAAAAAATGAAGGAAAATGTGATACAAAATATAAATAGTGCTATAAATTCAATTAAAATATCTAGATAGAAAAAGGTTTTAGTTGTACATAGAGCAATACATATGGCAGTGGTTTCATCAAGTACTAAAGAGAATCGCTTGGTAAAATCTATGGCACGAGCATTAGGAACCTCGCGAAAAACTTTGCACAAACATCGGAAATTTCGGTTGCAAATAGATGTAAATGATGAACATGCTTGTTGGAGAGCTATTTGTAGGCAACCATACAAATATAGACTTGGAGAAAATGTTAAAAAAATAATATATGAATATTGAAAGAACAGTTCGCGTGTTTTGCCAACTGCAAGGCATGTGATGCGAAGAAGAATAGCACGAAATCAGTATGAAGAACATGAAAAACATTTCTTGGAAACCACTCAGATAGAGTTGTTCAACAATTTCAAAGAAGAGAATCGTGAAATTCATGTTTCAATCAGTGATTTTGTTCAACAAAAACCATGGTATGTAAAACCTATCACCGTACGCGACACTTGTTGTTGCCATTATCATGTGGAATTTGAGTTATATTATGACACATTCCTTGATTTTGGTAGAAAATTTTGGAAGGATTCACCTCCTCCTTCCACTATCCATGATTTCATATCTCAAATTCTACGTGAAAGAGAAAGTGATGAACTATTTTACAAAAAGAAATGTGTTGGTGGTAAAAAATGCGATGATTGTGGAAATTTGACTAAATTTCAAAACAAATATCGTACTGATATAAATGATCAATAATTGTCCAACATGAAAGTGAAATGGAAGAGATATGAATATATCCATACATCGATTCGAGGTGCAAATAGTGTTAAAAGAATTGAATTACGAGAAGAAGAAATTTTTGTGATAGACTTTTTGAGAAAGTTTGAGGCAGAAATTTACAAATACACTAAGCATTCCCATAGAGCTCGATGGCAAGACTTGCAATTCAAAAAATCCCATGAATTTTTTCCACCAGAGACCATTTTTTCAGTAATTGATTTTGCAGAAAACTACACATTTGTTCCACAAAAAGAAATTTGGAGTGAATACTATCATTCTGACCAAGTCTCCATGCTCGTCCATATTCTATATAGACATGCTGAAAAAAACATCGATCATATAGAAATCACCAATGAAAATCGGCATATTATTAAAGAATATCACTTTTATATCAGTGACGATCATACACATGATACATATTTTGTACAACATTGTTTTGGAAAAATTTATGATTCCTTGAAAAATCGTGGAATAACATTTAATGAACATTGGATATGGTCAGACGGATGCGCAAGACAATTCAAATCTGCACGATCATTCTTTTGGTTGTGTTGTCTTCATAAGAAAACCTGCATTAAACATTGTTGGAATTTCTTTGAGACTGACCATGGAAAAGGAGAACATGACGGTGAAGAGGCATGCATAAAATGATCACTTTGGAGATATCAAATGAACCCCTTTGCAAGCTGAATTGTGGACGCAAAAGAAGTTGTTCAATGGTGCATCGTTGCTCTAAGCCATGAGACTAATTGATCAAGGGAAGTGCGAAGGTACATTCAATTTAATTTTTATTGGATATCTAATTAAATAAACAGTATACATTTATCACAATGATTATTTTTAATTGTATTTTGATATCATATTTACATTTTTCTTTAAATTTTCCATATAAAGGTTTTTTTGGCATATTGGGATCGACGACATAGATAGATCAATTGGAAATTGCGTTGAAACAATAAAAGGGACTCGAAAATTGCATTCAATTAAAACAAAATTGTCCAGAAATGTGTTTGCATTGGATGAAAGAAAATATTCTTATTTTTGTCTTGTTTGCATAGGCAACACAAAATCCAATGACATTTGTGAAAACAAAATGTATGTAAAAGATTGGAAACGTACAAAGCTAAATACAAAGGGAAAAATGTCCGTTGCAATGTTTGAAGAAATGCAATCAGAGGAGACTACAATATCATCCGATGGTGATCGAGTTTTTTATCTTGTTAGAGAAGGTAACATTTGAATTGCTTTCTAATGATAAAGATCTAGAAATAAATTTGAATATGTATAATTTTGTCAAGTTTGTTTTATTGTGCAGGAGATGTTTTTGCTGTAATTGCACCTACTGACAACGATGAAAATGTGAAGTATTATTTGATGTGTTGCACTGAACGAAAAATGAAATTATTAGAAGACTATAATGATCACGGATTTCTATATGAAAGAGGATCTATTATACTAAAAGGTTATTTTTTTCAGACAAACTAATCAAGGTGGGAATTTTGTTTACTTTGAAGACTATGAACCTGATTTCATAAGTTGTCAATATAGTCACTTGGTGTGTGCAGCATGCATAAAGTTGATCGAGGTTCAATCAAAGAAAAAAACGAATATTAAGAAATGGAAAATGTCAAAATCCAATCATGAATGGATTATTGAAGATGGCATTCCATTGGAATTTTTTTGATTGAACTGCCCAACAATTTATTCTCTTTGGATTATATGTTCTAGAACTTCCAGTACTCAATTAAAAATTGAGTTGCCTTGTTATGTTATCTATGCAAGTGTTTGCACATGTACAAATTGTTTTGGTACATGCGCACTCTAGTATCAACTGAAAGTAGATTTTCTATCCATGCATTGATGAAAAATGTTGCATATATATATATGTGTGTGTGTGTGTGTGTGTGTGTGTGTGTGTGTTCTAGAATGCAATTAACTATTCAAGTAGTTTTACTGTGTGCATTGATGAAAAATGTTTCACGTACTCAATATATATGTTCTAAAATGCAATTAACTGAAAGTAGTTTTTCTATGTGCGTTGATAAAAAATGTTGCATGTACTAGATATATACACGAACTCAATGCATGCCTAGTTTTTCTTGTGGGTTTTTTTGGTAAAAATTATCCACAATGTAAATAAATCATCCGCTGTATAATCTTGTACGAATATTCCTTTCAGACAAGAGACTCGGAGCACTTCTTAAATTTTTTGTGGGATTTGACCCACATCTCTATTCCTGATTGAAAATCTAGTACAAAATTTGTCTATCTAATGGTCGAATATTTTCTATGTGCATTGATGAAAAATGTTGTGCACGTATTGAATATATATATATATATATGTGTGTGTTCTAGAATGCAATTAATTGTTCAAGTAGTTTTCCCATGTGCATTAATGAAAAATGTTTCACATATATATATATATATATATATATATATATATATATATATATATATTCTAGAATGCAATTAAAATTGAATGGACCATCAATTTACCAATTTAAAAATCAACAAGGCTACCTAGTTGAGTGCATTAATGACATTGACCCCAATTCAACAAACATATATCTACTTCTTATATTTCCAATCAAAATTAAAGAGATTTATATGGGAAAGAGGCAGAACATATAGACTATGAACTACTTTAGTTCATAGGTCAATGAAGGTATCATCATGTGGGAAAATGTTTCAAGAACACTTGATCGTACTTAAAAGTAATCTTAAGATTGTTTTTGATCTTTACATACTACATACTATTGTTTGAGTGACTTTTTTTTTTAAACTTACCAAATTTACTTCAACCATGTCCAAAACTTGAATTTTAGAAACTTTTTTATTATATCAAAACAAATTACTTCACATGTCATGCCAATTGTAGTTCAACTATCCAATAAAAACATTAAACATTTAACATTATATCACATGCCAAATGTAGATTGAAATGGTATCCAAAACTTAGTTCTAAATTTTTCTGATTATATCACAACATTACTTCACATGCCTAATGTACTTCAACCATCCAAAACTTGAGTTTTAAAAACTTTTTGATTATATCACAACATTACTTGACATGCCATCCAATTCTAGTTCAACTATCCAATAAAAACATTTAACATTATATCACATGCGCCAAATGTAGATTGAAACCATCCAAAACTTAAGTTTTAAAAACTTTTTGATTATATATCGTGCAACATTACTTCACATGCCATGCCAATTATAGTTCAACTATCCAATAAAAACATTTAAAATTAGATCACATGCCAAATGTAGATTGAAACCATCCAAAACATAACCTTTAATTTAACAAAAAATTATAGATCACAACATTACTTCACATGCACGTATTACTTCACATACCATGCCAATTGTAGTTCTTGACTATCCAATAAAAACATTAAACATTTAACATTAAATATCACTTGCCAAATGTAGATTGAAACCATCCAAAACTTGAGTTTTAAAAACTTTTTGATTATATCATGTAACATTACTTCACATGACATGCCAATTATAGTTCAACTACCAATAAAAACATTTAACATTATATCACATGCCAAATGTAGATTGAAACCATCCAAAACTTAACTTTTAATTTAAAAAAAATTATAGATCACAACATTACTTCACATTCCAAATGTATTTCAAGCATCCAAAACTTAAATTTTAAAAACAAAACAAATTATAACACATCATTACATAACATGCCAAATGTAGTTCAGAAGCAAAATATTAATTTACAGATGACAACATTACTAGTAGTTCAATTATCCAAAACTTAAAAGTTTTAAAAACCAAACAAATTATATAACAACATTACTTCACATTCACATGCCAAAAGTACTAAAACCATCCAAAACTTAAATTTTTGGAACAAAACAAATTATATTAACACTGTAATAAAATATGTCCAAAAATTGTAGATCTCACAAGTATCAAGTATCAAGTTATATATATATGACAGTGCATCTAGATAATATATAAAAAAGTAAATTTAAGACTATCTAAATCTTGAAATCAAATCTACAAATCATGTCCATCAAATACAGATGGATGTAGTGTCTTTCTTATCAGAGTCTCAATCTGCGCACTATCTTGCGAAGCATGGGAAACCTGTACACAATGCACATACAAACATTAAAATTTGATGTTTTAAAAATGAGTGAGAATATATATAGGACTTCATGTAAAAAACAAAATATAAAAAAAAAAATCATGCAATACCTCATGAGGTTCCCTCTCCATTTGTTCGCCTGCTACAAGTTCCCCCATGGGAACATCTCTAATAGTAAACTGTACAATATACATGTACAGTTAAATATATATATATATATTAAAAAAATTTAGATGAAAATGCACGTGTACATATATAAACTTACTTTCAATAATATTAAAAAAATAAGTTAGACAACTTGTTCAAATGGTTGAAATGGTGTGGATGCTCCTATCTCCGTCGCTAGAGTCCGTGGATTAAAGAAATCTTCTATAGAAACCTAAAATTCAAAATTTAAAAGTATAAAATAACTCAAGATCAAGATCTCAATTTATAATAAAACTTAAATAAAAATCAATTAATAAATTATAACTAAATTAAAAACACACACACACACACATATATTTAAAAATGAAAAATTGAATACTTCTGCAGGTGAATTTGGGACATCTCCTAAGAGAGGCTCCAAAAGAAAATCTCCAAGAACCTAAAATTCAAAAAATTTAAAATAACTCAAGATATAGATATATATATTTCAATTTTTAATGGAACTTTTTGAGGTGGAATATATATATAACTTAAACATAAATTTTAAAAGTGAAAAATTGTCCATACTTGTTGTGGATGTGGCACATCTCCTAAGGAAGTAGAAGGTACATCTCCCAAGGAAGAAGAAGGTACCGCCATCCCAAAAACATCGGACGGAATCAAAATCTGCTAAAACATTTTATTATTATATATGTACAGTTACATGTGTGCACAATTATTTATTTTAAAAATATCACTTAAAAAATACTAACATTTGTCAACATATCTTGATGGTGAGACCCATCTGCATTGTTTGAACCAGAGGTCTCGAATGTGATATTAACATTTTCGTCATTCATCATGCGTGACAACTACAAATGGTGTTTTAACATATAATGATACATTTTTGTTAGATTAATGTACATACAAATAAATGTATACATGTACATACACATGTATTTATTACAAACTGTACACATGTATGTGTTAAAATAATTGAACCATAAGGTCATTAACACATACCGTTCTCGTGCCGTCTTCCTCATGAAGAATTAGTTCTTGCCAACCATTATGACAATTCTTTTCATATATTCAGAGATCTTCAGCATTCATGTTGTCAATCTCTTCATCTGTACAATACACAAAATTGGCATGTGCATTCTCATGTGCTCTTTTTTTATTTAGAAAAACATCGACTCCACCCAATCCACTGTAAACATTGTCGATCATGACATCCCTTGCTTCTCGACTTATTTGAGAAGTCGCATCCATCTCTGAGCGCAAATTTTCAACCCGAAAAGGTTGACTCAGCAATGGCGGCTCAAGACGAGGCACCTCCACATCTCGCTTAGCGCCCTTACGGTCACACAATCGACCTTTCCCCGGACCAAAAAATTCTTACGGGAGGTCATTGTAATTGGGTTTCATTTTCAAAAAAAATTCTACGTAAAACAATTGTGCAAAATAAACACGAACCTCGCCGTTCCATGGGAGCCTTCCATAGGCCACAAGGTGCCTATCATACAAATAGTGAGTTATATCGGGGTGCTTGAAATATTGCACCTTCAGCATTTTTCATTTTGGCCCTTCCTTGAAATTAAACATTGACTTTGCCATATATTTTGTAGCTCTTTGTTTTACATCCTCCCATTTATCGTGACCCATTATTGTTTCCTTTCTCTTTCTCATGACTTCTATAAATATATCAGTCATTGGACCAAGATTTTTGTACACATTTACTATTTCACCCAATGAATGTGTAACTATTTCGAGGCTTTTTCGACTCTCAGCAGGTAGAGTCAAAGCCATGAGATCTCTCCACAATTTTACATGAAGTTGTTGACACCTTTCTAAGGTGCATTGGGCCATGTTTCTTTCCCATGGTATATCAGAAATGTCGGCCAGATAAGTTGTGGTGGGTAGACAACCTTCTTCTTGAATGTAGCGTTCCGCCCTGCATCTATTTTAACCAATATTTGGAACATTTTTAGCCTTTACATCAATATATATATATAATTTTGTATATTATAAAAAACACATGTTAACAAATTTGTACAAATTCAATGAAAAAAATATTGAAATTGATCGCAACCTCGACGTGGTTGGCTAGCATATTCTCCACCCTGAAACTTTTGAGAACCAGAACAGCCCTGCTGAGAACCAACACCACCAGTCGTTGATTGGCCTCTGGGAGAAAAAATATCACCACCTTCACGCAACCTGCTACCACTTATTGATGGCCCTTTAAGGGGATTTGAACCACCATCAAACTCTCGAGAGGAGAGAGAAGCTTCATAAACAATACAAATTTATAATCAATTGAAAAATACATGCATACATATAAATACACGTGTACATATTCATTTCTTAAATTGTGTTAAAACCATACCATGACTGGGTGAAACATGGGCATCCATGGCTGGAGTAGAGACCCTTCTCTTCTTATTAGCTCCTAAAAAATAAAAAATGAAACTTATTAACAACTAATTTAACTCACAAAGTTGATAAAAAATCAATTCCATATGTACACACATGTATGGAGATTTAAGATTATATTTAAATTTACCATGAACAGCTCTCGATCCTGATCCCTAATCCTCCCCTCTTGTAGAGATATGGGATTCTGTTGATCTTCGTCGTTTATCCTCCATGATATATATATCTACAGTGGACATTTACAATTAATTTTTTAAATAACTAATTTAAATTAAATTCAAAATAAAGTTCAGAAAATTAATGTTTAATTTAGTGTAAACAAATTATGTAAAACATAACTTTCAAAGCACTAATTGATGTGTGAAACTCAATTTAAGCAAAAAAAAAGTTATAAAAATGATAAGTTCAACAAATTTTGTTTTACATGGTGGGAGCACACTTGGTATAAAATTGAAAAAAACACATTGTCATTAAAAAAGAAGTGAAACTCCATTTAAATAAAAATTTGTTGAAGTCCCCGCATTTTAATTTCATAAAAATGTGAAGTTCAACACTTGTTGCAAATGTGAAGTTTACCAAGTTGCGCTTTACATGGTGTGGTTGTTGAGATTGCAACAAGATGATGAGCTTAGTGGAAAGAAGTCGCCTTCACTAAGTGGGCCCACAGGGTATTTTTGGCACAAGGTCTATTTTTAGACTATGTCTATTTTTAGACATATGGATCATGTTCTATGAGTTGCAGGATGCTATTTGTGGATGGTTGGTCAAGTCGGAAAGAATAGATGGACTTCTATTTTTAGACATACTGGGCGGAATCTATTTTTAGATTGCCAGTCTAAAAATAGATATGTCGAATATTATTAGCTCTTAATAATATTTGGACTATAAACATTATCTTATCCTCTTGGAGCACTTCAGTGTGATGCCTAGATGTGGCATATGCAGCTGACAGAAGGAATTACGCTATTCCTAGGGTTTAAGTGAAGCTATTGCATGGAGACTTCAGTTAGAACTCAAGTGACAGAGTTTGGTGGAGTTGATTGAGGAGTTAATGGAGTTATGTTTAGTTTAACTGAGTTAAACATAGTTAAGCTATTTGTATTCAGTTTAACTAATTGATACAATTAGTGAGAGTGGTGTGAATTAATTATTAATCGATTCATTAATTAATCAACTAAAGAATACATCAGTTAACTTCAGTGCATGGACAGTTTCAGTGGAGACCAGTGCAGAGATAGGTGAAAGAGCATGTTGACTATCAGTTGTGACTATACTGGTGCATGAGAATTGCACACACATTGATGGAGAAGCTAATGATTATCCATATTGGATTGCGCAATAGAGGCTGGCTAATAGGTGGAGCAGATTGGAGCATGTGAGATGTATGATCTGAGCTTGTGTAGTGTGTAACAATTGGAGATTGTACTAAGAGCTTGTGAGGATTTTATACAATGATTGTTACATAATCTCTATCATTATAATATACAGATAGTTGGGGGTTTTCAGCTTTAAGCTTTCCCATAAATATTGTGTTTATATGTGTGATTGTTTATGGTTTTAATGTGCGCATGCGATTGTTTATATTTCTGCAATTAATGATCAATGGTAGAAGAGGTTATGTATTATGCATGAAGCTCAAATAGTGTGTGATCAGGATAATCTCGGTGAATAATTTAACAGCTATTCAAATTTCTACATGGTATTAGAGCGATATTGATCATTAGAGCAATTGAAAAACATTGAAGCGGTTGAGTTTTGTGCTGGTGGAATTTGAATTTGCAGCAGTGTTTTCTTGGTGTCGAAGTTGAGATGTCTTTCAACGGATTACGATTGGAGTATGCCCTTGAAGGCAGCTCGAATTATATTGCATCGAAGGACAGGATGGAGGCAGTGTTGGATGACAATGGGTTGAAGGAGTTCATAGATGCAGAAGTCCCAAAGCCTACTTCTACCAATGTTGTTGTAGTTGAAGCTTGGCAAAAGAAGACAGCAAAGTGTCGAAGGATTCTGTTGGAGGGCGTGAAGGATCACATAGTGTCCAGCCCGCATGGTAAGGCTTCTCCATTCTTGATGTGGAAAGCCTTGACAGATTTATTCCAAAGCAAGAGCGACCAGAGGAAGTTGGCGCTGAGGATAAACCTTCAAAACATAAAGATGGAGAAAGGCGACAGTATGCCGAAGTACCTCACGAAGTTCATCCAATGCAGGGATGAGCTGGGAAGTGTGGGGGTGAATGTCGATGATGAGGAATTGGTGAGCTTGGCTCTCCTTGGTCTTCCGAAGAGTTGGCATGCCTATCAGGATTTTGTCAATGGTTGGGAGAAATTGCCAGGATGGGAGCGACTTTGGTCGGATCTTGTGCAAGAGGAGATAAGGCGGAATACCAGAGACAGATCTTCATCAAAGGCATTTGATGAAGAAAATTTCACTTTGGCTGCCAAAGAAATGAAGGGGAAGAGCAAGAAAACTTCTCATTCTGGTGCGAAAGGCAAGAAGCAAGACATGTCCAAGGTGAAGTGCTTTCCACTTGTCCTGTGGACATTATGCCACGGAAATTGTCGCAAAGAAAAATAAGCGAGGATGCTAGATCTGCCAGTGGAGGCCTTGTAGTTTTGGTGGATTTTTGTGATTGCATGCTTCGTCTCAAGTGTGGCGGGATGGTGTGGTTTTACGGAGTGGTGCGTCTTTTCACATATTGAGGAGATCGAGATTTGTTTATTGATTTGGATGAGAAAGATCTTGGAGTGCACATCGAGATGGGCGATGATGGTAGATACAGTGCGACCAATATCGGTACCATTTCTTTTGAGAGGGAGTCTAGTAAACCCTTCGTATTAAAGGAAGTGATGCATGTTCTAGGATTGAAGAAGAATCTTATCTCTGTGGAAATGTTAGAAGACAAGGTATATGATGTTGTCTTTAGCGAGGGAAAGGCTTTCCTGCGCAGTAGGGCAACTGGTGAGACCCGAAGGATAGGGGTTCAAGTTAAGAACCTTTATCAATTGTAGGTAGATGGCTGCGCAACAATGGAAGGCAAGGCAGAAGGAGTGGTGAGCCGGGATGATGGCGAGTTGTGGCACTGGAGAATGGGCCACCTTCACCATGGAGCTTTGAAGATACTGCAGCAGATTTCTACTAGACTTCCTAAGGGTACTCTTGTGCAGTCAGATCAGTGCAAGGGATGTACCTTGGGAAAATTTGTGAAAGCCACCTTTCACGAGAAGGATAGTCGCACCATGACGATCCTTGAGAGAATTCACATAGACGTGTGTGGACCTTTCTTAGTATCTTCGACAACAAAGCACAGGTATTATGTGATATTTTTTGATGATTTTTCTCGTAAGTGCTGGATCTTCTTCATGCAAAAGAAGAGCGAGACATACTCACAGTTCTGTGAGTTCAAAGCACTGGTTGAGAAAGAATCGGGGAAGTGGGTAAAGGCTCTTAAGAGTAACAATGGTGGTGAGTTCATCTCTGGCGAGTTCAAGGACTTTTGCAGCGCAGAAGGAATTCAAAGAGATCTCATAGCACCTCATAACCCACAGTAGAATGGGGTTGCAGAGCGAAAGAACAGAATGATCGTGGGTGCTGCATGGGCGATGTTGCATGATCAGGGCCTTCCCATACACTTCTGGGCTGAGGCATGCAATATTGCGGTTTATGTGCAAAACCGTTGTCCTCAAAGTATACTTGGCATGAGTACACCCGAGGAGGCGTTTTTTGGTAAGAAGCCTGATATTTCCCATTTGAGGATTTTGGTTCACCTGTTTACATTCATGTGACTAAGGATGCCAGGAAGAAGTTGGAGCCGACCGCAGAGGTTGGGATATTTTTGGGTTACACTGATACACCCCACAACTATTGTGTGTATTTTCCGGTGGTCCTTGAGAGCATTTGTGCGGCGGATATCAAATTTCGGACGAAATCCATGAAGTGTTCGCTTGAGGGGGCTACACTTACATGCGGATGAGGAGCTGTTAGTTCCTAAGGAGGAGCTTCGGGATGTGGATCAGCCACAAGAGGAAGTTCAGGAGGTGGAAGAAACCACCCATGCAGCGCCAACCATCAGAGGGCGCATGCGCACTACAGAAGCTGAGCGACTGGCTCGAGATGCAGAGAAGGTTGTAGGACCACCTACGGCACAGCGCAGACAGAGGCAGTCACCGGATCGGTACACTGGATACATGGCTCTTGTGAGTCAATGTGTCGTGACGGAGCCATCCTCTTTTGAGGAAGCTGTGGAGGAACTCGCATGGGTAGATGCCATGATCGAAGAATATGATTCGATCGTCAGAAACAGTGCATGGGAGATTGTCCCAAGACCGGAGGGGAAATCAGTGGTGGGTTCGCGATGGATCTACAAAGTGAAGCGGGCGGCTGACGGGAGTGTGGAGAAGTACAAGGAAAGATTTTTTTCCCGAGGCTTTTCACAGATAGAGGGGATCGATTATCAGGAGACCTCTACACCTGTCGCAAGGTATTCTTCCATACGGACGATTCTTTCTTTCTCAACGCAGATGGGGTGGCACATTCATCAGATGGATGTGAAGACTGTGTTCCTCAACGGAGTCATTGAGAAGGAGGTGTACATAGAGCAGCCCGAAGGTTTCGAGATCTTCAGCAGCGAGTCGCATGTGTGCAGGCTCAAGAGAGCACTGTATGGGTTGAAACAAGCACCTCATGCTTGGTACACACGGATAGACATTTATTTCAGTGGACTTGGATTCTCCAAGAGTGAGGCGGATCCTAACCTATACCAGATTGTGGTGGAGGGTAAGTTGCTGATCATTGTACTTTATGTATATGATTTGATTTTGAAAAGTGATGAGCTGTTGATACTCTCATGCAAGGATGATCTTGCAAAAGAGTTTGAGATGAAGGACTTGGGCCTCCTTCATTATTTCCTGGGATTGGAAATTTGGCAGCGTAGTGATGGACTATTTGTTTCTCAAGGTAAGTATGCCCGGGAGATACTAGAGAAGTTCAACATGCATGGATGCAAGCCTGTTGATACTCCTCTTCTTGGAGGTTGGAGGAAGGAGGATGCTACTTCAGCAGAGGTAGTGGATGCCAATGTTTATCAACAGTTGGTGGGGTTGCTTATGTATCTGGTCAATACACGACCCGATATATGCTATGCAGTTAACCAGCTTTCACAAGCTATGGTTAAGCCTACCAAGCTCTTTTGGAAGGCGGAGAAGCATGTATTGCGTTATCTCAGAGGCACATCGGGATATGGATTGTGGTACAGATAGTCGGATGAGGTGAAGCTGTGTGGCTTCACGGATGCAGATTGGGAAGGGAGCCCAATGGACAGAAAGAGCACATCTGGAGGGATTTTCGTGTCGTGGTGTGGCGGTTCTTGAATACATTAGGAAGAAAGAATCAAGTGGCACTCGGTGTGAGGTCGAGTATATGGCAGCGAGTTTGGGCGCATGCGAGGCTATATGGATGAGGAAGATCATGGTCGGGTTGTTCGGTTAACTTGCCAGATCCCTCTTGTGATTTATTGTGATAATCGAGTTGCATCAAACTCTCCCGGTTAATCATTATTTCATGATATATCTAAGCACATTGACATCGTATCATCATATGGTGTGTGCGCGGAAGATCATGTTACTTTCATACATTCCTACGGAGGATCAGGATGTTGATATCTTGACGAAGGCGCTCACCAGGAGAAAATTCGAATACCACAGAGGCAAGATAGGGGTGGCAGATAATCCTTATCTTGTTGAGAGGGAGTGTTGAGATTGCAACAAGATGATTAGCTTAGTGGAAAGAAGTCGCCTTCACTAAGTGGGCCCGCAGGCTATTTTTGGCGCAAAGTCTATTTTTAGACTATGTCTATTTTTAGACATATGGATCATGTTATATGAGTTGCAGGATGCTATTTGTGGATGGTTGGTCAAGTCGGAAAAAATAGATGGACTTCTATTTTTAGACATACTGGGCGGAATCTATTTTTAGATTGCGAGTCTAAAAATAGATATGTCGAATATTATTAGCTCTTAATAATATTTGGACTATAAACATTATCTTATCCTCTTGGAGCACTTCAGTTTGATGCCTGGATGTGGCACATGCAGCTGACAGAAGGAATTACGCTATTCCTAGGGTTTAAGTGAAGCTATTGCATGTTGACTTCAGTTAGAACTCAGGTGACAGAGTTTGGTGGAGTTGATTGAGGAGTTAATGGAGTTGTGTTCAGTTTAACTGAGTTAAACATAGTTGAGCTAGTTGTATCTAGTCTAACTGATTGATACACTAGTGGAAGTGGTGTGAATTAATTATTAATTAATTCACTAATTAATCAACTAAAGAATACATCAGTTAACTTCAGTGCATGGACAGTTTCAGTGGAGACCAGTGCAGAGGTAGGTGAAAGAGCATGTTGACTATCAGTTGTGACTATACTGGTGCATGAGAAGTGCACACACATTGATGGAGAAGCTAATGATTATCCATATTGGATTGCGCAATAGAGGTTGGCTAACAGGTGGAGTAGATTGGAGCATGTGAGATGTATGATCTGAGCTTTTGTAGTGTGTAACAATTGGAGATTGTACTAAGAGCTTGTGAGGAGTTTGTACAATGATTGTTACATGATCTCTATCATTATAATATACAGATAGTTGGGGGTTTTTAGCTTTAAGCTTTCCCATAATTACTGTGTTTATATGTGTGATTGTTTATGGTTTTAATGTGCGCATGCGATTGTTTATATTTCCGCAATTAATGATCAATGGTAGAAGAGGTTATGTATTATGCATGAAGCTCAAATAGTGTGTGATCAGGATAATCTCGGTGAATAATTTAACAGTTATTCAAATTTCTACAGTGGTGGGAGCACACTTGGTATATAATTGAAAAAATCACATGGCCATTACAAAATACACATTTATAAGTACAAAACACACACATATCCAAGATATGTTACAATGTCGATCAATAAATTTTGAAGGAGAGCGTCTCAACACTAATTCATCCTTGAGAGATGAATCTTGAATTTTTGAAGAAGAGCGTCTCAAAACTAATTCATCTTTGAGAGATGAATCTTGAATTTTTGAAGAAGAGTGACTCAAAACTAATTCATCTTTGAGAGATGAATCTTGCATTGGCATTGGCATTGCCCCGTATAGTTTTAATTCATCTATTAATTCATCTTTGATAGATGAATCCTAAATTTGCATTTCCCCACACAATAAATCAGTAGACATCTTATTCACAATTGTACAATTCCTTATACTAAAAAAATTAAATTGGCTAACAATATTGTTTGCTATTCCATGCAGTTCTTTTAGCCTCTCCTTCTTAACTTGGTATACGTCATTCATTTGGTTGCACACAAGTTCAGAATTGGTGAAAACTACAATTCCATTTGATTCATACTCCATCGTTGTGCCCAAGCCTTCTATCAATCCAATATAATATGCCTTGTTGTTTGTTTTTCTTCCCAGTATATTCATTTTCCTTTGGATGACTTTGCTAGTTGCAATATTGGAAAGCATATATGTAATCACTGCATTCCCTAGATTGGGATAGCAAGAAACTTCTATGAATAATTTCCATTTTTCAACCATATTTAATGGTTTTTTTATCCCGAAAAAAAAAAAAACAAATTCAATAAAAATATATATATTAAATTGACATTTATTGCAAATGCATCGGAGAAATGAAAAACTTATATTTAGATCTATTCCAGAGATTGACTGTAGGGGCATTTACTAGATATGTCACCTTTCATAAAATATGAGATCCAGAAGCTACCTGGCCCTTTACAGACTCTGCCTATAGAACTACCATGGATATGAAAATGAAAAACTTCTAATTAGATGTATTCTAGAGATTGAATGTATGGGCATTTACTCTTAGGTTAAAACCTATATGTTTTGTATCAAATCACTTTTGGTTTCAATGCGAAACTTTTATGGCCAACTTGTGTTTTACATGTTGAATATAAAAGGCTTTTTCTCTCTCATTGTTTGAGACCATGGATATGAAAATGAAAAACTATATACATGGTTCAAAACTATGTTTTGTATCAAATTACTTTTTGTTTCTAAATACCATATACATGTTGACTATAGGGGCATTTAGATCTATTCCAAAGATTTACTGTAGGGGCATTTACTAGATATGTCAACTTTCATAAAAGATGAGATCCAGAGGCTACCTACCCATTTACAGACTCTTCCTATAGAACTACCATGGATATGAAAATGAAAAACTTCTAATTAGATCTATTCTAAATATTGAATTTAGGGGAATTTACTAGATTAGGTTTTAACACCTATATGTTTTGTATCAAATCACTTTTTGGGAAACTGTTATGGCTAATTTGTGTTTTACATGTTGAATATAAAAGGTTTTTTCTCTCTCATTATTTGAGACCATGGATATGAAAATGAAAAACTATGTAATTGGTTAAAACCTATGTTTTGTATCAAATTAATTTTTGTTTCTCAATACTATATACATGTTGATTGTAGGGGCATTTACTATAGGGGAATTTAGATCTATTCCAGAGATTGACTGTAGGGGAATTTACTAGATATTTCACCTTTCATAAAAGATGAGATCCAGAGGCTACCTGACCCTTTATAGACTCTGCCTATAGAACTACCATGGACATGAAAATGAAAAACTTCTTATTAGATCTATTCTAAAGATTGAATGTAGGGGAATTTACTAGATTAGGTTTTAAAACCTATATGTTTTGTATCAAATCACTTATGGTTTCAATGGGAAACTTTTATGGCTTATTTGTGTTTTACATGTTGAATATAAAAGGTTTTTTTTCTCTCATTGTTTGAGATCATGGATATGAAAATGAAAAACTATATAGTTGGTTAAAACCTATGTTTTGTATCAAATTACTTTTTGTTTCTAAATACTATATACATGTTGACTGTAGGGGCATTTAGATCTATTCCAGAGATTGATTGTAGGGGCATTTACTAGATATGTCACCTTTCATAAAAGATGAGATCTAGAGGCTACCTGGCCCTTTACAGACTGCCTATAGAACTACCATGGATATGAAAATGAAAAACTTCTAATTAGATCTATTCTAGAAATTGAATGTAGGGGCATTTATAAGATTAGGTTAAAACCTATGTTTTGTATCAAATCACTTTTGGTTTCAATGGGAAACTTCTATGGCTAATTTGTGTTTTACATGTTGAATATAAAAGGTTTTTTCTCTCTCATTGTTTGAGACGATGGATATGAAAATGAAAAACTATATAATCGGTTAAAACCTATGTTTTGTATTAAATTACTTTTTGTTTCTAAATAAGTTATATACATGTTGAATATAAAAGGTTTTTTTCTCTCTCATTGTTTGAGACCATGGATATTAAAATGAAAAACTTCTATTTAGATCTATTCTAGAGCTATGGCTAATGTGTGTTTTACATACATTGACTCGTAGGTTAAAACCTATGTTTTGTATCAAAACACTTATGGTTTCAATGGGAAACTTTTATGGCTAATTCAAGTGTTTTACATGTTGAATATAAAAAGTTTTTTTCTCTCTCATTGTTTGAGACCATGGATATGAAAATGAAAAACTTCTATTTAGATCTATTCTAGAGATATGGCTAACATACATTGAATATAAAAGGTTTTTTCTCTCATTGTTTGAGTCCATGGATATGAAAATGAAAAACTTCTATTTAAATCTATTCAAGAGATTGATTGAGGGCATTTACTCTATGCTTTGTATCAAATCACTTATGGTTTCAATGGGAAACTTTTATGGCTAATTCAAGTGTTTTACATGTTGAATATAAAAGGTTTTTTCTCTCTCATTGTTTGAGACCATGGATATGAAAATGAAAAACTTATATTTAGATCTATTCTAGAGATATGGCTAATTTTTGTTTTACATAAATTGAATATAAAAGGTTTTTTCTCTCATTGTTTGAGACCATGGATATGAAAATGAAAAACTTCTAGATATTTAAAACTATTCGAGATATTGATTGACTTGTAGGGGCATTTACTCTTAGGTTAAAACATATGTTTTGTATCAAATCACTTATGGTTTCAATGGGAAACTTTTATGGCTAATTTGTGTTTTACATGTTGAATATAAAAGGTTTTTTTCTCAG
The DNA here is from genome assembly GCA_034641835.2 of Pinus albicaulis. Lineage (NCBI taxonomy): Eukaryota > Viridiplantae > Streptophyta > Pinopsida > Pinales > Pinaceae > Pinus > Pinus albicaulis. The sequence goes on from CM076581.1 coordinate 1,040,030,453, forward strand.
TCATTGTTTGATACCATGGATATGAAAATGAAAAACTTGTATTTAGATCTATTCTAGAGATATGGCTAATTTGTGTTTTACATACATTGAATATAAAAGGTTTTTTCTCTCATTGTTTGAGACCATGGATATGAAAATGAAAAAATTCAAGATATTTAAAACTATTCGAGAGATTGATTGACTTGTAGGGGCATTTACTCTTAGGTTAAAACCTATGTTTTGTATCAAATCACTTATGGTTTCAATGGGAAACTTTTATGGCGAATTTGTGTTTTACATGTTGAATATAAAAGGTTTTTTTCTCTCATTGTTTGAGACCATGGATATGAAAATGAAAAACTTGTATTTACATCTATTCTAGAGATATGGCTAATTTGTGTTTTACATACATTGAATATGTTGGTATCCTGTGTTTTGACAGTTTGGCAAATCAAAAGACAAGGCAACATCAGAACCAATCTTTAGAGTTCCAGGATCTAGTCCTCCTGTTCTCAGAGAGGGATCTCTCAAATATTTGTTTGCAAAGGTTTATCTTGTTTGCTTTGGTTATGGATTTTAGACGAGTTATTACGTGCAAATGTTTGTTTGGTTGGGTTGAGTTGATACAGCAGAATATGAAAGGTCTAGGAAAGATAGACAGAAAGAGGAAATATCCAGTTCATTGGGCAATGGAGTCCAAATAAGGTCATAACAAACTCTTCAAGGGATATGGGATATCAAAGGGCAAATCTAACTTGGCCACAAGATCCTTTGTTTTGGAATGAGATGGACATTAATGATTTGGCAAAAGAAATTTAATTCTCAACAAAGGGAACTTGAGAAACATTAACTTATCAATAAAGAGATATTTGATAGACAGGGCTAACCATGAATTCTACAAACATTCTTTAAGCAAATAATGATTTCAAGACAACTTTTAAAATGAAATCTAAGATTCGGGGAACACCCTATTTCCTCAAAGATTTTATTTTCAAGGATTTAGAAAACATAAAAGATTCACTGATAATTGCATTCATAGAAGAGGGAACACCTAAATAACATCTGTGTTTGAAACTATAAAGACCTTCAAAACAACTGTTTAAGCAGGGGCAAAGGGTAAGATCAAAACCGACCTCTTTGGTTAACTTAAAACAATGGTACTTCGAAGGGAGACTTCAATAACGGCTTTCAAGTGATGGTAGACAAGCAGGGAGAACCATAACATGCTGAAACCAACTATTTGAGCTATCAAGGAAATAAACGAGCATGAAGATTAAAGAGAAGGTTTAAAGCCTCTAAAATACTTCAGCAGAAGAAAACATAAAACAGTGAAGGGTGAACAGGTCTAAGGTGCTTCCAGGAGTCATTTCTTAGCCTAAAACTTTCAGCCTACTGTAGTAAGAAATTATGGAACATAATGAAAACAAGAAAAAAACATTTAATGGGCTCATATATCAATTATCAATGTACTCAAGCTCATGATCCAATGATAGAGCCTTCTAATCGCATATGCAACGCATCATCAAGACATCCAAGACTCCAAATTATTTTCAACTTCAACAGACTTGTATATTTATTTCAAAGAGTTTCAATATTACAACTTGTGATCAAACAGCAACCAACCTTCTCATCTTATGCAGAAGTACTTATAGGAAGATGAGGAGGTGAGAACTAACAAAAATATCTCGTGAACCATTAATACAGATTAAATGACTTCTCGGCCCTTTGAGGGGTTCGATGGAGAAGTGTACAGGTGGATCACTGTATTAATGTTTTACACACACATCAAAGCCTTGGCTTTATTTGACCCCACTTATGGAATGTCCGGAGCAACTCTGCAGCTATTTTCTATTACACTCCTTTGGCAGAATTAACTTCTTGGTAGCGCTGGAGGCAGATATTCCCTGAATCAATAACTTCGGCCTCTGTTTGAAAGGTTTGAGGCAACATGTGGCTCTTTGTAGTAGCTGAGGAATCAATTTGCCTCAGTTGAAGCGGTGGAAACCTTTCTGTCATCAAAACATTTATGATTTTCTTTTAAACTGTGTTTTAGATTGGGGATTAGGCTTTTGATGACGGTCTTAGCTGTAATCCCCAAAAAACCGTCTTTAATCTTTATCTGTTGTGCTCTGTCTTCAAACTGATACTCTTTAACTATTTTTGAATTAAAACAGTGTCTTGTTGATGTGCAGGCCGCACTGGGCTTTTAAAGGCATTAATGTCCATGAAGCATTGAGAAAACAATGAAGCGAAACCCCGCAGATGGTTCTCTTTAACAACTCGAAGGCGCAGCAAACGTCTTTCCCAAGCCTCGGCTTTCTTTCATTAAACAATGGAAAACCATTAGAACGCTTGCAAAACACAAAAATAGTTAAGAAATCCTGCGGAAATAGGTTAAACTGCTTCAGATGGTGGGGAAGGAGCGAAGCCGTCGGATGAAGGCAACCAACGGCGGAGATCTGCATAGAAAGGCGAAAAGGATAGTGGGAGAAGAATAAGGAGGATCAGTTTTGGACCGTCCGATCTGGACACGTGGACGGTCCAGATCTAATCGGAGGATCTCAATCTGGGAGGTCACAAAACAACATGCGATTGAAACTTTGCGATTGAGCCCCTTGCGATTGAGCGCTGGCCGTTGATCTGAGGACCAGATCGACGGCAGGGAATGAATCGGAGGGATTGGCAAGGGTGTGCGATGGCCGTCGGTTTGCGAAACAGATGGACGGCTGTGATGGAATCGGAGGATCGCAATCGGGAGTGAGACGAGAAGGCTTGCGATTGCGATCCGAGGACACTTGCGATTGAGCGCAGGCCGTTGATCTGAGAACAAGATCGACGGTCGGGATTTAATCGGGGGTTGGCAATCGGAGGTCGTAGAGATGGGCATGCGATTGCGCAATGAGAAAAGTTGCGATGCGATTGTGCGCGGACCATTGGATCGAAGAACTAGATCAACAGTCAGGATTGCTTTGACCTACGTACCGGCGAAAAACCCTTTAAACATATGAAAACCAAAGTTTTGCAATAGTCATAAGTTATAATGGATCAGGCGGAAAATATATATATAAGTAAAGAAAAAGGCGCCCGATTGCGGGGCCGGTGGTTTTATGGAATGCAATATGCCCGGGAGTATAGAAACAAGGGCCAATCGCAATCGGGCCATTGAGCCTAGTCTTTCCGATCAACCCATTTGTATTGTTTCCGATTGCGATTGCGCAATCGACTCTTTTCAATCAACCCATTTATATTCAGCACGTGGTTTTAAGTTTTAACTTAGAACTTTCGGAGAGTGGGTTTTTGGGTTTACAAAGAAAAATGAGCTTTGTAAAGCTTCAAAGTCATGCACCCATTGGATATTTGCGATTAGCGCCGAAAGTCTTGGCGTTTGGTTTTAACACATGGGCATGTGAGGGGAAGTGGTTTAGGACTTAGCCCAAGGGGCTTAAGTCCATAGCAATGAAACTCTATTTTTTATGAAAAATTTCAAGGTTTTAATGGATTTGGGGGTTCCGAAATAGTTTAAAAAGTGAGTTTTTAACTATGAAAGGGGAAATTTTAATAAATGGAAAGAAGAGGACTTATGAAAACAAGGTAGTTTTGATGGAGAAAAAGGGGAGCAGATGAAGGGTTTTGAGAAGAGGAGAAATGGCGATCTTTCAGCAGTCTTTCAGTTGGAGTCAGCAGAAATTCCTGAGTACAAAAAATGGGACAGAAAATGAGGATTTGGGACAGAGGCATGAGGCCTTAAAGAGACTTCAAGAGCCAACAATTTTTAGTGATAAAATTTGTTCCTTGGAGGCTCAAAAGGATCTTAGCCACCTTTTGGTATAACAAAATATTATAGGTGGCTAACAGTGGCTCCACTTGGGGATGGTGCCTTCTTGAAGGCATCAAGAATTCAGACTTGATTTCTGGGAGGCTAATTAGTTGCCTCATCCATTGGGCTGTGCTCCTGTGATTGAATAATCTTCTCTAAAAACATATTTGGCAGCCATGAAAACAATGGACCTTTATCAACAAGCTTGCTACCTACCCAATCCTACAGATCTAGCATTTTTTCTTCATCAGAGTGCACTTGGATTGGCAAACTCTATTCACAAAATTTTATTCTTTTGAAAGCAGGAAATCTAATCTACTTCTACTCCTTATTTCTCCCTGAACTCAGATTAAACAGTTGAGCTCAGATATTTCTCTACCTAGTCTACTGTCTGTTGGGATCAAACAGTCCAACAAACTTTCATTCTCTAAATTCTACAACATAAATTTTTAAAAAATAGTCAAGTCAAGATTGAGCTGTTTGACTTGCTATGATCTATGGCATAAGAACAAGCTGCACATAGATTATTATTTGCAGAAAATTAAATCAAAATGGAAGGCTTAAGATCTGAAAGTTTCTCATTACGGCCTTCTTTTTCTTTACAGCTCTGTTTTTAATTTTTTTTTGAGCTGTCTCTTTCTTGATATCTGATTCATATTTTGGGCAAATTAGAACCAGTTTTTCTCTTTTATGACTCAGAAAAATAAAACAGTTTTGAGTCATCTCTCTTTGGAAACTTTGGTTTAGATTTTGAACATGTTTGAACCTTCAATTTCTATCCTAATCTATCTACTGATAATCCAAGATTAAATAGTTTGGCAAATCGAATTCACTTATCCTATCAGCAGAAAAAATTTAAAGCTAATTAGTCAAGATTAGGTTGTTTGACTAATTAGAAGTGTGTTTTTACAGGAGTGGCTTTTAAGCTTGCACACTTTCAGATTTATTTCTCTTTTTGGCATGGGGCCTTGCCTTTCTTGTTTTCATTTCTGCCCTCTTTTCTTTCTTTCTTTGTTTTTGTATTTTTGAAGTTTAATAACTTTTGAATGCAATGGTTAGACTATGATATTTACAACAAAGAAACAAAAATGCTTCGAAACTTAAGACTCTTGGCAGAAGTAATGCTTGAGCATCCTGCCATTGACAGGACCTCCATATAGGTCTTCTCCATTCAATTCTTTCAAGAAAAATGTATTATGACCCCTCCCAGCATGAATAATATATGGCCCTTTCCACAAGTTCTCAAACTTGCCATGTTTCCTCTTCTCTTCCCTCCTTGAATCCCACTTAAGAACAACACTTCCAACCTGGAAATTGTTTGCCTTAGTCCTCTTATCAAATTGCTTCTTCATATTTTCTTGGACTAACTGTGTTCTCTCATAAACTTCTTCTCTAGTCTGCTGCAAATGGATGGTTTGGTTGATCCTCCTCTGCATATCATTTTCCTCAACCTGTACTTCTTGAAGGAGTTTTATGACTGGAACTCCTAATGAGGTAGGAAAAATTGCATCTATGCCATAAACTAACTGATAGGGGGACATATTTATTGATTTCTTTGTAGTTATTCTATCAGCCCATAAGGCATGAACCAACTTACTGTGCCATGATTTTTGATTTTCTTCCAACAGTTTTTTAATGATATTGATGAGACTCTTGTTGGAGGATTCAACTAATCCATTTCCTTGGGGGTAGTAAGCAGTGGAATGGCCCAAGGTTATATGGTATTTGTGACAAAAATCAACCATATTTTTGGATTTGAAAGCAGCAGCATTGTCTGTTATGATTTTTCTGGGACAACCAAATCTGGATAGGATGTGGGTTTCAAGAAACTTGATAATGACAGTGTCATTAGCATTCCTGGTAGGTATAGCTTCTATCCATTTGGTGAAGAAGTCAGTCGCTGTGAGGATCCACTTATGTTGAGCTGAGGAAGATGGATGAATTTCTCCAATGAAGTCCAGCCCCCATTGTTGAAAAGGTGCCTCAACTTTGATAGGATGTAGGGGTAAGGGAAGGAGCTTTTTCTTGCCATCAAAGATTTGACACTTATGGCAAGACATGACCAGCTTCTGAGTGTCTAGGAAAAGTGTAGGCCAATAGTAACCTGATCTGAGAATTTTGTTTGTTGTGGCCTTCAAGTAGAGGTGTCCTCCACATTCACCATCATGTCGTTCGTGCATGATCTTTCCTGCATCATCTTCAAGTAAACACTTAAGCAAAATTCCAACAGCATTTTTCCAATATAACACCCCATCCATAATGCAAAAACTCAAAGCTTTCTGTTTCAAAAATCTAGCTTTAGTTTTAGACAAAGAAGGAGGAGTATTCAAATATAAAAGCACATAAACAATGTCGGCATACCAAGGAGAATTTAGGAAATTTTCCTCAATAAAAGGGGCATCAGATTCTTCTATTTCTTCCAACACATCCACCATATTTATGTCTAGTGCTTGGAAGTTGGACTCGGCCATAAGTTTTGCTAATCCTTTCCCCTTAACAAGTTTGGTGGGCCTAATTTCTAAGTCATATTCAAGAATAGTTGCAATCCATTTTCCCCTTTTACCATCAGGGTCTTGACTTAGAATATCCTTGACAACAGCATGTGGAACAAAAGCAATTATGTGAGAGTGTAAAATATAAACCCTAAAGTCTTTTAATGCTTTTACTAATGCTAAGGCTTGCTTCTCCATGATGTTATAATTGAGAGGAGCGTCTCTTAGGGCCCTACTAAAAAATGATATTGGTTGTTCTTGTCCGAGATCATTCTTTTGAAGCAAAACTGCAGCTATTGTATGTTCAGATGCAAAAGAAAAAATGTAAAAGTCTTTGATAAAATCAGGACTAATCAGTATTGGCGCTTGGGTAAGAGCTTGTTTGACCAGTTCGAATGATTTTTTGGCTGGAAAAGTCCATTTTACACCGACATTTTTCTTAAGCATGTTTGTGATGTTTTTCAATAGCTCAGCAAGGTTGGGAATAAACCTTCTCAAAAAATTAATCTTTCCAATGAAAGATTGCAATTCTTTGAGGCTTCTAGGATGGCTGATTTGCAATATGCCATCTATCCTCATAGGGTCTATTTTGATTCCCTCTTCTGAAATTATGTGACCAAAAAGTTTCCCTTCTTGGAGTCCAAAGAGGGTCTTCTTGGGATTTAGTGATAAGCCAAATTTCCTACATTTCTCAAAAACCTTCCTTAGGTGAATCAAATGTTCTTCATCAGTTTTTGAGAAAACAGTTATGTCATCAAGGTAGATAATTATAAAATATCCAATATCTTCAGAGAAGGCTATGTCCATGGCCCTTTGGAAGGTGGCCCCTGCGTTCATTAATCCGAAAGGCATTTTGACATACATAAAAGTTCCCCAAGGTGTGGTAAAAGCAGTCTTGATTTGATCACTTGGGAAAACTAACACTTGATTGTAACCCGAGAACCCATCTAATAGGGATATTCTTCTTGATCCAACTACCCTTTGAAGTATATGGTCCATCTTAGGTAAAGGGTAGTTGTCTTTTAAAGAGGCTCTGTTTAAATTTTTGAAGTCAATACAGAGCCTGATTTCCCCAGTTTTGTTTCTAACAGAAACTAAGTTTGATACCCATTTCGAAAATCTAATGGGTACTATGATCCCACCGTTGTACATTTTCTCAATTTCTGCTTTAACCGAAGGTAATAAAAGGGGATTTATTCTCCTTAGTTTTTGCTTAAAAGGCTTTTGATTTTCCTTCAAGGGGATTTTATGCTGGATGATGCTGGTATCATATGATTTCAAGTCTTTGTATTCCCAAGCAAACACATCCTTAAATTCTTTAAAAAGCTTTATGTACTGTGATTTTATGTGGGCTGGGAGAGTGTTGGATAGCTTGATCATCTTGGGTTCTGCGAGACCGCCTATGTTGTGTTCTTCTACATTTGTCTCCACAGGCTCCATTCTGGGTTCTTTAGCTACATCGTTGAGATCAAACAGGTGTTCTAAAGGTGTGAGACCTCTTGGGATTTTATCATTTTTTCATTGTAAGACTTCCAAGTCTTCTCGGTCTTCATTGTTCACTACCTATGCTTCAAAAGGATTTTCGCAATGATTTATATCAGCAGGATATGTCATTTCAGCCTCTGGGATTTGTTCAATATACAAACAGTTTTCTTCATGGCTAGCTTCTGGTGTTGGTATGCTGAAATCATTTTCTGATTTTAAGAAATCATCTATGTGTTTGTCAGATTCAAACACTTGCCAGTGATCTTCGTTATTAGGCACAGTAGGTCTGTGTTTCACCTTTATGCTGAGTTGTTCATTTATCTCAAGTACTTGGCAATTGCTGGCAGTGAAGGCAAGTTCATTTGCTAGATGATTTCGTGCTCTAGGGATAAAAATGAGTTCATATTTTTCGAAAGTTTTTAACAGGTCAAGGGCAGCATTTCGATATTCCCTAAGCTTTGGATTCTTGGTTGAGTATTCTCCTTTGATTTGTTTGATGATAAGCTCAGAATCCCCTAAAATGGATATCCTTTGGGCTTCTAATTCTTTAAGCAGTTGTAAGCCTAGGAGAAGTGCTTCATACTCAACAATATTGTTAGTGCATGGGAAGTCTAATTTGTATGAAAAACCCTGATTTGTGTTTTGAATCCAGACACCTGCCCCTGCACTAGTTTTATTACAGGATCCATCGAAATTTATTGTCCAAAGTATATTTGACTCATTCTCATTTTCTTGTTGCTGTTGATCGTCAATGTTTTGGAGTTTATTCGAGGTGAAATTGGGTGGGTCTATATTTTCTTTACATGGTTGAGTAATTTCATCTTCGTTATACAAGATAAATGAATCTAAACTTGATTGAATAGAATAGATCGGAGTGTTGTTTGGTTTGTCCATGTTACTCACCATATACTTCATGTGGGCTTCCTTGTATAGTCTTCTATTTTGGTTGAAAACAGGGATGGTGGCATAAGACATTTCCATTTGAAGGCTTCCCTGAAGTTTGGCTCCCCATGATCTTGATAAAAGCATGCCATACTTAGGGGGAATGTCAGCTACAACGATATCCATCACTAGATTCTTGGCAGGGATCTGAGCTAGGTTAACACATAAATCTTTGATTAAACCAAAACATTTGACTCTTCTTGAGTCAAAAGAAAACAAATCTTTGTATGGTTTAGTAATCTCTAAGCCTAAGCTTTCCATTAATACCTTGGGCATTAGATTGTGTGAAGCTCCAGAATCTAACATGGCATTGTGTAAAATTTTATCGTGTATGTTCAAACTAACATAGAAGGGAGGGACTGGTCCTTCTTGGTATTTTCCTTCAACCTCTGGGCCAAACAACAGCTCAGGTTTGTCATCTATCAAGTTTAAGGTGTCAGTATCACTTCCTAAGTTTAAAGCTTTCAAAACTTGGTTTTTGTACACTTGTTGGGTTACTAGTTCAGCTAGGGGGATGGTAATCTTAATCTTGGCAATCTCCCCCTCAAGGCTGAAAGGAATAATTGACTTGTTGATATTTACATCTGTTTTTTCAATTAAATTCTTTTCAGCAATTTTACTTTGTTGAACCTTGTTTGGGCTAGTAATTGGGATGGTTTTATTGGGACCACTAGCTGAAGTGCTAGGGGTACTCTGTTCAACATTTGGCTGGACAACTTTGTCTTTGTTTGAGTCTGTTTTCTTGGCCGAAATGTTGATTTTTTCTGCTGTTCCTTTGGACTGATTTTCCAGGTTCTTCTTGACAGTAGTGCTAGTATTCTTATCTTTCGAATTTTCTACACTTCCCTTACTCCTAAGATCATACTGTTTGTGCACCTCCATGATTGCATTTTCAAAACCCAATCTATAGTCATCAGAATCTTCATAGGTGTTTGTATTTTGATCATTTGAGAAGAAACCTTGTTCTTCCTCGGTGAGGAAAAAATCATCCCCACTGTCTGATCCAATCAAGTTTACATGTGATTCTTCCAATCTTTCCAACTCCCTATCTTCCTCATATTGATCTACATAGTTCTGTTGAAAGGGAGGTCTAATTTGTTGGTCACTTTATTTTTGTTTATCCTGATTGTTATCTCTTCTATAATTCTGATTTCTATTTCTGTTTTGATTGTTTTGAAGTGCAGTCTGGTTTTCATTTGCTTGCACTTTCTTAATTATGCTCATCTCTTTCATCATTTCTTCCAGCATTTTTTCCATTTTTGAGCTTGAAGTAGAGGGAGGGGATTCCTCTCTGAAAGATACTCTTTTCTCAGTTTTCATTCTTGCTCTTTTTTCTATTAAGTTGACTTCCACAGAAAGAGCACCCCTTTGCATATCTTCAAGGGTTGCAAAATCGCTTTCTCTTAGTGAATAAGTCATGTCAGAGTCAAAACCTTCAGGAAATTTGTTCAAGGTTGAGCCTTGTGGAGGTTTTAGTTCTGGGGAAAGTGCATTATATACACTGTTGAATCTGGTACAATAGGCTTGTACACTCTCCCCAGGGTTTCTACGGAGGTTATTGTAATCAGCAAGGACTTGGAGAGGATTCTTCTTTACTTCCCATTTGTTTAGAAATGTCTGATGGAAGCCTTGGAGGTCATTTATACTATGGGGGGCTAAACCTTTAAACCATTTTCTTACTTCTCCCCCTAAGCTCTGAGCAAACAGTCTAAGTTTGATAGAATCATGATCGATTTCATTTCGATCAAAATAGTCATTCATCTTATCCACATGTTGTGATGCAGTTGTATCATTATTAGCATCATATAATGGAATTTTGGACTGATAGTCATGTGGAAGATTGACTAGTGGTATATTAAGGGCTAAGGGAGCATACCATGCTGCCATGATATGTGGTGGGGGTGGATTAACAAGTGGTGGATTTACAAGAGGGGGATTTGGCTGGAGTGGAGTGGTTTGAACAGTGGACGAATGGCGTACAGAAGTGGATGGAACAACAACAGATTGCTGAGCTGATTTTGGATGAGAGACACCTAGGTTAAAAAGAAAATGTGGATCAGGAGGTGTTGATTCTCTATCAGGATATTCACTTGTTTCCAGGGATGAAAGTGAAGACTCAGGATCTATCTGAATTATATCATCAAATGACCTAGTTCTAAATGGGTTTACTAAGTCAACTTGTGATTGTTGTAGAGCTAAAATATTTTCAGGAACTGAATTAGCTCTCAAGGGTGATCTGAAAATAGTTGAAAATTTAACCTTAGGAGACTTCCAAAGGATACTTTCTGGGTCATCAACTATCTCAGGTGGATCGGGGTCAGGATGGGCTCTAGTATAAATCTTCCTAGAAGCCACTATGTTGTAATTTTGAGATCCAAATAACAGGAAAAGTTCAAAAAAGTATGTCAATCTTTGAGAGGTTAAATGATCTCTTTACACAAATTTTGATCTTACAATCCTCTAACTGGATTTAGGAAACTGTTATAATGGTAAGGGTTCTTTCCAGTGGAGTCTTTAAGGTCTGCTCAAGATTATGGAGTCGCCAGGTGGAAGTTTTAGCTCCTAAGGGGGTAAAAGGTTTTATGGTCCACCACCATGTTTATTATGAAGCCAAACTTGAAATATTTTGGGTTTTTCTGAGTTTATTTTGTTTTTATAGGTTAAGAGAGTGTTCTAAGTCTGATTTTTCACTTAGCTAAGGTTTTCAAACAAACAGAGTTGCTCTTATGGCTTGGTAACTGGTTCCTTCAAGGTTTGATAAGGATTTAAAAGGAATCCTAAGGGTTACTTAGTTTGTCACTGATTCAAAGAGTCCTATCACGATTTCCATTATGTTAGTAAATGCTTGAAGAAAGTTACTTATGTTATACTAGACCTAAAGTTGAAGGAAAAGTTTTGTAAACCTCTAATCCTCAGCAGGTCCCACCGTGATCGCCATTATGTTGGTATCCTGTGTTTTGACAGTTTGGAAAATCAAAATAAAAGGCAACATCAGAACCAATCTTTAGAGTTCCAGGATCTAGTCCTCCTGTTCTCAGAGAGGGATCTCTCAAATATTTGTTTGCAAAGGTTTATCTTGTTTGCTTTGGTTATGGATTTTAGACTAGTTATTACGTGCAGATGTTTTTTTGGTTGGGTTGAGTTGATACATCAGAATATGAAAGGTCTAGGAAAGATAGACAAAAAGAGGAAATATCCGGTTCATTAGGAAATGGAGTCAAAATAAGATCATGACAAAATATTCAAGGGATATGGGATATCAAAGGGAAAATCTAACTTGGCCACAGGATCCTTTGTTTTGGAATGAGATGGACATTAATGATTTGGAAAAAGAAATTTAATTCTCAACAAAGGGAACTTGAGAAACATGACTTATCAATAAAGAGATATTTGATAGACAGGGCTAACCATAAATTCTACAAACATTCTTTCAGCAAATAATGATTTCAAGACAACTTCTAAAATAATGAAATCTAAGATTCGGGGAACACCCTATTTCCTCAAAGATTTTATTTTAAAGGATTTAGAAAACATAAAAGATTCACGATAATTTGCATTCATAGAAGAGGGAACACTAAATTAACATGCATTGTTTACAACTATAAAGACGCTAAAAACAATTGTTTAACGGGGGCAAAGGGTAAGATCAAAGCCCAGGCCTCTTTGGATTTAGCAAGACAATGGTAGCCGAAGGAGATTTCAACTGCTGACTTCAAGTGATGACGAGACAAAGGGGAGAAAAATAACATCTTAAAACCAACTATTTAAGCTATCGAGGAAATAGCAGGCATAGAGACTAAAGAGAAAGGTTTAAAGCCTCTAAAATGCTTCAACGAAGAAATTCCCAAACGTTAGGGTGAACGGGTCTAAGGGTGCTTCCGGGGAGTGTTTCTTAGCCTAAAAATTTGACTGTTTGTAGTAAGAAATTATGGAACATAATGAAAACAAGAGGAAAAACATTTAACAGTTCAGAGCACTTCACCAACAGCCAAGCTCATGGATCCAATGATAGAGCCTTCTCAGGAACAGACATGCAATGGCATCATCAAGACATCCAAGACTCCAAATTATTTTCAACTTCAACAGACTTGTATATTTATTTCAAAGAGTTTCAATATTACAACTTGTGATCAAACAACAACCCAACTTCTCATCTTATGCAAAAGTACTTATAGGAAGATGAGGAGGTGAGAACTAACAAAAATATCTCATGAACCATTAATATAGATTAAATGACTTCTCGGTCCCTTGAGGGGTTCGATGGAGAAGTGTACAGGTGGATCACTGTATTAATGTTTTACAATTAATATCAAAGCTCGGCGGGAGCTTTATTTGACTTTGAGGCTCATATGCTGTGTGAAATAACTCCACAGATATTTGTTGCATCAGCTTCCTGTGGCGGAATTAACTCCCTGGTTGCGCTGAAGGTAGATATTTCTTTAAGCAATAACTTCGGCCTCTGTTTGAAGGGTTCGAGGCCACAGGTGGCTTTTCTGGTAGCTGAGGAATCAATTTGCCTCAGTTGAAGCGGTGGAAACCTTTCTGTCATCAAAACATTTATGATTTTCTTTTAAACTGTGTTTTAGATTGGGGATTAGGCTTTTGATGACGGTCTTAGCCGTAATCTCCAAACCATCTTCAATCTTTATCTGCTGTGCTCTGTATTCAAACTGATACTCTTTAACTGTTTTTGAATTAAAACAGTGTCTTGTTGATGTGCAGGCCGCACTGGGCTTTTAAAGGCATCAATGTCCATGAAGCATTGAGAAAACAATGAAGCAAAACCCCGGAGATGGTTCTCTTTAACAACTCGAAGGCGCAGGAAACGTCTTTCCCAAGCCTCGGCTTTCTTTCATTAAACAATGGAAAAACATTAGAATGCCTGCAAAACACAAAAATAGTTAAGAAATTTTGCGGAAATAGGTTAAACTGCTTCAGATGGCGGGGAAGGAGCGAAGCCGTCGGATGAAGGCAACCAACGGTGGAGATCTGCATAGAAAGGCGAAAAGGATAGCGGGAGAAGAATAAGGAGGAGCAGTTTTGGACCGTCCGATCTGGACACGTGGACGGTCCGGATCTAATCGGAGGATCTCAATCGGGGAGGTCACAAAACAACATGCGATTGAGCCCCTTGCGATTGAGCGCCGGCCGTTGATCTGAGGACCAGATCGACGGCAGGGAATGAATCGGAGGGATTGGCAAGGGTGTGCGATGGCCGTCGGTTTGCGAAACAGATGGACGGCTGTGATGGCATCGGAGGATCGCAATCGGGAGTGAGATGAGAAGGCTTGCGATTGCGATCGGAGGACACTTGCGATTGAGCGCAGGTCGTTGATCTTAGAACAAGATCGACGGTCGGGATTTAATCGGGGGTCGGCAATCGAAGGTCGCAGAGATGGGCATGCAATTGCGCAATGAGAAAAGTTGCGATGCGATTTTGCGCGGACCATTGGATCGAAGAACTAGATCAACAGTCAGGATTGCTTTGACCTATGTACCGGCGAAAAACCCTTTAAACATATGAAAACCAAAGTTTTGCAATAGTCATAAGTTATAATGGATCAGGCGGAAAATATATATATAAGTAAAGAAAAAGGCGCCCGATTGCGGGGCCGGTGGTTTTATGGAATGCAATATGCCCGGGAGTATAGAAACAAGGGCCAATCGCAATCGGGCCATTGAGCCTGGTCTTTCTGATCAACCCATTTGTATTGTTTCCGATTGCGATTGCGCAATCGGCTCTTTTCAATCAACCCATTTATATTCAGCACGTGGTTTTAAGTTTTAACTTAGAACTTTCGGAGAGTGGGTTTTTGGGTTTACAAAGAAAAATGAGCTTTGTAAAGGTTCAAAGTCATGCACCCGTTGGATATTTGCGATTAGCGCCAAAAGTCTTGGCGTTTGGTTTTAACACATGGGCATGTGAGGGGAAGTGGTTTAGGACTTAGCCCAAGGGGCTTAAGTCCATAGCAATGAAACTCTATTTTTTATGAAAAATTTCAAGGTTTTAATGGATTTGGGGGTTCCGAAATAGTTTAAAAAGTGAGTTTTTAACTATGAAAGGGGAAATTTTAATAAATGGAAAGAAGAGGACTTATGAAAACAAGGTAGTTTTGATGGAGAAAAAGGGGAGCAGATGAAGGGTTTTGAGAAGAGGAGAAATGGCGATCTTTCAGCAGTCTTTCAGTTGGAGTCAACAGAAATTCCTGAGTATAAAAAATGGGACAGCAAATGAGGATTTGGGACAGAGGCATGAGGCCTTAAAGAGACTTCAAGAGCCAACAATTTTTAGTGATAAAATTTGTTCCTTGGAGGCTTAAAAGGATCTTAGCCACCTTTTGGTATAACAAAATATTATAGGTGACTAACAGAATATAAAAGGTTTTTTCTCTCATTGTTTGAGACCATGGATATGAAAATGAAAAACTTATAGATATTTAAAACTATTCGAGAGATTGATTGACTTGTAGGGGCATTTACTCTTAGGTTAAAACCTATGTTTTGTATCCAATCACTTATGGTTTCAATGGGAAACTTTTATGGCTAATTTGTGTTTTACATGCTGAATATAAAAGGTTTTTTTCTCTCTCATTGTTTGAGACCATGGATATGAAAATGAAAAACTTCTATTTAGATTTATTCTAGAGATATGGCTAATTTGTGTTTTACATACATTGAATATAAAAGGTTTTTTCTCTCATTGTTTGAGACCATGGATATGAAAATGAAAAACTTCTATATTTAAAACTATTCGAGAGATTGATTGACTTGTAGGGGCATTTACTCTTAGGTTAAAACTTATGTTTTGTATCAAATCACTTATGGTTTCAATGGGAAACTTTTATGGCTAATTTGTGTTTTACTTGTTGAATATAAAAGATTTTTTCTCTCCCATTGTTTGAGACCATAGATATGAAAATGAAAAACTATATAATTGCTTAAAACCTATGTTTTGTATCAAATTACTTTTTGTTTCTAAATACTATATACATTTTGACTGGAAGGGCATTTAGATCTATTCTAGAGATTGACTGTAGGGGAATTTACTAGATATGTCACCATTCATAAAAGATGAGATCCAAACACTACCTGGCCCTTTACAGACTCTGCCTATAGAACTACCATGGATATGAAAATGAAAAACTTCTAATTAGAGTCCATTTCCAAAGATTGAATAGGGAATTTCCTGGATTAGGCTCTGTCATCTAGTTTTATCAAACTAATTTTGAAAAAAATCATATGGCTAATTTGTGTTTTACATATCAAAGTGCTTTCATTTGAGACTATGGAGATAAAACAGCACCAGAATGGTTAACTACCTATAGTGTTTTTGTGTTTCCTGTAGAACAATGCTGATGGTGTGACTAAGGCACTCGTTCTCAGAAGGTCATCGGTTCGAAACCCATGTGTGATAAGAGAAAAATGGGAAGATTAGGATTAGTCTAAGGCAGGAAAACTGTGTTTTGTATCAAATTACCTTTATCTTCAATAATATACAGTGACTAGGGAATTACTAGGGGGAATTTAGATCTATTCCAGAGATTGATTGTAGGGGCATTTAATAGATATGTCACCTTTCATAAAATATGAGATCCAAAGGCTACTTGGCCCTTTACAGAGTCTGCCTATAGAACTACCATGGATATGAAAATGAAAAACTTATAATTAGAGATTCTAGATATTCTAAAGATTGAATGTAGGGGAATTTACTAGATTAGCTTTTTGAAACCTATATGTTTCGTATCAAATCACTTTTGGTTTCAATGGGAAACTTTTATGGCTAATTTGTGTTTTACATGTTGAATATAAAAGGTTTTTTCTCTCATTGTTTGAGATCATGGATATGAAAATGAAAAACTATATACTTGGTTAAAACCTATGTTTTGTATCAAATTAATTTTTGTTTCTAAATACTATATACATGTTGACTGTAGGGGCATTTAGATCTATTCCAGAGATTGACTGTAGGGGCATTTACTAGATATGTCACCTTTCATAAAAGATGAGATCCAGAGCCTACCTGGCCCTTTACATACTCTACCTATAGAACTACCATGGATATGAAAATGAAAAAATTCTAATTAGATCTATTCTAGAAATTTAATGTAGGGGCATTTACTAGATTAGGTTAAAACCTATGTTTTGTATCAAATCACTTTTGGTTTCAATGGGAAACTTTTATGGCTAATTTGTGTTTCACATGTTGAATATAAAAGGTTTTTTCTCTCTCATTGTTTGAGACCATGGATATGAAAATGAAAAACTATATAAAATTGGTTAAAACCTATGTTTTGTATCAAATTAATTTTTGTTTCTAAATATTATATACATGTTGAACATAAAAGGTTTTTTTCTCTCTCATTGTTTGAGACCATGATATTAAAATGAAAACTTCATTAGATTCATTCTAGAGCCATGGCTAATTTGTGTTTCATACACATTAATTTTAGGTTAAAACCTATGTTTTGTATCAAATCACTTATGGTTTCAATGGGAAACTTTTATGGCTAATTCAAGTGTTTTACATGTTGAATATAAAAAGTTTTTTTCTCTCTCATTGTTTGAGACCATGGATATGAAAATGAAAAACTTCTATTTAGATCAATTCTAGAGATATGGCTAACATACATTGAATATAAAAGGTTTTTTCTCTCATTGTTTGAGTCCGTGGATATGAAAATGAAAAACTTCTATTTAAATCTATTCAAGAGATTGATTGAGGGCATTTACTCTATGTTTTGTATCAAATCACTTATGGTTTCAATGGGAAAATTTTATGGCTAATTCAAGTGTTTTATATGTTGAATATAAAAGGTTTTTTCTCTCTCATTGTTTGAGACCATGGATATGAAAATGAAAAACTTATATTTAGATCTATTCTAGAGATATGGATAATTTTTGTTTTACATACATTGAATATAAAAGGTTTTTTCTCTCATTGTTTGAGACCATGGATATGAAAATGAAAAAATTCTAGATATTTAAAACTATTCGAGAGATTGATTGACTTGTAGGGGCTTTTACTCTTAGGTTAAAACCTATGTTTTGTATCAAATCACTTATGGTTTCAATGGGAAACTTTTATGGCTAATTTGTGTTTTACATGTTGAATATAAAAGGTTTTTTTCTCAGTCATTGTTTGATACCATGGATATGAAAATGAAAAACTTGTATTTAGATCTATTCTAGAGATATGGCTAATTTGTGTTTTACATACATTGAATATAAAAGGTTTTTTCTCTCATTGTTTGAGACCATGGATATGAAAATGAAAAACTTCTAGATATTTAAAACTATTCGAGAGATTGATTGACTTGTACGGGCATTTACTCTTAGGTTAAAACCTATGTTTTGTATCAAATCACTTATGGTTTCAATGGGAAAATTTTATGGCTAATTTGTGTTTTACATGTTGAATATAAAAGGTTTTTTTCTCTCATTGTTTGAGACCATGGATATGAAAATGAAAAACTTGTATTTACATATATTCTAGAGATATGGCTAATTTTTGTTTTACATACATTGAATATAAAAGGTTTTTTCTCTCACTGTTTGAGACCATGGATATGAAAATGAAAAACTTCTAGATATTTAAAACTATTCAAGAGATTGATTGACTTGTAGGGGCATTTACTCTTAGGTTAAAACCTATGTTTTGTATCAAATCACTTATGGTTTCTGTAGATGATGGATGATGAATGAGGTGATGTTGATCAAAACCTTTACATCTATATGATAGGAAGCTTGATATGCATAACAGGGTTTAGACTAGATATAATTTTGGAATTCAAGTTATGTGCAGATGATTGATGATGAATGACCTAAGTGAATCTCCATATCAATTGGATGCAAGTTATGTGCAGATGATGGATGATGAATGAGGTGATCTGTTGATCATAACCTTTGCATCTATATGATAGGAAGCTTGATATACATAACAAGGTTTAAAGACTAGATATAATTTTGGAATTTATATTAGTTGGAATATTTCAATCAACAACTAAACAACGTCATCTATTACCAAAAAACACCAACAAACAGATATGAAGATACTTGAAAGAGACTACAAACAATGGACTGTAGTACCCAAAAGGTGAGAAAGTCATTTATTACCAACAAACAGATATTAAGATACTTGAAAGAGACTACAAAAAATGGACTATAGTACCCAAAAGGTGAGAAAATTACATTGACAACATATAGAGATTCAACTAGGCTTGTGTGGATGACATGAAAAGTACAAGTGGACAATATATAATTCTACCTAGGAAGAGTCTTTGGTTTAATGGTTAAGCAAGAAAGAGTCATTACTTTCTCTATCTAGAGTAGAAGTGGAATACATAGTAGTTACTTTTTTTTCAGTGTTTTGGATGAAATGGGCTCTACAAGATATTAAGGTAAATTTCAGTGAACCTGCATATCTATTAAGTGTTTCAATACAAGTGTAATAATAATTTCAAAAATAAAATATTCTACTTCCTTCAATCACTAAACATATCATCATAAAGTACCACTTCCTCACACAACAAACATGTTCCAAAATATTTATAAAGTACATATGTATATATAATTTATATAAACATGTTCCAAAATATTCTCAAATGTACACATTAGTATTATAAATTTTCATATCTAATTAATAGATGTTGAAGATGATTCTAGCTCATTCTTTATTGGCATTATCATAACATTCTCAAAAGCTCCTCCTGAATCTAAAAATGAATATGGAATGAGTCATTGTACATTATGATAAATCTTGTATTTAAATGACATTTGATCTATGAATAATATGGAATGAATCATTGTACATAAGGCAGAGAACCAAAAAAAGCAGAGACAGTTTAAAAAGATAGTAGTAATAGACAATCTTATCATTATTAAACTCTATTACAAAGTTGTAGTAATTGACAGTCTTATCCTTATTAAACTCTATTACAAAGTTGTAGTAATTGACAGTCTTATCAACACATTTCCAAAAAGCAGAGAGCCAAAAAAGCGTATACAGTTAGACTGATTCATTGGTTCTTTGCATGTTCCTTACCAGGCCTCTCTTATTCATAACCGATTTCTCTTCTGCATAAATTCCCTATAGGATAATAGGGAGAATGTTAAACGTACCTAGAAAGTCGCAGCAAAGGACGTTGAAGATGTTGAAGACAACGATCCCTGAAAACACTGAAGACAACGATCCCTGAAGACACTGAAGACCTCTGTAACGAAAAAATCAGATTAAAACCAAATTAAAAAAAAACAACAACAAAAAAATTATAGAAATTTAAAATTTGGTATATCTTACCTCCTTGAGCTTAATTCGTGCGGGACAGAACTGAGCACACGAGAATGTTGGACATAACTAAATGCACGAGAATGCTGGATAGAAATGAGCGCGCGATAAATGTCATAAATGAGCGCACGAGAATGTTGGACAGAAATGAGCGTGCGATAAATGTGAACAGAAACCTAGAACAGGTTGCGGGCGATATATTTATAAAATAATAGTTCGGCCAAACTTTGTTTGCCGATTTTCCAAACTCAGGCAAAAAATCTATTTTTCATTTCCGTTAGTACACCATCAATGTAAACGGCAAACGAAGTTCGGCCGAACTAAATTCAATAGTTCGGCCGAACTCCTGAATTGTTCAGCCGAACTATGACAACAGTTCGGCCGAACTATGGAGGAAAAAAAATTTCTGCCCTGAATTGTCACAAAAGTGTTACCCATCTTCGCATTTTCACCCCTATGTAAAATATAGTTTTCTTGACATTATAGAGATTCAGACCAGCGCAACAATAGCAAGGGTGGTTCTTTCTTGGAGGGTTTTTCTACCAGATATCTTGTGTCTCATGTGTGACGATGTCATTGTGAATTGATGTATTATTTATTGTTGATCACATGGCTGTTTTGATTTAGTTGCTTACATGGTTATGTGCTCATGTGAAATTTTAGTATTAGATATGGTAATGTTTAATGAGTTATAGGTTAATTTGTGCATGAATCAATAGAGAAGTTTTAAGTGGTAAAAATTGTATATATATCACACTATTGATTCACCCCCCCTCTCAATAGTGCTCGAGGTTTCCAGCAATTGGAATCAAAGTGAAGATCTTGGTTGCAACTTGATCGTTGGAGAGTAGATCTTGGGTATGTTGGCGAAAATTTTGATCTTTTGAATTTTATTTTTTTTAATATATATATACATATATATATTTTGCAGACTGACTTCTCAAGTAGTGGATGTCCTCAGTGCTGCAAATTTCAAGGTATGGAGAGAACATGTTAAATCTTAGTTTTTGTCTTATGGATCTAACTTCTGGATATTGGTATGTAAATAATGTGGCAAGGATCCAACTGCACTTGAAATTTTTTAGTAGGATGCACAATATAGATGCATAATCTACTAGAATATTCATGATAATGATTTGAAGAAGCTAGTAGGTTTGAAATACGCTAAAAATTTGGGGAAAGGATAGATTCCATATTTGGAGATGGTACTAACAACAATCAGTAGAATGAGAAAAGGAGAAACAAGAAGAAGGGAATTAAAAATCAAGAAGCTCAACCACAAGAGTCTCATATTCCTAGTGCAAGTGGTTCAACCAATAACGTGTATAAAATAGAAGATCAAGAACTAAAGGTATTGCAACAAAATTAATCCAAAGGTCTATATGTTAATGGTTTATTTTGAATTACAATTTTTAGGATTCAAATTTTGATCATCCTGAAGTTCCTAGTGAAGAGGAGAATGTTATTAAAGTTCTTAGAGTTGAGATTTCTAAATTAATCATTGCATGCAAGGATAAAGAAAAAATTTTGAGTATTTTTTATGATAAGGAAGCCATGATTATCAACTTAAAGATTAAATTGGCATAATAAGAAAGAATTGAAGAAGGCATGAGGAATAAGTACAAAGAGAAGGAAGATTGGTGTGAGATATTAGAGGCTAAAGTGATGTCCTTGAGAAAATAATGAAATATGGAGAAGAGCATTGTGGCTTTGGATAATTTTCTTGATATCCATAGATCACCATTGGATAGATTTGGTCTTGGATTTCAAAAGGGTGAGTCTAGTTTGCATTCAGGTAAAAACAATAAAGTAGAACCAAAAGAAACTGTAACAAACATTGCTAGTAGTAAGAGTAGAAAAGAAAGAAACCAACAATAGATCAACTAGTGGAACCAGTAGTAGCAAAAAAGAAAAACTCAAGGATAATTTACATTTAGAATTTTTTTTTCTCCAAGAGAGCACCATGGAATATCTATAAAATTTCAAAGGAACCAAATTCCATTTATTCCTTTTGTGTATAAGGTAGAATGTTACATTTGTCACAAGTTTGGCCATGTTGTAGCTAACTGCGGGAGAAGGACATATATATCTAATAAGTGTAGCTTGCAAAATTATTAATAGCCAAGGAGATTGGCCAATAGTTATAGTCATTCTTTTTATGGTTATTGTTACCCATGTAACATGTTTGGCCACAAGGCAATTGATTTCAGATCTTACCAATGGAGGAGAAACACATTGCATGCAAGGTATAGATCTGATATGAACAATGTGAGATTTTACCCCCTTGCTTCATATCTAGGCAATTTGGAGTGTTATACATGTCATAATTTTTTCCATATGTCAAGATACTACATGTTTCCCGGTTATTCAATGAAAAACTAGCAAGACTAGTAAAAACAAAGTGGAGGTATTAAAAAACTAGTGAAGGAAGAAAATAAGTATCCCAAGGCCATATGTAGAAAGGAGTATAAATTCTTCAAGTAGTGAAGAAAAACCCCTCCTACAGTCCATGGTTACATCATGCATATTCATGGAGGACTCTAGATTTCATGAGAGGTGCATAACCTCAGGGGGAGCATTTGGTAGAAGCATATGATGAGCTTGTTTTTAGCCTCATGCACATTTCAGGTCCATAGGATTAGCCTATATTTTGGAGTTATATTGAGATTAGGGGGAGATATGCATGGTCTTAGAAATACATGTGATATTTGGAATTTTCTTCATCATTTTTCACTTAGTCGTTTCTAGCATATTTATATGTGTTTTCCTAAGCGAAAAAGGGTGCATTTTTTAGCTATATATATATGCTTTTAGTCTTCACTAATAGTTGGTTGAAAACTTGTACAACCATGCAATTATATTCTTTGTACATGATGCATAGATATGACATGAGTCATGCTCTAGTCATGTATAGGTTGTCTGATGCTGATTATTACATCCATGTAATTATTATTATATCATCATTTTATGTTGGTTGAGAGTTTGGTCCTTAGTATGTTGAGTCATTATAATGATAGCCTTGTTTTGGAGGAGTTTCATGGAGTCATTTTCGCAACCACATGTATGGGCTAATGATGTTGTAACAACCACGTTATGTCATTTTTTTGAGTCATTCGTCCAAAGGAGATGATCATAGAAACCATGTATTTATTGATATATCCATGTAAAATTATCATGAAGCCATGTACTTGTATTATATGTATAATTGGATCATCTACTAATGAGTCATGAGGTCATGTTATGGTCATATCAGAGTTATGTAAGATATTTTATGTCGGTGCTACAACCATGTATTTATCAATGTTTATGTCATTCAATCATGCTCATGTGGAGTCTAAGTCCATATGGTGATTTTATTTATGGTAACGAAGCATTGCTTGCAGTGAAAGAGGTTCATCGCAGGTTGGAGATGATTTTGGAGATGGCATGTGTTTAGGGGGGGCATCTTATTTCCTCTTGTTTACTTTAGCAATCCATTGTTGGAATCACGATCTACTTGGAGTTCATGTTTGTACCTCATGCTATATTATCATTGTTGGGGTTATTCACCTCATGTTATGAGAAAATAGGTTTATGATGGCCATTGATGCTATTTCTATGTGGTTACTATGGAGAGTGATGGCTGATGCTTGATGCACATTGTCTACTCAACTTAGTGTTCATAACTTGATGTCATAAATTGTCAACCAGGGCTAGTAAATTGTTGAAGTGAAGTGCACTATATGTGCCTAGGTATCTTCTTCCTACTTCGTTGTGTTTAGTGTTTTTCTAGTGTTTTTGGTTTTGCATTTTTTTGTGTTAAGAGGAAAAGAACTAAATTGTTGGCAAAGAGAAGTTACTGATCACACTAAAACAAAATCTACTCTAAACTGTGTATGACACCTAAGAACAGAAAATGCTAATTCACAAATTGCAAAGCTTGACAAGAAAAGTAACTCATAACATTACACTCAGTCCAATTCATTTCATTAGAGGTATGTTGGAATAACTTAAGAAAAGGATAAGTTTGATGTAATGAGGTTCTCTTTAATAAATAACAACTTACAATATCACAGAGAAAATCTTATCCATGGTTAGAAATTAGTTGGAACACTTTGAGAAAAGATTATCTGCAATTTAGTAAGGAATCCTATGCTAACATAATTTATGACACTAGAATTAACCCACTCTACAACTCAAAATGTTACTATTAAGCCTCATTCAAGGGTTAGAGATCTCTTGGAATAGCTTTGGAAAAGAGTTGTTTGTAAAATTATGAGAAATTGCAGAATAGTCAAGAACTCAAAATGATATAACTAATTCTTGTCCATATGATGATGATGTGTTGGAAGATATTAAGAATAAGAGTAGTTTGTAAATAATGAAGGCCTTTTAAGTCTAATTTAACAGGACTAGAATGCAATTAATAAAACTTGAAATACAGTGAACAGAACTGAACAAGAATGCAATTAACTTCCGAAGTATTACAGCTCTATCTCATTCACGTGTTAGTGATATATTGAAACAATTCATAAGAACAAGATTGAATGTAACATTCGATGTAAGTGAATCATAAAACATGAAGCTCTAAAAACTGCCTAAATTAGGAACGAAACAGAGCTAAAGTCACTTATCTAGAAAATATGCACAAAGCCTTTCGGACAGTAGGGGCCCTCTACCATCGGATTGGCACACGAATATCCTCAAGATTGCTTCAGATCATGCATTAAATTTGTACTTCTTTCATAAAGGAGAACGCTTCAGAAACAGAGTATCACAGTTTTGGAAAACTTAACAACAAAACATCAACTAGCTAACTGTCTCTCGGTTTACCGAGTTATTTTTATATGCAAAATACGTAACTGTCATTGAGAAGAAATAGGGATAGGTGTATTTTTCAATCAAAATCAAATTAGAACTCCTGTTGAGGCCTCGTACTTTGCTGAAGACATCTGCAGAGTCCTTGTCCTGGTAGAAGTCTACTTATTAGTTTGGTTTCCTCCACGTGCATAACCACTTGCAGATTTTTGCTCAGACTTCGTAGAGGGAAAGGAATGATGTAGATGAGTTCTGGAATTCAACCATATGTGTTTTTCCTTTAAATGACACATGTAACCTGTGTGAACATAAAGATAGCTGTGGAATATGCGACTAGCTATAGAATGGCTGCATTCTGTAGCTAAGTCTAGTAAAAAATCACTACAACAACAAAACCACAAAAGTATAGTAAGTCGGTCATTGCATGCATTCTTAAAGTGACTTTAATTAATCCTATAGATCTTTTAAGCCTATAACTGATAAAGGACAAATGGAATGAAGTGAAATTTGGTGAAAGGAAAGGACATCTTTGGGGTTCAACACACATATTGTTGCATATTGTGTGATGTTTCTCATTGATGTTTCTTATGTTTTTTGGTGCATATTGTTGTTTCTACTAGAGGTTGTTTGGTTGGATATATTTCTCTAAATAATGATTGGTTTATTATGTTTCTTGCTGATAATGTGAGAGCCATGTAGAGATCAGTTGCTCCACTGTTTGTGCTTCAACTGTTGCTTCCCAATCAAATGGATTTGACCCTTTTCCATTGATGTCAAAGTGGGAGTGATAAAGGATGATGGTATGGAGATTGTGTGTGGTTTCCATGAATGCCAAAGGGGGATATTTTTGGAAATATGGTGTTTATGGTTCCAAATTGTTGACATTGGCAGTAGTTTTATGATGAAAAATAGCTTGTGTTGGCACTAATTTCAACTCCTTTAGTGCACAAGTATTGGTGATAATGGTTGGATTTCGTTAACTTTATGTACTCTTGATCCCCGTCCAAAATTGCAACTCATCCTGCATGTTTTATATTCCTTTATTTGGATCTAAGTGATGGTTGGTTGTGTGAGAGTGTGAGTGTGAGAAGGTTGCATAGAGGAGGAATGCTTCAGACCAAATTGATATCAATGATACCTTGTGCATGAGTTCTAATGGAAACATAATTATAATATTTAATTGGTGAAGTGGAGTATTGATTCGTAATTTCAGATTGCAAATTAGAGATGTAGAGAGATATAGCATCATTTGCTGGCAAAGATGGAGAGCTTGGTATAGATCCAAGCTTGTGACTCTAATTTTTTTTTCTTAGGTGTTGATGGTGCATTTGGAAGATATTCAATGTGTTTTATGTTTTTTATTGTATTATGCATAATTTATATTTTGGAGTGAGGGTTTGATTTTATGACCAATTTGATTTTATGACCAAGTGTGAGATTTATTTTTGTTGTTGGTGATTATAATATTCATATTTGATGCATGCATTGTGGCCACTATTTTATCTGAGTGGAGAGCATACATTTATGGTACTTTAATTTGATTTGATGGTGTCTTAATGTTGAATATTTTATTGTAGAGATTAAACCAATTGAGCAGAGAGTCTTGGGATCCAATCTGAAAATATATGAAACGAGGTCTGCATATATTAATGGTAGTTGGATAGTCCAATTGGAGTTGGGAAAGGATCATTGATCACAGTGCCTTTCAATGAATGTTTTTACGTAGTTCCATGTGAGAACATAGTATTTTGAGTTGATCAATAGAATCAAGTCTCCTACTTGATGGATGAGTTGAATTTTATTGCATCATAATACAGTCTAAATTGCAACATGCATATGAACTACATCCATGAAATCTTAAATAATAATGTGATAATTTAACTCCTAAATATGAAAAAACAAAGCACGTAAAAGAGCATTAATGTAAGGTCTAACAACTGCAAAAGAAAGTAACCACATGTTTTTGACTTGCTAACACATATTCCTCAGTCACACTTCCCACAAGAGAGGTGGTAGAGAGGCCTTCACCAACAGATTTTATAAGTAAATTTCTATGAAGTAAGACAAGATATGTTGCTAATAAAAGGAAATGCGTAGATAAAATACACAAAGAGAGACTAGAGACTTTAGATTAGGCCCTCAACTAAGGGAACTTAGCCCTCTGAAACAAACCCATATGAAAGCTAACAATAAAATTTTCATTGACATAAAACAAGGTTCAAACACATCATGGAATGAAAATGACAATCTCCAGCTTCCTAGCTCTCAATAGATCCTTTATGCTCCAAAGGTTCGAACGCTATTGAGTAGTTGGGCTTGTTTATTTATACAAAAAACATGAAAGAGGGGCAACCTCCTTGGAAATATTATTACTTCCCTCCAAAATCTTGAAAAATTGGATCTATCTCCCTTAGATCCTCACAATTCCTTGAGTGCATCAACTTCAAGTAGATCCTCGAGCAGTAGGTGACTGATTTTAGAGATAAACTTGAGTTGTAGGTAAGTAAATGCAGCGGGAAAGCCTCCTACATATCCTCTAGCTACCTCCAACATGCTTCTGCATGGTAAACACACTCAAAAATCACTATTTTACTGCATATTAACCACATTAGGCCATGAATTATGAAAAACACCTTCTAGTCTCGCTATTAAGCACATTATAGTCAAAAGATATTAATAAATGCAAGAAAAGAGGAAATTATAGGTTGGAGGATGGAAAAATGGGCATTATAATATACCTATTTATGAGGCCCATCAGGAGGCTTGACCTCGTAGGGTCCACCCAGAAGGAACAAAAAAAGGTGCACTAGGATTTATTTTCAAGGAAATGAAGCCAAGAGTTTTAGCCACGGATGAGGGAGGCATGACCTTAGAAAATCCACCCTCGTGAGATATTTTTTGGGTAATAGATCCAGGTATTATGAATGGGGTGATGGTGGTTTGGTCTCGAAGGGTCTACCCAAGAAGAAAAAAGAAAGGAACACCAGGAGTTAAAGTCAGATAACACAATGTGATTTATAGCCAAGGTAACGCACAAAGAGTTATACTTAGGGAACCCACTAGGAGTTATACCTGGGGAACACACTCGTAGTTTTAACCAATATGATGCAGCTGGGAGGTGTAGTCAAACTTCGAAGTATGGAGGTGTAGCTGGACTTTAGAGCTGGGATACAGAATGATTTCTATTAATAAGCATTCCAATGTTTGATGGTTTCTTGGAAGTTGTTCCCCATATGCATAAAGTAGAGTGCACATTAATGAGGAACTAGGGTAACAGGAAAATTGGCAGTGATTGACAATCCATCAAGTTGAGTGGTATTTTTATTACATTTTAGTCTATAGTGTAGGGAATGATGGAAAATCCAACTCATGAATGGGTTGACAACCAATAATTAATTTCCAAGTGGCACTAGGAGATTAGCCAGGTTGGATTAGATACGTGGTTTCCATGTGGCTAAGATGTTGATGCAACACTCTCTATATCACTAGAATTGTAATTGTCACATCTCTTGATTTGAAGTTCAAATTGAGGTAAAGTTTTATATCACGGGAATAATCTCGATGAGAAAAATGCAATGGTTATGTCAAACTGAGGCCTTGAGAGAGTTGAAGAGATCAAAAATTTTAGACCCCATTTCGATAACGACAACTTGGATCTTGAGTCAACATTTTAATCACCTCCTTTTAATTGGCATTTAGGTGAGGATTAGGAGGGGGTGTGTTATAGATATTGATTTTGACTAGAATCATAGGAAATAACATCCCATTTATTTATGTTGTGTTTTTGAAAAGTAAACAAATTTCCACTGAAGAGATTTTTCCAAATAGATCCAGGCTAAGGCTTAGAGATATATAAGTGTACAAGGAAAAATTCAGAGACCCAGTGTGGAAGTGGAGAGAATGGGGATTTCTCTACACTTCTCTAAAATCCAAGAGACTTTGTACCTCTACACCAAAGGGACATCCTAAGCATTTAAAATATTATTTGAATGAGCCATGGAAAGGATCAAAAGGCACATATGGAATTATATATGTATGAACAATGAAAGAAAAATTTATGTGGTTGTAAATATCCTCAATATGTTCTCTATGGGTCATCGATACTTCCCATCTTCCAAGTATATGAAGAACTAATGGGTATTTGATATTAAATTAGTTTTGTAATACTTTATTTTGATATAAACATTCTTCTCTATTCCTTGATCCGTGTAGTGACTTGCACTATCACTTGAGTTATTATATTTCATAGGATTTTTCAACTGCCTCTTGTTTTCTTATTAGTTTATTCTTCATCTAGTTAAGAGTGTAATTATTTGGGCCTCCCAGTTGAGTTAGAAAGTAGTTGAAGCCATGAGTGATACTTCTCTTGACTAGAATAATAGGAAAGAACATCTCATTTATCTACGATGGGTTTTTTGGACAACAAATAGATTTCCACTGAAGAGATATGTTCAAATAGAGCCAACATAAGGGTCAGAGAGATGAAAGTGAATGAGGAAAAATCAAAGACTGAGTTTGGAAGTGTGAAGAATGGTGATTTCTCCACACTTCTTTGTACTCCCACAAAATGAAATTCCTACACATTGTAAATACTATGCAACTCTACAATATGCACAATGAACTTCCACTGCATTTTAAAAGACCCCGCACCTACACATAATTACTGCATAACCAAATTATCAAATATAAAAATTGTGTCCTGGAAGCAGATAATAATTCCTAAAATTGCATAACCAAATTATCAAATATAAAAATTGTGTCCTAGAAACAGATAATAATGTAACACAAACAACTCATAGCGGTCATAGCGGCCAATTTGTAGGTAGAGTTAATAGTTGGAGTTGCAAATGAAAAAGGCGGAATGCCAAGACCAAACATTCAAATTCAATAAGTATAGGATCGAGCCAATGACATTCTAAAAAATGCATCCTATATTGTATTGAGGGGCTTGGCCTTAGCTTACCAGCTTTAGCTCAGGCCATCTATTCGAATTTAGTTGTTTTTACTAATTATTGAGCTAAATCTCCTCCGATAGTATTAAAAAATACTAGAATCGTAAATAAAACTTGTTAATGCTTTATCCATAGTCAATTCTACTGTGGTTCAAGAGTTTTAAAAGGAGCGTCTAAATAGATCATTGTTTCTTTGGCTTCGAAAATTAGGGAATAAAGAAGTGCAGGGAAATCACCATTCCCCGCACTCCAACACTTCTACACTCATTCAACGAATAAATACTTGAGTGATTATGAATTAAGTCACGGAAGCAGTTAGAAATGCAATGGAAGCAACCAGTAATGGCAGTTCGCAGGTAGAGTTATTAGCTAGAGTTGCAAACGCAAAAGGTGGAACATGAGGATAAAATGTGGACCCCACACAAAGAGGTCCTTCCATGATGTGGCTTTTGTTTATTGTGATTATTGTGTAATATACACTATGTATGGTTGAGCAGTGGCATTGCAATTAAAATTATTAGTTGTAATGCTTATTTATGTACAATTTAATGTGGACCCCACACAAAGAGGTGGGACATGGCCAATTTCTCTATATCTTTAGTAGTCCAAGGAAACTGCGAGAATGATTGCAAAGTGTGCATATCTCAAGGTTAAGATTTTATTGTGTGGAGCGTGAAATAATCTTTCATTATTTAGAGGTGAAACTTGTAGAAACAATTGCGGAAACAAAGCATTCTCAAATAATAAAAACACACAAACCCCACTCAAAGAGGCAGGGACTATGCTACTATGCATCTATTATCCTTGTTTTATAACCAATATGTTTATAATATAAAACCATTGTTTTTTATAGAATTGAATTTAGAACAAGAGACACAAGGTGGCAATGTCACTGCGTTTGCACTTTTCCATGATGTGGTTTTTGTTTATTGTGATTATTGTTGAAAATATTGTCATTGATGGAAAAGGAGGCAGCAAAGACAGAGACAGGCAAAGAGAACATCATAGCAGCAAGATGTAGAGAAGGTCGAGCAGCAGAGACAGGGTCATTTAAAGAAGAGGCAGCAAAAGGAGAATGAAGGAAGCAAGGAGCAGCATTAGACAAGAAGAAGAGAAAGAAGCGAAGAGATAACAGAGTAGCAGAGGCAACAAGAAACGCAAAGGAGACAGGAGGAAGAAGAATGTCAAAATGTAATAGTCAAACAGCAGAGCGGAAGCAACGGTAGAGACAGAGATAGATGCACAGCTAAGGCAGAGGCAGAGGCAGTGCATATAAAAGCAGAGCCGTTATATCAAAGACAGATCAGTGGAGACAGAGGCAGCGAATACAGAGGCAGTGAAGCGGTCGAGCGGTAGAGCTGTTATTACAAGCAGAGGAAGAGCAGAAAATTTCGGGAATCGCTTAACCCAAGTAGCAAACATATATATATATATATATAGACAAACCTTATTCCGGGAATCGTATACTCCAGCGGCAAGTATTGCGCTTTATATTCAAAGGTCCAAAGCATATTTATGAAGTTATACGGAGCACATAATACAAAGTTTTATAAGGCGGGAATCGCAATATCGCAACTTCACAACATTGCGCCATCGCACCATCGCAATATCGCAACTTCACAACTTTGCGCCATCGCACAATCGCAATATCGCAACTTCACAACATTGCGCCATCGCACCATCGCAATATCGCAACTTCGCAACTTTGCGCCATCACACAATCGCAATATCACAACTTCACAACATTGCGCCATCGCACCATCGCAATATCGCAGTTGGTTGAAACTGCACAACAACTATCGCAAATTAGAAATTTGCGATTGCGATCAATTACATTTGAAAACATGTCAGGTGGGCCCGAAAGGTGTTCTATATGTTTTAAAACAGGCTTTAGTGTATGCGCCGAGAGTATGTTAAGGCGTATTAAAAGGGCAGATTATATGATTAAAACATCTTATAATTAAGCCAAGAGACAAAGTTGGGTTATATATATATATATATATATATTAAAAGGCGTTGTCATATACATATATATTATATATATATAATGCTTTTGCGATAAGCCGTATGGTCTGTAGACCCACGAGCCTCAGCTTAAGGGGAGGGCGATTATTTATGTAATACAATTATGATATATGTAAGTTCCGGCCTGCGGAATGTTCCACATCAACAAGACACTTGCTACGAGTTAGCAGTCACGTATTTTTCTAAAAGACACTGATATAAAAGCACTGTTACATATATATAGCAATTACACCACAGTATAGGACAAAATAGAATACAGAGTAGAAAAGAGTTAAAACATAATCACAGAAAAAGACAAAATACAGTCAAAGAAAAGACAAATGCGATATAAAAGCACTGTTACATATATACAGCAATTACACCACAGTAGAGGACAAAATACAGTCAAAGAGAAGACAAATGCACAGCTAGCCAAGAGGGTGAATGAGTGAGCTGGAATTCACTTTGTAATTCGAATGTAAATATTTTAATTGTTTTTATTGTTTGTGATGCATTGGCAAGTCTCTGAGAGAGAACAAATTCCCACTGTAATGTTAAATTGATACCTACAGTTATATTTTTAGATGCATGAGATAAAAAGTGAAGAAATGAAAGCAAAGAACATAGCTCTATTCAATTTAAGTAGAATACAAACGATCATGAGTAAATCCATAAATAATATCATCTTGATATGCAAAAAGGGAAGCAGGGGAAGATAGAGAGAGTGTTAATCAAGAAAAGTGAATATAGAAGTGTGAGGTAGAGAAGATTAAGAAACGTATGAAGGGAGAAGCTATGAACGGGTGATATCGAGGTAAATCGGCATACTTTGGGTTTGATGATTAGGAAGTTAGACTTCCTATCAAGTTATGGCTTGATAGGCTCGGTTATGGGCGGCGGTTGAGCCTCTGTAGGTTGGTGCCTGCAGAAAATTGAAGGGAGTTGATGCTTCCTTGCAAGTTGTAGCTTGCAGAATTGAGGATAGAGCCTCCTGTAGGTTGGTGCCTGCAGAAAACAGTGGTGAGAGGAAGTTGGAGCTTGCCTTTGCATCACAATAATAATAAGATGTGGTTTTCTCCCTCTTTTGGGTTTCCACTTACATCTGTTGTCCCTATGTGTGTGTCTTATGTGTTGATGTGATTCTTTCAATCTGCGTAATTGTTTGCTGCTCTCAACATAAGTATGGTGTCACATTATTTTAATACTAGCTGTAACATTTTAAGACTGTTCACATATTAAGTTGTAAATAAGTTTGGTGAAAATTTAGAATTGTTAAATAAGTATTAAACTGATTCACCCCCCCCCCCTCTCAGTTTAATTAAAGGTCCAACAATTGGTATCAAAGCCAGGTTCCTTTGTACAAGTCTAACAACTGAAAGGAGATCCTAGGTTCCCAAGATGGCTAGTAAAGAAGGATGCTCAACCAATAAAGCCCCTTTCTTCACCGGTGAAAATTATGCTTTCTGGAAAATCAGAATGAAGACATACATAATGTCTCTAGGAATAGAAGTCTGGGCTGTTGTGCAATTAGGATATGCCCCGAAGGCAACTGACTCAGAAAAGGACTCAAAACAAGATTTTGTGGCTAATGCAAAAGCCATGAATGCCATCCTGAATGGATTATGTGAAGCAGAGTTTATAAAAGTAATGCACAAAGACACTGCCAAGAAAATATGGGATACTCTTGAAAACATACATGAGGGAGACCAGAAAGTAAAAACTGCCAAACTTTAAGTATATGGAGCCCAGTTTGAAAACTTAAAAATGAATGATGATGAAGATGTTGGCAGCTTCTTCTTAAAATTTGCAGAAATTGTTAACAATATGAAAGCTCTTGGAGAAACCATACCAGAAAGTATAGTTGTGCAAAAGATTCTAAGATCACTCCCATCCAGATTTAATCCCAAGGTGTCTGCAATAGAAGAGACAGCGGATTGGGAGACTTTGACCATGAACCAGCTACTTGGAAATCTAACAGCCTATGAAATGAGGCTCCCACAGAAGAAGCCAAGTACGAGGGAAGCAGCGTTTAAAACAGAAAAGAAGAAAGAAGAAGAGGAAGAAATATGCTCTTGCTCAGAAGAAGAAGAAGCA
Source organism: Pinus albicaulis (assembly GCA_034641835.2). Classification (NCBI taxonomy): domain Eukaryota; kingdom Viridiplantae; phylum Streptophyta; class Pinopsida; order Pinales; family Pinaceae; genus Pinus; species Pinus albicaulis. The sequence continues at coordinate 1,040,064,299 of CM076581.1, forward strand.
AAATTTGTCAAGAAACTGGATAGAGGTTCAGGTAAATAAAAAGGTAAACTTCCTTTCAAGTGCTTTAACTGTGGAAGAGTTGGACACTATGCTGCTAAGTGCCCTCACAAGAAAGCAAGGAATCAGGCTCAAGAGTCAGAAAATAATAAATCAAAGAACTGGCAGAAGGGAAAGAAGTTCAACAGAAAATCTTTCTATGCTCAACAAGAAAGTAGTACATATGAAGATTCAGATGAACACTCAAGTGAAGAAGGAACCTCAGATTTTGTATTGATGGCCATAGAAGACCTTGAGGGACTCCTACTAGAAGATGAAGAAGAAGAAGGGGAAGTCGACCTCGAGGGGGAGCTAAGAAGTGCTCTGGAGGAGATTGAGAGACTCAAACTAAAATGCAGAAAACAGAAAGAGATTCTCCTCAAATGTGTGAAAGAAGAACAAAATTCAGAAGTCCTCATGCTGCTGAAGGTAAGGCTTGAAGAAGCCAAGAAGATAAAAGATATGTTACTTTAGCAAATCAAGGATAAAACCCAAGAACAAGAGAAGTTGGAGGAAGAAGTGGTATGTCTCAGGAAGAAACTAGAAAATGCTCAAAGGACAGTGGTTATAAACTCTTCTAAAACAACAAGCTCTAGCAAGTTGAATGATATCCTGGTTGCTCAAAGATCCCCAATGATAAAAACAGGAATAGGCTATGAAGGAGAATCGAGTAAAGGCAAAGAAAAGGAAAACAAAAATATATTTTTTGTAAAAGCAAAGAAGACTGATGAAGAAGCCCAGACAATTCCTACAAAAGAAGAAACATGCAATAAGGATGACAGAGATCAGAAGAAATCTCTAGTCACAAGGAATATAATGAATACTAAGATGGAAAAAAAAGAATCATATGCCCCTGAGTATATCAAATTTGGAAGTCATCAGAGGAGATTATTCCCTCCTATGAAGAATGCCACCTGTTATGTCTGCCACAAGCCAGGACACATAGCTGCATATTGTTATGCAAGGAAGAGTAATTCAGACCTGCAAAAGATGCAAATAGTGAAGAGGCTATCTCAAACAAACAAATGGAGAAAACAATCTTACATCAGGTATGCAAATAATTTATATGGTTATTGTTTTTATTGTAAGGAATTTGGCCATAAAATTATTGAATGCAGAAAGTATGGAATGATGTTCTACACTTCAAGGAGGTTCATGAATCAAAGAAATTTTGGTCATACTCAAAATTCTGCAAAAACTATGATCAAACGCTTTATATGCGATCAAGCTGGACATATGCCTTCCAAATGTCCTCTGAAAGGATGCAATTCATCACCTCACAAAAGATATCAAACAGAAGGATGCCTCCAGTGGAAAAAGAAGGAGAATAAGTGTGACCTAGCTCTAACTGCTCAAGATCTGAAAAGCCAGTGGTACTTGGACAGTGGCTGCTCCAAACACATGACTGGAGACAGAAGCAAGTTTATAACTCTTGATGAAAAAAAATCTGGCAATGTTATTTTTGGTAATGATAAATCAGGAAAGATCAAGGGAAAAGGCTCAGTCAGCATAGACAATGGCAGAGGAAAAGCCCAAGAGGTACTATTTGTGGATGGACTAAAAGCAAATTTACTAAGTGTCAGTCAGATGTGTGACAAAGGCTGTGAAGTTCTTTTTAGAGCATAAGATTGTGTAGTCAGGTCAAGCACAACAGGAAAGACTCTGCTCAAAGGTGTTCGAACAGAGAACAATGTATACATAGTGAAAGAGGAAGATGAAGCCTGCCATCTTATCAAACTTGAGGAGTCATGGTTGTGGCATAGGAGATTGGGACATCTCAGCTTTGACCATATCATCAAATTGAGCAAGAAGAAAGCTGTCAAAGACATGCCAGAAATAAAAAGGCCTTCAAGTACTATATGCAAATCTTGTCAATTGGGGAAACAGACTCTCACATCCTTTAAATCTAAAGAGGAGTTGTCAACAAGAAGACCACTCCAGCTTGTGCACATGGACCTGTGTGGACCTGCTAGAACTAGGACACCAAGTGGAGAATCCTATTTCATGCTGATAATAGATGACTTTTCCAGAATGACATGGGTTGCTTTTCTCAAAAATAAATCAAAAGCATTGGAAAAATTTAAGATATTCAAAGCATTAGCAGAAAATCAAACTGGATGCAAGCTGAAATGTATCAGATCAGACGGAGGAGGAGAATTCACAGATTATGACTTTGTAGACCTATGTAATGAACATGGAATAAAGCAACAATTTACTATTGCAGGGACACCTCAGCAGAATGGAGTAGCAGAGAGACAAAACAGGTCTGTACAACAAATAGCCAGAGCTATGATGCAAGAGAATAATATTGCTCAAACCTTATGGGCAGAAGCAGTACACACAGCAGTACATATCCTTAATAAAGCTCACTTAAGGCCAAGCAGTGACAAGACTCCATATGAACTATGGCATGGAAAGCCAGCTTCAATAAAACATTTCAGAGTCTTTGGTAGCATGTGTTACATAAAGAATAATGATGAAAACCTTGGGAAATTTGATGCAAGAGCAGATGAAGGGATTTTTCTAGGATATGCTTCCAAAAGTAAAGGGTACAGATGCTACAACAAGACTCTTCGGAAAATAGTTGAAAGTATTGATGTGAGATTTGATGAAGAATTTCCAAACAATACAAGAAATATAGATTGCTGCAGTCCATCAGTTAATCATGAAGAAGAAGACCGGAATGATGAAGAAACTAGCAAGACAATAGAAGATGCAGAGCTGAGCTCAAAAACCCCCTCAAGATACACTCAGAAGAATCATCCTGAAGATCAGATCACAGGAGACAAGAAAGCAGGAGTCCAGACAAGAAGGCAGCTAACAGAACAAACAGAAGAAGTATACATAGCCATGTTATCACAAATAGAGCCAAAGAAGTTTGAAGAAGCCAGCAAGGATAAGTATTGGGTAAAAGCAATGAATGAAGAATTGGACCAAATTGAGAAGAACAATACTTGGGAACTAGTTCCTAGACCTATTGAGAAAAATATCATTGGTTCAAAATGGGTATTCAAAAACAAAATGAATGAGCAAGGACAAGTAATCAGGAATAAAGCCAGGTTGGTCTGCAAAGGATACTCACAAATTGAAGGACTTGACTATGATGAAACATTTTCCCCTGTAGCCAGAATGGAGGCTATCATATTGTTCCTGGCATTTGCATGCTACCAAGACTTCAAGGTATATCAAATGGATGTAAAGTCTGCTTTTCTTAATGGAGATCTAGAAGAAGAAGTGTACATGGAACAACCAGAAGGCTTCTCACTGACAGACAAAGAAGACTATGTATGCAGACTGAAGAAGGCCCTATATGGACTGAAACAAGCTCCTCGTGCTTGGTACTCAAGACTGGATAAATACTTGCAAAAACAAGGTTTTAAGAGAGGTGGAGTAGACAACAATCTATATATAAAAGCCCATGAAAATGAACTCCTGATTGTTGTAGTGTATGTTGATGATATTATGTTTGGAAGCAACAAAGATGAACTAGCAAAAGGGTTTGCTGATGAGATGAAAACAGAGTTTGAAATGTCTATGATTGGAGAACTCAATTTCTACTTGGGACTACAAATTCAGCAAAAGAACGCAGGGACATTCATCTCTCAAGAAAAGTACTTAAAAGAAATACTGAAAAGATTCAAAATGGAGGACTGCAAACCTGTGACTACCCCCATGATCACGGGATGCAAGCTGTGTGCTGATGATGGGTCGGCAGATGTAGACCAAAAACTCTACAGATCCATGATAGGAAGCCTGCTGTATTTGACAACATCTAGACCAGACATCATGCTAGCAGTAGGACTAGTGGCAAGATATCAAGCAGCACCTAAACAAAACCATCTTCTGGAAGTAAAACGAATACTCAGATATCTACAAGGAACAATACAGTATGGACTTTGGTATCCTAAAAGCAAGAGCTTCACGTTAATAGCTTACACAGATGCAGATTGGGCCAGCTGTGTTGATGACAGGAAAAGTACAAGTGGAGGTGCTTTCTATCTAGGAGAAAGTCTGGTGGCATGGTTAAGCAAGAAACAAACATCCATCTCTCTGTCTACAGCTGAAGCAGAATATATAGCAGCAGCAGCATATTGTACACAAGTCATGTGGATGAAGCAAACTCTTCAAGACATGAGGGTAAGCATTGATGAACCTATTTCAATCAAATGTGATAATACAAGTGCTATAAGTATATCTAAAAATCCTGTGCTTCATTCAAAAACCAAACATATTCCAATCAAGTATCATTTCCTCCGAGAACAAGTGGCTCAGAAAATAGTAAAACTGGAATATGTACCAACAAAAGAATAGACAGCTGATATATTTACTAAACCTCTTTCTAGAGAACCATTTCAATATTTAAGAGATAGACTAGGGGTAGTATCTGCAAATGCTACTCTCTGATATAAAGAGAAAGCACAATTTCAGGGGGAGATCAAAAACGAAAATATCATTCCAAGGGGAGAACAGCCAACAAGGAAAGCATAAAACAGGTCCACAGGATCAGTATTATCAGTAGTATCAGCATTATCAATATTATCAGCATAATCTCAGTATTATCAAGATTCAGCATGGAAAAGCAACAAGGACCCTTCAATTGAAAAATGCATCATCTCCGTCTGCAATCTAACACAGATTACAGGCACTACAAATGAAACACAGCTATAAAACATATTCCTCAAAGTGTTCTCTCAACAAGTTTTATACATCACTCTGGAGCAGCATGGTACAAATTCAGCAGAAGAGGACCTAAACTTAACTCAGAGAAAGGAAATGCAAAAAGCAACCCTTTGCCACTGATGTCAAAGGGGGAGGAAGAACAAACAAGAAAAGCAAGAGAAGGAAAACAGAGAAAAGTGGATTGCCATCAATGCCAAAGGGGGAGACTGTTGGAAATATTGTCATTGATGGCAAAGGAGGCAGCAAAGACAGAGACAGGCAAAGAGAACAACATAGCAGCAAGATGTAGAGAAGGTCGAGCAGCAGAGACAGGGTCATTTAAAGAAGAGGCAGCAAAAGGAGAATGAAGGAAGCAAGGAGCAGCATTAGACAAGAAGAATAGAAAGAAGCAGAGAGATAACAAAGTAGCAGAGGCAACAAGAAGCGCAAAGGAGACAGGAGGAAGAAGAATTTCAAAATGTAATAGTCAAACAGCAGAGCGGAAGCAACGGCAGAGACAGAGATAGATGCACAGCTAAGGCAGAGGCAGAGGCAGTGCATATAAAAGCAAAGTCGTTATATCAAAGACAGAGCAGTGGAGACAGAGGCAGCGAATACAGAGGCAGTGAAGCGGTCGAGCGGTAGAGCTATTATTACAAGCAGAGGAAGAGCAGAAAATTCCAGGAATCGCTTAACCCAAGCAGCAAACATATATATGTATATATAGACAAACCTTATTCCGGGAATCGTATACTCCAGCAGCAAGTATTGCGCTTTATATTCAAAGGTCCAAAGCATATTTATGAAGTTATACAGAGCGCATAATACAAAGTTTTATAAGGCGGGAATCACAATATCGCAACTTCACAACATTGCGCCATCGCACCATCGCAATATCGCAACTTCACAACTTTGCGCCATCACACAATTGCAATATCGCAACTTCACAACATTGTGCCATTGCACCATCGCAATATCGCAACTTCGCAACTTTGCGCCATCGCACAATCGCAATATCACAACTTCACAACATTGCGCCATTGCACCATCGCAATATCGCAGTTGGTTGAAACTGCACAGCAACTATCGCAAATTAGAAATTTGCGATTGCGATCAATTACATTTGAAAACGTGTCAGGTGGGCCCGAAAGGTGTTCTATATGTTTTAAAACAGGCTTTAGTGTATGCGCCGAGAGTATTTTAAGACGTATTAAAAGGGCAGATTATATGATTAAAACATCTTATAATTAAGCCAAGAGACAAAGTGGGGTTATATATATATATTAAAAGGCACAGTCATATACATATATATTATATATATATATAATGTTGTTGCGATAAGCCGTATGGTCTGTAGACCCACGGGCCTCAGCTTAAGGGGAGGGCGATTATTTATGTAATACAATTGTGATATATGTATGTTCCGGCCTGCGGAATGTTCCACATCAATAAGACACTTGCTACGAGTCAGCAGTCACGTATTTTTCTAAAAGACACTGATATAAAAGCACTGTTACATATATACAGCAATTACACCACAGTAGAGGACAAAATACAATCAAAGAAAAGACAAATGCGCAGCTAGCCAAGAGGGTGAATGAGTGAGCTGGAATTCACTTTGTAATTCGAATGTAAATATTTTAATTGTTTTTATTGTTTGTGATGCATTGGCAAGTCTCCGAGAGAGAAAAAATTCCCACTGTAATGTTAAATTGATACCTACAGTTATATTTTTTGAGTAAGCAGATAAAAGGAGTGAGAAGGCAGAAGGAAAAGAGACATGACTTTCTATTTCGAATTCCAAGTAGAATACAAATAGTCATGAGAGTAAATCCATAAATAATATCATCTTGATATGCAAAAGGAAGCAAGGGGAGGATAGAGAGAGTGTTAATCAAGAAAAGGCAGAATATAGAAGTGTGAGGCAGAGAAGATTAAGAAAAGCATAACAGAAGGAGAAGCTACAGAACAGGGCTGATATCTGAGGTAAATCAGCAAACTTTCAGTTTGATAAATTGAGGAAGTTGGAGCTTCCCTATCAAGTTGCAGCTTGATAGCTGTCAGTTGTAGCTAACTGAGGTTGGAGCCTCCTGTAGGTTGGTGCCTGCAGAAAATTGAAGGGAGTTGATGCTTCCTTGCAAGTTGTAGCTTGCAGAATTGAGGATAGAGCCTCCTGTAGGTTGGTGCCTGCAGAAAACAGTGGTGAGAGGGAGTTGGAGCTTGCCTTTGCATCACAACAATAATAAGATGTGGTTTTCTCCCTCTTTTGGGTTTCCACTTACATCTGTTGTCCCTATGTGTGTGTCTTATGTGTTGATGTGATTCTTTCAATCTGCGTAATTGTTTGCTGCTCTCAACATAAGTATGGTTTCACATTATTTTAATACTGGCTGTAACATTTTAAGACTGTTCACATATTAAGCTGTAAATAAGTTTGGTGAAAATTTAGAATTGTTAAATAAGTATTAAACTGATTCACCCCCCCTCTCAGTTTAATTAAAGGTCCAACAATTATTGTGTAATATACATTGTGTATGGTTGAGTAGTGACATTGCAATTAACATTATTTGTTGTAATGCCTATTTATGTACAATTTAATTTAGTTAATAATGGAGTAAACCAAAATGGATTTCAATGATGATAATTATAATATATTAAATGTCACTCAAATAATTACATAAAGGAGGAGCATGTTAATTCTTCTTAAATTATAAGGAATAGTATTTACTTATTAATTAATTTATTAAACTTTTAATTCTATAAATAATTTATAAACTACTTAATTTTTACAAATACTATTTTATAATTATATATTAAAAAAAAATATTTGATAATAATATCATTTTTCTTAACAAAATAAGACTAAGTTGTAATTATTTTTTAATTAATATTTTTTATTTCAACAATCCATTATAGTGTTAAAGAATTTTCTTTATCAGTGTTTCCAAAGATGCAATTTAAGTATATTACAATGGACTTACAAGATGCAATCTTTCTCAAAATTCTATTTTAAAATAATAAGATTATTATTTAATATAAATATAAAGTCATTATCCTTTAATATTCTTATTTTTTTTAATAGAATACATAATGTATTAGAGGGTTAAGAAGTAGATTGAATTTTTTCTTTGTTATGCATTATTTTATTTTTTGCACTTTACTCTCTAGTCTTTAGCACTAAGGTTTTTATATTGATCCAAAGAAGGCTTTAGAGATAGGATTTTCTCTAAGAAAACAAAGGAAGCTAGGGTCAACGAGCAACCTTATAAATATAAAAATGGAGCATTTGTTTTTGTGATTCTTTTCAAAAAAGTTTGCAAGTTTTTTTGGCATTTGGAAACACTAGTATTACTCAAGTGCTTGATGTTTACATTTTTTGATGTAAATATAAATACAAAGAAAAATGATATTATGTACACTTTTTTCTTGTAAATTTTTAGTGTAGAAATTAATTGAGAATAATTCTTAGCAAATTAATGACTAAGATTTTGTCATCATTCCCATCATTAAAATTTAAAAGTATTTTAAAAAGTAAAAAAACCTTATCATAATTTTTTTTAAAGTTATATATATTAACATTTAAAAAAATATTAATATATAATTTGTATAGATAAAGATTTTCTTATTATCCAAATTTTACACATTTGGTAATTTTATTTTCAATTTATGTTTTCATAATGAAAATTTTAAGTGAAATATAACCCTAAAATTTATGATTATTTTACAAAATTTTCAATTCATGTTTAGTGGAAATGGAAAAACAATCACAAGGGGATAGGCATCAGGGAGATTTGATCCTGTGACCTCTTAATTAACAAACTACTAATAGTGAGAACTCAACCAATTGAGTTAACCCTTGGGGCTAACCCTTACCCATTAATAATATCTACAATTCAATATTTTTCCAGAAAAAATTCATTTCATTATATAATTTTATATTTTTTAATTTATTAATAAAAACCTAAATTTAAGAGAGAAAATACACAAACCCTATTTTACAAGAATTCTATAATTAGCATTCACATGGTCGTAATTATAGTTAATTATAGTTATGATTATAATAGTGTTTTTTATTTTTATAAACCTGAAAAGATCTTGGACACCTAGATTTTTGAGGGAGTGTTGTGTTTAAAAAAAAAATCTAAAACATGACTTTTTCATTTTGATAATGAAAATGGATGTTGAAATTTTCTTTATTTAAGAACATAATATCAAATATTATAATGTATATGATATTCATTTATTGCAAATTCAAGATAGATATATATTTCAAAATACTGCTGGAAAAAATTATATTTCTAAATATTAAAATTCACTTGCTTCTTCCCGTTAATGATATCATTCTAAGGTAACAGAAAAGATTTGCATATTTATATGCGATAATTCGGGGTTTTAAAGATCAGGCGATATTTTGTTTTCCATCTCTGAACTCTCTGACTCGCTCCCGACTCCTGAGGGAGCGGTTACACCAATTTAGGTACGTCTTGCACGTGCAATTCCGCTAATTTTTCGAGCATATGATTCATTGCAGAGCGCAGATTCAAGAAATGGAAGCACTCTTTATATAATTAAAAGTTACTTTACAGGTGTAAAGATATATCGAAAGTAGTTTTTAGAAAATAAGAAAGGAAAGTAAAAATATAGAAAAGAAAATGAAAAATCATAATGGAATAAGAAAGTTTATCATTTTCTAATTTCATTTTTATTTCCAAATAATTAAAAAATTTAGAAAATGGGAAAAGGAAAAAAGTTTCGAAAATAGGAAAGGGAAAGTAAAAAAATAGAAAAGAAAATGAAAAATGGTATTGGAATAAGAAAGTTTACCATTTTCTAATTTCATTTTTCCTTTCAAAGACTTGAAAAGCTTAGAAAATGGGAAAGGGAAAGTAAGAAAATACAAAGAAAATGGAAAATCAGAATAAAATAAAAGTGATGATGATTGTTTAATTTGATTTATTATTTTGTTTGATTTCAATTTGATTTTATTATTTTTGTTGTAATTTAGATTGTAATTTTTATATTTTTGTCTTAGTATTTTAGATTAATGTTATTGTATTTAGTGTAATTTAATTGTAGTTTATTATTATCTTTTGTTTTAATTTTTAAGGTTTTAATTAAATACGCGACGACTCACACAGTGACAAGGCGACTCACTTTTTCATTTTAGGAATGTCGTATCATCACATGACTGCTCTTCTTCTTCCAGCTGGCATTCAACATTCTGGTTAATGATAATTAAATTGGTATCATCATGCTTGTATTTTTTTTTTTTAAATGAGAGGGAAAATTTATCATAATTAAATAGATAAATCAGCAGTCAAGATGGTTTCATCATTTTTATTAAAGGAAAATCATATTTCTATTTTAAATAGGAGAGAAAATTTATCAGAATTAAATTGTTAAAGCAGCTTTAAAGACAATTATCATCATTTTTATTCAAGAAAAATCACAAGACATTTATCATCACTTTTATTCAAAAAAAATTAGAAGACATTTATCATCACTTTTATTAAAGGAAAACCACACCATATCATCACTTTTATTAATCACAAAACAGTTATAATCACTTTTATTAAATGAAAACTACGCCATTATCATTACTTTTGTTCAAGGAAAATAACAAAACAATCATCATCACTTTTATTAAACAATCATCATGACTTTTATTCCATTATGATTTTCCATTTTCTTTGTATTTTCTTACTTTCAAATAGTTCAGATAGTAATAGACAAATTTCAGGTAGAGAAAACCCTCTTGTGGTATAAGAATTCCAGAACCAAATATATTCACGCCTTGCAGGTTTGTTTTATTCACACTTAAAATCGAATTCATCCATAGAATCCCCACTTTGTACATAACTATATCTACCAGAAATAGAAATATCTATAATTATTCCCCTTCATCTTGCTCTGTCCTTCTATCTCCAAAACCCCTGTTGTTTACAATTTCTGCCTTTCTCACAAAAGAAAATGAAAATTCCTATTAGTTTTTCCCTACGCATGACCTTAAAACTGACAGCAACTGAGATAGAGACAAGAAGAAGTAACATAACACCACTCTGCCACATAAACGCAACAACTCGAAATAGCAGCTTGTCTCAACAATTTCATTTGAATGGAATCATTTACAGGTCAATCCAACAAAAGCCTGTAGAATTAACTACATTTCTGAGTATGACGGCCCAGTTTCCAAACTAAGAACTGACTTATCGGATCTGTGTCCATATTCGATTAAATGATATTTCTTCTTTAATGTTCTATATGTATGAATACTCAAAGGCTATGCGGGGCGAAGGAAATGTATATAGCGAATCGAACCTCAGACAAAGGTCTTAGTTTTCCTATTTGGCCGTTGATCAAAGGAAAACTGAAATTGGGAGACTGATGAAAGTTTCGTGTGAGGGAATTCGAACTTTCATACGGAATAGAGGAGTTCGTGTTGGGGAGGTAAATACAGTTCAACAGCAGGGTTGCAACAGAGCTACCAGGAACAGAGAAAGGATTTTCCAGGATTTTGGATCAGTGGACGTTTCAGGAACAAGAAATTATCTTAATTCAGGCTCTGCTGCAATTGTTTTTAAAATTCCATTTCTATCAAGCCAGAAATCAGTTCGTCATGAACAATATGTCATACAAAGTAGGAATACGCTATTTATATTCACAACTCTATGAATATGCCAAATCTATGTGCAATTGAATGGAAAACATACCACTCTTTGATTTTTTTTTTTTACCAGGAGACAACGTGCATGGAGTAATGACAATTCATCATCACATGACCCTCAGATGTACAAAGAAGAAACAGAATATCACAATTATGATGACAACATTTTCTCTGTTTTTTTAGATTGATATCCAAAACAGCAACTCAGAGCAATTTCCAAATGAATAGAGTTACAGTTTGATAGCTTGTGTCATGGCTTGGGATCAACAAAAGGTAGGCTTACAGCTTCACATTTCCTTTAAAGCTTTATGTTTTAAAAGTAAATCTATGCAAAACTTTATCCCATACAAGGATGCAAGGTTCAGGGTCAGAAAAGGCGGGGTATGAGGTTTCTTTTCATTTATTTATTCAATTGTTGCAAGAGATGAACATAAGAAAGGAGGGCAGGAAAAGGTTCAGAATCAGAGCTTTTTGAGCAGCAAATGCTGGCAGATGACTCCCTGAGATCTGATCACTAAAGTACGATTTTCTGGAGCCTTTGTTGGAGCAACCAGAGTTACAAATATTCCTTGGAATAAAATACGAAGGAATTTGCAATTGAGAACACAAAACATGAATTGAACACAAAACAAGAATTTTAGGCTCACAATTCAAGCTCTAAGACATACCTACAAACATTACAAAGCCAACATGCAGATATGAAAAAATTCAAGAAAATCACTGAATCGTTTTGTTAAATGGTTTTATGACAAGCATATAGACCTGTATTTTATGTTAAGTTTCACGAAATTCCGCAACTGCTTGAACGAATAATTTGAAACTAATGGCAACTCCAAACTGAAACTAAAAATTTCTTTCCCCAAATGATACCTTTCTGGTTTTACTAAAACGTTTGCAGTTTGGACAAGTTCCAGTGTGCTTTAGGATGTTGCATTTTATGGGCTCATAGTTAGTTTTGCTTATGTGTCTCCTGAGGGACAGCTAGGCTAGTTTTTCCTTTAGGATGTTGCATTTTATTGGCTCATAGTTAGTTTTGCTTATGTGTCTCCTGAGGGACAGCTAGGCTAGTTTTTCCTTTCACTGTTTTATCTCTGTTTGGAACTGTGTCTCGCTTTTGAATTTCTTTTTTCAGTAAAGGGTACAAGAATTGTGTTTTCTGGTTTTTGGTTTTTCATCCCCTTTCTTGGGTTGATATTATTGGAAAGCTTGTTTTTACTGTCCCTCATGTGAGTACTCTTCTTGTATATCACTTCCCTTACCATGCTGACTCCTCTCTCCCTATCTTATTTAAGCCTGAGGTGGCTCTGTCTCTCCTATCTACATTGACCTTTCCTCCCTATTGTTCATACTTTGAGGACTCTCCTAGTTTCTCCTTCACCTTTTTTCCCAGCCTCCTCCCTGTATTTAACCTCTCACGGTTTCACCCGCTCTCTGTGTTCTCAACCTTTGCTCTCTCCCTCACCATGCCCCTTGTCTAATGGCCAGACACCCTCTTTTCACATATCATTGAGGTGGGAAGAGAGGTTTTCCAAGTCCTACTGTTATCTCCAACCCTTCCCCCTTTGTTAATCAAACTTGGGCTCAGGTAGCGGCTCAAGAAGCTATGGCTAGATACAGGGATATCATCTCTGCACTGGGACAAAAGGAAATTTCAGATCTTGAAGAGCAAGACAAGAGAGAGAGGATATTGATTTGGCCATCTAATAAGTGATAAGTAGAGGTCTAAGTACAAGAGAGAAAAGTGAGTGGGCATACCCAACTCAATACGGTCATCCGTAGTTGGAAGAAGAGGGAGTGGGTTTGTGATGACCCTGCTCCATAGAATGTGGAAGGCTTTATGAATACCCAATCATGCTAGACCTCAACTCCTGTAAAATTCCATCACCGAGTTGCTCATCGTGTGGGGTAATATGATCTTGATCTCTTGATTTGATAAAGGAGTGTTGTTAAAGAGACATAAATACAAGAGAGAATAGGTTTAAGAATGACTGGTCATACCCGACTCAATGTAATGTCAACTGTAGCTGGAAGGACAGAGAATGGGTCTACATTGCACGGGTTCCCGCACCCGGGGGTGGGGTTCCCGAACCCGCACCGGGTTCCCGCACCCAAGTACTGGATTCAGGTATGGGTTCTTCTCAGAAGAACCCAAACGAATCGGGTTCTTCTCAGAAGAACCGGATTCTTCAAAAAAAAAAATTCGGGTTCTTGAGTTCTTTTGGTATGAAGAACCCATCGTTTGGGTACTTAGAACATGAATTTCGGGTTCTTCAGGGTTCTTCATGAACAATTTTTTCAAATATATAATTTTTTTAAATGATTAAAAATTAAAAAATTAAATTAAATTTTAATAAATATTAGAAATAAATTATAATTTAATAAAATAGAGTTTGTTTAGTCTTAAATTCTCCACCCTCTTCATTCCGCACACTGCTTCCCATTCTTTCTCACCGCCCAACATTCCACTGCCCGCAAACGCAACGTTCTTTGCTATCGAACCATTTTCCTCATCCCTCTTACGCTGTCGTAGCATCATTAACCCTGCAAATAAACGCACTCAGAAAACGAAGCGATCATCCATCGAGCTCCATCCTTCTTCTGCCGTAGACGTTAAACTGCACAACAAAACGCACACAAAAAAAGAGTGTGGCTTTCGACCTGCATAGTTTCTCTGCTACCGAGCCTTCAGATTCTGCTTTGCGTCGACATCGGGCTCCTCCTCCCGTCGCCCAACCTGCAAACGAAACTCACGCAGATAAGAAATATCATATGTATGTGTTGATTTGTTTTGATCGGATTCATTTTGCGCGCATAAGGGTTTAGTATAGTTTAGGCTTAGATTTGTTAATTTTTAATTTTGTTAGTTTAGATTTAAATCTTAGTTTTCATTCATTCCGCTTTTGATAGCGTTAGTTTTAAAATAGTTTTATTTTATGATAGGTTTTAGATTTCGTTTTTTTTTTTTAGTTTGACTCTTAGTTTTAGATATTTTGGTTTAGTTTTAGTTTAGAGCGTTAATTTGGATATAAAAATTTTGAAAAATAAAAATTATAAAATATAAAATTCAAAAAATATTTTAAATTTTTGTTCTTAGAGTTTGTTTAGTCTTAATTTTCATTAAATTTATAATTTATAAATTTAATTTATAAAATATAGTATTATATATGATATATAAATTATAATTTATAATTTATAATATATATTAATATAAAAATACCCAGACGAACCCACGCACCCTGTTTCAAAAAATGTCGTCCCCGTCCCCGTCCCTGCCCCCGCACCCATGTTTCCTGGCAACACAGTAATGGGTTTTTGATCACCCAAAAGTGTATCTGATAATGTTGTTGAAAGAATATGACCATTATATTTCTTATCATTTGGGATGATATGATACTGAATATCACATCAAACAAAGAGGTGTAAGAAGGAACATCTTGAATAGAAGCAATAAGACTCAACTTTGTGTTGCTCATCACCTGGAGGGAAGTGATCATTGAACCACTTGTTATTTCTCATCTAATGGAGGAGGATTGGAAGACACATCCTTGCCATATTGCACATCTATTGGAATAATAGTGCCATTGAATTGCCCATTTGAAGAGACTTCAAACACAACATCTTGTAAGGGGAAGAGATGGAAATACCCAACACTAATAAGATTAAACGTAGTAGAAATAAGAGTAGGAAGACCAACCTCCAAATTCCTTCAAGAGCTCAAACATAATTGGGAATGTTAAAAAAAAAATAAGGAAGTGGGTGGATGAATACCCAACATAGATACATTTGAGAGAGTACACTGGAGAAGAGAGCTTGAATATAATTTGAGAGATTGAACATAGTTTGGAGAGCAGAAATACAATAGGGTTGGGTGTAAGAATACCCAAAACAAATGCACTGTAGAGAGCATAATGTAAAAGCAAGATCCAATACAAGGTGGGAGTGGGTTTACAAATTCCCAACTCACAAAGAGTGGTTCTGGCCAAAATAGCAAGTTTGGCCAAATTAGTGGCTAAACTACAAGATCAAGTTTGTGCGTGGATGTTAAGCTAAATAGGTGATCAACCATAATTGAAATAAAGAAGTGAGAGGGTTTATGATCAACATAGGGTCAGTCCTATGTACAACATCCTCCTTGAAAGTAAATATGAGGCCATGAAGAGAAAGTAAGAAATCAAATCTTCCCCCTTTAATGCTGATAGTTGGCCATCTGAAGATAAAACCTCCCCAAAATAGCGTAGTATCAATTCCAACAAGGTTCCACAACCAAGCAAAGGGGGACTCTAATGGAGATTTGAAAGAGGGAGCCACTGAAGTATGTTGGTCAACTAAAGAAGTGATCGACTCAAATAAGCTGGCAGTCATCTGTAGAATCACTGATAAAATAGAGTGGGATGAATCTTGTGGCGTCTGAGTAGAAATTGCATCAAAGGAGTTGAGAAGGGTCTAGATCCTAAATTCACATATAAATAGCCACAAGATCGTTAAGAGTCACTGTGAATCACTACTAAAAGTTGAGGAGTTGGTCTTGCATCACCAATTGTAATGTTCGATATAATGTGCCAATTCCTGGAATACAAAGAATATCTCCAAATAAATTGGAGACAAAACCAAGAGTATCAGCTTTGAAATTGATACAACCCAATCTGCAAAGTACATCACCATATGTGTACCAAAGAAGAAGTCCATCTGGTCCAAGGAAGAGAAGTCGTAGTGAAGAGCTCAAGAGAACCCACTGAAAGGCCCAGGAAAGGGTTTGAAACCCTATAATAACAATGATCCCAAAAACGCATCAAAGTAACAAATTCGTTGTTCAAGGTGTGTCGATAGAGCAATTTTGCCTGCGCGCGCTCTCTGCTTTGCTCTGCGGAGTCGAGTTTAGGTTTGCTGCCGCCACCGTGCTTGCCGTCGCCATGGGCGGCCCTGGGGGTGGGGAGTCCTCTCCCACCCCGCCATCTTCTTCTGTTGATGCCTTCAGAAAGCTTCTAACGCAGAAAGGGAAGAAACCCAAGAACATCGAAGTGCCGAAATTCATGAAAAAGCTCGAAGAAATACCAGAGATTGCACTTCCAGAGGAACAGTCGATCAAAATAGCTCTTGCACTGTCTGACAGAGGGTTGGTTGGGCAGTTTATGGGCCGCTGGCCTTCCACAAAAATCACGGACGATTGGATTCAGCGAAACTGGAGACCTCAGTTGAAAAACAATGTGATTTGTTATGCTGTGGGAAGAGGCTATTTCATTTTTGAATTTACCTCCAAAGAAGATCGAGATTTGGTGTTCAGAAACGGGCCGTATTTCATGGGAAATCAGGGTCTGTATCTTAACAAATGGAGTCCTGATTTCGATCCCTCTGTCGATGTCCCTAAGGAGGTGCCGGTCTGGGTTCGCCTCCCTAACCTTCCTATTCACTGCTGGAGCTATCAAGCCCTGCAGAAGATTGGTAATGGGTTGGGTCGTTTCATTGACAAAGCTGACCACAAGGGACAATATACCTGTGCTAGAATCTGCGTGGAAGTCGATTTGGAAGCTGGTTTGCCAGAAGCGGTCAAACTAACAGTTGGAGATTGGCAACATTTTCAAAAGCTGGATTACGAGCAGTTGCCTTTCAAATGCCGCACCTGTCATGAACATGGTCACTTCCAGCGAAACTCCCCAAAAGCTCCAACAGGAAACAAGGTTGAAGAAGAAGGATGGAAAGAAATTAAAAAGGGCAAGGCTGTCCCAAAGCCTTCGGGGCAGAATAAATCCGTGCCCTTGGGTAAGCCACAAACAAAGCCAAAGTCCTCAGCTGATCCTATCGATGGCTCCTCCTTAGGGAAAATGGTGGATGTCACGGAGCTCCTTGAGGATACAGAAAACAATCTGAAGGAAGCGAAAGAAACTGAAGTCGAAACAATTGTCCCACCAGTTGATGATGCTCAGAGGGAAATCGAAGGCAATGAAGAGCATATCAGCCTTGCATCTGATTCTGAGGGAGAAACAGAAGAGAGAGACTCCGAATCAGACAACTCGCAAGTAACTCCTATCAAGACGACTAGGGGTCGAAAATCCAAGAAAAAACAAAGAGAGGAAAAAACCTACCTAGATGTCCTCCAAGGTTCCCAAAAAACCCTCAAAGGAATGATGAATACCAGGTCTGGGCGCAAGAATAATAGGGCTCCAAAAGGAGCCACAACCCCCCAAGTCAGTAAATAATGAAATACGTCTCCTGGAATTGCAGAGGTTTAGGCAGCAGGTTGAAAGAGGAAGCCATGAAAGACATAGTGAGAATATATTCGCCTGAAATCCTCCTCATCCAGGAGACAAAGATGGAGGATCTTCTTCTCCTCCAAGCTAGTAAAGTTTTTTGGCAAAAAGGTAATGGAAGAGCGGTTAGTGCTCGAGGCGCTTCTGGTGGAATAGCCACCTTCTGGAACAGCACCATATATGATCTTATCCAAGAAAAAAGCAACCCCCATTGGCTCTTCACTCAGCTTCTCCACAAAGACTCCGGTCAACAAGTAAGTATGTTTAATCTTTATGCTCCTGTTTTGCCAGACGAGAAAAAAATTTGTTGGAACTCGCTTCAATCCTTTCTTTTAGAGCAAAATCCAGGAAATATCATTATTGCAGGTGACCTGAATGTCACCCTTGCTGTCCATGAGAAAAAGGGAGGCTCCACTGTCAGGGATCCTTCCAGAGAATGGGTTGAAGATATTATGTTGGGTTGGGATCTGGAGGATATTAAACCTTCTTCAGGGAAATACACCTGGTCCAACAAAAGATTAGCCCCCAATCACATTGCTGCCCGTTTGGACAGATTCCTTGTCCACTCTTCTTTTCTGACTTGCGGTCTTATGGCCACCTCTAAAATTCTGCCAAATTCCACTTCTGATCATAAGCCCATCCTCCTCGAGCTTTCCCTGGACGGTAATCTGGGTCCCGTCCCTTTTCGTTTTAGTCCCCTGTGGATCCAGCAAGAAGGATTCCAAGAGGTGGTTTCTGAAGCCTGGAATAGGCCTGTCAATGGCTCCCCATTCTTTGTATGGGAAGAAAAAATCAGGGGCCTGAAAAGGAGTCTTAAGGAGTGGGCCAAAAGGCTGAAAACCCCCTCTGCCAAAAGAAAAGACTCTCTCAATAGTCTGGCCTCTCATCAATTAGATATGGAGCACAGCCCTGTAACACAACGTCTTCTTCAAAAGGAAGTCGAGCTTCAAAAAGATTTTCACAATTCTAGCAGGGAGGAAGAAGAATTCTGGAGACAGAAGTCAAGGAACCTATGGTTACAGTCCGGAGATAAAAACACCAGCTTCTTCCATAAACAAGCCGAAGCTCGCAAACATTTCAAATCTGTTTCTGAGATACATTACCAAAACACTGTTGTTAAAGACTTCGATGGCATCAAGAGAGCTGCTTACTCCTTCTTCAAAGATCTATACTCGGCTCCTGAAGATCCACCTATTGATCCTCATGCCTACCCGTTTGACTTAATCCCCAATTGCGTTCAGGATTCGGATAATGATATGTTGACTGCTCCAATCAGTATGGACGAACTTAAGAAAGTTCTGGATGGCATGGAGCCTGATAAAGCCCCAGGCCCCGATGGGTTCTCTGTTAAGTTTTTCTTGACTTGCTGGTCTACAATCAAAAAAGATCTTTTGAGAATGGTCAGAAAGTCTCAGTCTTGTGCAAAGCTGGGTGGTGGCATCAATTCGGCCTTTCTCGCCTTGATTCCGAAAGAGAAAGGTGCCTCTGACTTCAGCAGATTCAGGCCCATTTCCTTGTGCAATTCCAGTTACAAGCTGGTCTCCAAAATTATTGCCAATCGCCTTAAGAATATACTGCCAGCCATCATCCCTGAAAATCAAGGTGGCTTCATCAAAGGTAGAAAGATTTTGGACAACATAGTGCTGGTGCAAGAAGCAGTTCACTCCAGCTGCGATAGAAATGAGAAAGGAATGGTGATTAAGCTCGATCTGGCTAACGCCTTTGACAGAGTGAGACATGAATTTTTGTACATTGTGATGAAGAAGCTAGGCTTCTCTACAGTCTTCATCAGCTGGGTGAACGCTTGTATTGCCTCGCCCTGGATTGCGCCATTGGTTAATGGTCGCTCTACTGACTTCTTCCAAGCCTCTAGGGGCCTTAGACAAGGCTGCCCCTTGTCTCCGCTCCTCTATGCTATTCAGGCCTCAGTGCTCAGTTTCCAACTAGATCACAACCAGCAGATCCAAACTTTGCCTGGCCTCAGAACGACTAACAAGGTGAAAGATATTAATCATGCCCAGTTCGCTGATGATACTTTGCTGCTTGGAGGAGCCAGCATAAACTCTGCCAGATCCTTCAAGAAGGAGCTGGACATTTACAGGGAGATCTCAGGCAGCAAGATTAACTATCGAAAATGCTCTATCTATGGCTGGAATTGCTCGATCAAGGAGCTGTCTGATATTGCCAGGCTCTTAGAGATGGATGGAATTCAAAACTGGGAGTCTTTTAAATATCTCGGGATCCCAATTTTCAAATCCAAGCCTAAAGTTGCTCATTGGCTGCCTCTGCTCGACAAGCTAAAGATCAGAATCCAGGCTTGGGGAGCCTCTTGGCTGAATAATGCTGGGAAGGTCATCCTCATGAAATCGGTCCTCATCAGTATGCCTCTTTATCAGCACTCCATTCTCCTTGCCCCCAAAACCTTTCTCAGTAAAATGGATAGTCTGTTGAGAAGATTTCTGTGGGAAGGCGGAAATAACAACGAAAGAAGGCTTCACTTAGTGAACTGGGAGACTCTCAAGAGACCTCTTCTGGAAGGGGGTCTTCATTTGCGAGACTTGGCTGCTCAAAATCTAGCAATGGGAGCCAAGATCCTGTGGAATTTAGTCTCTGGGAACTCTAGCTGGAGTAAAAGAGTACTATGGAAGAAATATTTCCATGGGCAGCGGTTGAGATGCTTGGATCAACCCCCAAGAACTTTAAAAGGATCTCCGATCTTCAATCTGTGCAGAGCTGCAATGGAGCAATTCAACCATAATCTCTACTGGATCCCGGGAAATGGGAGAAAAATCAAAATTTGGGAGGATTCGATATTGGGAGATCAGCCGTTGATTCAGGTGGAAGGTCTAGCCAATATCAAAGCTTGGCTTCAGTCCTGCAATTTGAACACTCTGTGGGACATTTCTAACTGGAAGGATGAATCTGGTAGACTCTGGGATAGCTGGAATCTGGGGGAGGTTCCCCTTTGGTTGCAGGGGGAAGCTGCGTTTCTGTTAGATCTGCTCCAAGGGAAATCTCCCTCAAAGGCCACCTCTAAGGACAAAAGAGGCTGGGGCTTCCTTTCAGGTTCCTACACTGCCTCCGAAGGATATAAAAGACTGATAGTTGTTCCTTATGCTCCCCCTGATCCAGCTCAATGGAAATTTATCTGGGATCTCCCCTCTCTCCCCAAAATTGACTTTTTCTGTTGGACTGTAGCGCATCAAAGCATTCTTACCAGAGATAATTTGCGGAGACGGGGGATGGAAGGGCCTTCCAGGTGCCCTCTTTGCTTGGCTGATGAAGAAACTGCCAATCACTTGCTGCTGCTTTGCCCCTTTGCACAGGTGGTCTGGAGGGGGGTTCTGATGTTAGATCCAGTTATATTTGACCTCCCAAGCAACATCCCTTCCCTTCTCCGAACTTGGGCCAGTTTATCTCCCTTTTGCCTTACAAAAAAAAGTCTTCTCAAAACAAGCTGGATGTGGATCCCTAAATTCATCTGCTGGAAGCTGTGGTTGGAAAGGAATAATAGAATTTTCAGAGGAGAAAGCTGCACTTCAATCAGAGTTATTTCTAAAATCAAAGCTTTACTGGGCGAGGCTTTGGCTGCCAATACTTCCTCAAGAAATAAATCGAGTCTGGACAATGAGGAGGAGCAATGGCTTAAAGAATTTGTTCCGAATCTGAAAGATAGGTCCTCTCCTCCTGCAGCTGCTCATGTCAACTGGGAGATTAGGCTGGATGAACAGGAGTTTATCAAGTGGAGGTCGGCATTGGATGATCATTGCTTACTCTTCGATGGGGCCTCTAAAGGCAACCCTGGGGTTGCTGGAGGAGGTGGGGTTCTTCTGCGACCAGGAGGTTATTCTAAATTACGATTCCATTGGGGTCTTCGTATTGAATCCAACAACAGAGCGGAGGCTCTGGCACTGTGGCAGGGCCTGAATCTGGCAATCAACAGAAATATTCTTTCTCTATCTGTCTTTGGAGATTCTAAACTCATTATCCAAGCGTTGAACTCTCATAAGACCCCCCACCAGGTTCATTTAGCCTCTATTATCAAAAAAATCCGTCTTTTATTACCCAAGTTCTGTAAAATCTCCTTCTTCCACATATTAAGGAATCTTAATTCAGAGGCTGATAAGGAGGCCAATCTGGGCTCCCTCCGTACTCGGAGATCTCTGGTGGTCAATTCGATTGAAACCTTCTGTTGCATCCCTTGATGATCCTGCTGTTCGGTATTACCCTCCTTTTTGATCCTATGGCTACCTCTCTTCTCCTCAGTACCCTGCTTTTCGCGATATCTTCCTTTGGTATTTCCAATCTGTTTAAACTGGTGATTGCTGGCCTGATCTCTTTTTCTGTTAGGTCTCCCCTCACTGGCCTCTGTTCCCTGTCGGTGCCCCCTGCTGTTCCATTTTCCAATATGACTGGCCCGAATCGGGCGCGAATTGAAGTCTTTGGCTCCCAGATCTTCTTTGTTCAAACTTCAAGCGTCCACAAAGCTTCGACAGGCTGCAACATTCGATGGTTTTCCTGTGTAATGCATATTTGGGGCCCTGCGTTGGATCATCCTCATCACAGATGCGGATCCCCAATCCTTTCAGATGCGGATATCCAGTCCTTTCCAACAATTTCTTGCATCGTGAGAGATGCCTCTATGTCCTGCGCGAAGGAGGCTGCCTCTAGCAAGGAAATGCCAAGGGTGGTCTTCTGGCCCTTGTGCGCTGTTGCGTTCATAGCCCAGCTCTTCACTAGCTCTCTTATTTCTGAGGGCCTTATCCCTGTCAGAGAAGGCGAAGCGAACATCACAACGAATCTGATCAGCTGTCTGCATGGTAATTTTCTTATCGGTGACCTGTCTCTTGGTTCCCTCGACAGCAAACCCGAATTCCTTCCCAGAAGAAGCTATCACTGTCATTGCTGTGTTGTAAGAGCATGCGGCAGCTAGTTTGCCGCGCTTAATAAACAAAAATAACCGTTACTGTCGAAAAAAAAAAAACAATGATCCCAAAACCTTAGTTTCTTAGCCCTTAGGGCAAAATGCAGTATTCACATAGATCAACTATATACTCCAAGAAATGTCACTGCCAAGCAATCTTGTTAATCAAATATGAGAAGCACTTTCACTTGAAGCCATAAAGAAGAAAATCTCCTAGTTCTGCAATGCAATACCACTACAAAAAGTCCCATAAAACCCTGAAAAACAGGAGAAAACCACACAATTCCAGTGCTAATCCCAAAAACAACAGTGAATTTTGGCTGAAATAGAGAAAGATGTGGTGTGCTTCTATAGAAGAGCACTGTTTTGCAAAACAAATCCTTCTCAGTCACTGAAATAACCAAAAAACACCAAACACAGGATGGTGCTAGTGCAGGAGAGGGTAAAAAGACTCTAAAAAACTGCTACCATGCTGAAACAGGGTGGAAAAACGAAAATCCTAATTTCAGAGCAGTATTTCCCTGAAAATTGCAGTTTTTGGGCAGAAAAGAGGAAAGCCCTGCCCTGAAAAGAGCCGAAATATGCAAGGAATCCCCTTAACAAGAAATTATCTTAATTTAGGCTCTGCTGCAATTGTTTTTAAAATTCTATTTCTATCAAGCCAGAAATCAGTTCGTCATGAACAATATGTCATACAAAGCAGGAATACACTATTTATATTCACAGGGGTATGAGGTTTCTTTTCGTTTATTTATTCAATTGCTGCAAGAGATGAACATAAAAAAGGAGGGCAGGAAAAGGTTCAAAATCAGAGCTTTTTGAGCAGCAAATGCTGGTAGATGACTCCCTGAGATCTGATCACTAAATTACGATTTTCTGGAGCATTTGTTGGAGCAACAAGAGTTACAAATATCCTTGGAATAAAATAGGAAAGAATTTGCAATTGAGAACACAAAACGGGAATTTTAGGTTCACAACTCAGGCTCTAAGACATCCCTACAAACATTACAAAGCCATCATGCAGATATGAAAAAATTCAAAAAAATAACTGAATTGTTTTTTCAAATGGTTTGATGACCAGCATATAAACCTATATTTTATGTTAAGTTTCACGAAATTCTGCAACTGCTTGAACGAACAATCTGAAACTAATGGCAACTCGAAACTGAAACTAAAAATTTCTTTCCCCAAATGATACCTTTCCGGTTTTACTAAAACGTTTGCAGTTTGGACAAGTTGCAGTGTGATGATAATAGTGTGATTTTCCTTTAACAAAAGTCATGATAAATGTCTTGTGATTTTTCTTGAATAAAAATGATGATAATTGTCTTTAAAACTGCTTTAACAATTTAATTCTGATAATTTTTCTCTCCTATTTAAAATAAAAATATGATTTTCCTTTCAAAAAAATGATGAAACCATCTTGACTGCTGAGATAAATTTTCCCTCTCATTTAAAATAAAAATAAAAAAATACAAGCACGATGGTACCAATTTAATTATCATTAACCAGAATGTTGAATGCCAGCTGGAAGAAGAAGAGCAATCATGTGATGATACGGCATTCCTGAAATGAAAAAATAAGTCGCCTTGTCACTATGTGAGTCGTCACTTATTTAATTAAAACTTTAAAAATTAAAACAAAAGATAACAATAAACTACAATTAAATTACACTAAATACAATAACATTAATCTAAAATACCAAGACAAAAATATAAAAATTGCAATCTAAATTACAACAATAAATAAATAATAAAATAAAATTGAAATTAAACAAAATAATAAATCAAATTAAACTGAATACTAATATAGAATTAAATCAAGATAATAATTCAAATAAATTTTTTAAAATATAGAATTAAAACTCATATAACCAAATCTAAAAACAACTATGAACTAAAATAAAGAATATAGAACCAAACTACAACTCACGTAATTCAAGGAAAGAAAGAATAAAAATGATAAAACTATAAACATTAAACTATTCCCATGAACTACTATTTAATTCTAAGGTACCAATGCCTGTTATGCGAAATTTCGAGAAGAAATGAGGCTAGTAATTGATCCACATGCGTGTGACCATGGCTGGCCCACACCGCTATGGTTTAATGACAGCTGAGCGCGCATTTGGTTTAATGACAGCGGTTGATTCGGTGTAAAAAGTGTTGACGATGGTCGGTGGTGTACTCTTTCAAAAGAATACACCTTCAGTGTAATAACGAATTTTCACAATGGTCTATTACCATTCAGAGTTTAGAATGTCGTAGTGCCCACGGGCCACGACCATGATTTTCGTGTAATGTTGCTTTAATTTAGTTCAACATATCTAGACCGTCCTTTGATACGTCCCACGGAGGAAGTACAAATTTGGTGGAGTATGATTTGTCAATGGCAATTGCCATTAATTAACTTAACTACGCAAAGTCTATTTTTCAGTGTATCTATCCATAAACGCTACCAAGATTAAAGCAAGCATAGTGTTTTGAGCATATGCACGTGGAGTTGTCTACCGAGGTCGCGTTTTGGCCCGGATGGCAGAAATCTGCCGAAATCCGGTCAACTAAATTTTAAAAAATCAGGTAGTCGCAGTGCTTGGAATCCATTTTTGATAGTGGAAATGGATTCAACACTATCAAAAACCCCTGGGGCACTCAAAATACTAATGTTTAACAACTATAAACAAGATTCTGGGCAAATATTTGCCAGATTTTCTGAAAATCGTTACCGGATTCTGGGTCAAAACATGGCTTCGGTAGACTACGCGTATGCACATTTATGGGTGGATAGATTGGAAAATAAGCTTCGCCCAGGGTGACAAGGTGGCTTATGGCTTTGGGCTCCGTAGCTCTAGTGCTGGCAGCAAGCCTGTCATCCTCTCAAAAAAATTCAAAACCAATGTTAAACTATGGAAAAGCTAAATTTGTTTTGGTAAAACCAAATACTATATGTCACTTTATGTTAATAGCTGGAGGGGAGCCTTATTTCCTAGGCTATACTTTATTAAATGGAGGGGAGCTTTATTTCTTGGGCTATACTTTATTAAATGGAAAGAGCTTTATTTTCTAGGATATACTTTATTAAATGTGGTGGGGTATATATTGCCGATTGTTAGATTTAAACGAACACTTTATGGTAATCGCTGGAGGGGAGCCTTATTTCCTGGGCTATACTTTATTAAATGGAGGGGAGCCTTATTTCTTGGGCTATACTTTATTAAATGGAAAGAGCTTTATTTTCTGGGATATACTTTATTAAATGTGGTGGAGTATATATTGCCTATTGTTAGATTTAAACGAATTTAAATCTAATGGTGCGCAGTGTATTCCCAACCACATTTAATAACTTACAGCCTAAAAAATAAATTTTGCCATGACTCGAGGTACTGACATAATAATGAGTTTATTTAATTAATGAAAGTCATAAATGAAGACTACATCAAATATTATATTCATATTTTGATTACTAATATAAGTTAGCCAATCAAAAATTAAGATTAGTGGATCATTTTGAATATTGAGAAAAATAACATTAAGAAAGTGTTGGGAAGTATTATTGAGCCTAGAAGCTCATTTTA
Source organism: Pinus albicaulis (assembly GCA_034641835.2). Classification (NCBI taxonomy): domain Eukaryota; kingdom Viridiplantae; phylum Streptophyta; class Pinopsida; order Pinales; family Pinaceae; genus Pinus; species Pinus albicaulis. The sequence continues at coordinate 1,040,090,401 of CM076581.1, forward strand.
TTGTGTGAAAGCTATGTGTAAGTAGGTTTGTGTTTAACTTGGAGTTGGCATGTATCCTCTTATAATAAAATAAAACAAATTTTCTAAATAGAAAATCTATGTGGGCTACAATAAAAAAGAATAAAAAATGTCATGCATGTTTAATTAGTTTACCATATATTTTAATATAATTTAATGTAAAGTAATTATTTGTCCATATACCCTAATATAATTTCATCAAAAGTAATTAGAAATAAAAATAATATGTGAGTAAGACATTTAAACCATATAATTTTCAAAAATATTATAACACTTGATCTCAACTTCATATATATATCTATATATAAAAAAACCATGTTAAAATAAATTATTTTAATGTTATATAGAATCAAATATGCAATGTGAGTTATGAATAAAATATTTTAATATGAATTAATATTGATGTATACTTAAAAATATATTAATAACAATAAAAATGACTCAATACATATGTTTTGTAATTTTTATAGCATTCAAAAATACAATTTAAATAATGAAAAATTACATATTATTTTTTGCACTCTAAAATAAGTTTGCACGTGAAAAAATTTGATACCTCTCAATTCTATGAAATCTATCCTTAAAATAGATCTATGTTGAATGTAATTCAAAAATAAATAAAAAATTATAAAAAAATAAAAATTTTATTAATACTATATTTAAAGTAAATATATAATATTTAAATGCAGACACCCTGAAAGGATTTCAACGTGTATATCTATTTTGGATTTATGAATATATAAACAAGTTCATATAAAGATTTTTATAATACAGACTCTCTTAATTTACAATAAATATGTTTATGACATAAAACGAGTTTTGGGTTTATGAATATATAAACAAGTTCGTATAGAGATTTTTATAATATTAATTTACAATGGATATGTTTATGACATAAAACCATTACTTTTGATAGGATTGGCTTTAGAATAATGGGCTTATCCAATTAGTGTAGATGATAATCTATACTGGAAAGACTATATCAAATACTATTGCTCGTATTCATTCATTAAGTTATAACACAAGTTAGCTCACCAAAAGTGTAATTTACAATCGATAAGTTTATGACTTAAAAACATTACTTTTGATACGATTGGCTTTAGAACAAGGACTGAATGCAGCCGGGAGTGCCTGCCGCAAGATAAACCAATGCTAATTTTTCTTCATAAGATTGAAAAGTATTTATGGGTTAATAGAAATAGGGGTTAAGATAGTTGAAATCAGCGTTAAAAAAAAAATGAAGTATATATATAAATTTTCTACTTATTATTTATATATATCTTGTTTATGAATTTGTTTAAATTTATTTATATAAATTTTGTTTATGAATTGGTTTAAAATTGATATATTTTATATAATTCTGTATTTATCTAAATTATATAATTAATTAAATTATAGATCATTTCACATTTTATTACTAGTCAACAATAATAATAATAATTATAATGCATAATAAAAAGATTAGCCAGTAATTCACTTTAATTAAAGAGTGTGTGTCCATTTTACGTACACTTTTTGACTTAAAAACATGAATGCCTAAGTTTCATTTTCTGCATGCCATTAGCTACTTGCTCAATGGCTCCTTAGTATTTTCAAGTACCAAGGACGTGAGTTAATGAGGAGTGAGAAAGAGAGTGTAGGGTTGCTAAGTAACCAAAATCAGACATTTTACATTGGAAGAGGCTGCTGAGATCCCTACATTAGAAGAGGCGGGTTGGGTACCTTTGACATTGGTGAAAAGGACGTGAGGGCATATGATGAAGAGGTTAGAAATCTTAAAGAAGCCAAGGCCAAGACAAACTTCCTAGCTCACTTCCTACATTATAGTTTTAAGATTTAATTCATTGTTTTTAGTATATATTTCTAGATGGTGAAAAGAGACCATGGGATCGCTACAGACTCTAAATCAAAGATCCTTCCATTAAAAATGTAGGTTGTTAATACATTTGATACTAGTGAAAGGCCATGAGGGCATATGAAAAAGCTGCCAGAAATATGAAGGGAGCCAAGGCATAGTCCATTTTCCCAACTCCCTCGCTCCATCTTGACGCTATGAAGAACTAGAGTTGTCGCTACAAGACATTGGACCCCATGACTTCCCTATCTTGACGCTATGAAGAACTAGAGTTGTCGCTACAGGACATTGGACCCCACAACTTCCCTCTCTACCAATGTTTTTTTGTTTTTGTTTGGGCATGCCGTAAAACATGAAATGCACTAATGCTGAGTGATGTACGTTTTAAACCTGTAAAAAAAAAATTGGAATTTTATTTTTGATATGTCCACAAAATGAATATATGTTAAAATTGTAATTTAAATTTAAACATTAAATCATTGAAAATAAAATTGTAGGTTTAAAGTTGTTCATAAAATAAACACATACTGAAAACAATGAATTAAATTGTAAATTGTAAATTTAGTTATAAAAATGATTAATTTTAAAATTATAATTTAGGTTTAAAGCGTGAAACCATTGAAGATAAAATTGTAGATTTAACTCTGTCTTGAAAATAAATACATATTAAACTCAATGAATTAAAATGTAAATTTTTAAATTGTAAGTTTTACTTTTAGTTATGAAAAAACTCTTTCAGCCTTTTGTGCACATTTTTTTTTGGAAAAAAAAAATATTTTAAAAAAATTAATGCAAACTAAACTTGGTTTCAAAACTGAAAAATGTAATGCAAACTAAACTTTGTTTCTTTGTCGAACTTTGTTTTCTTGCATAGGGTTTCACTCTCAAATGTAATGCAAACTAAAGTTATTTTCTTTGCATAACTTTGTTTTATTGTATAAGGTTTCACCGGACGTGGTTTGGAAGTGGTTTTGGATAGAGCAGTGATTACTACCTTTGCTGCTGGCTCTAGATTTAGCAAAGGTATATATATATATATATATATATATATATATATATATATATATATATATATATATAAGACACTATAATAATAACTAGTAATCTAGTTTCGAAGAATTGGGTAATCGTATCTTTAAAAAACTAGTGGGAAACCATTTTTTATAAGCTACTAAACTATGTAACACCCTGTTTAATTTAATTGTGGATTTAAACACTTGTTATGGTATACTTTTAATGAGTAAAGAATAAGGGTATTCGTTAACAGTATTTAAATAAATTATCTTTGGTGTGTTCAAAGAGAGTTAATGAATAATTGCCTTGAGTAAAAGGAAGAAGCAATTGATTGATAAATGATTCCAAGATGCCAGGGTAAAAAGGTGGAGATAGTTCTCACACTTATCATTCCAAGAAAGGATTTATAGGAAAATCCTCGAAAGGAATGGGTTTGTGTGCAGAAGGTATGAAGGGTGAAGCTATAGGTTGTTGCTATGAGTAATCCAGAGCTGATAAGGAAACCAGTGGAGCTCAAGAAATACCCAGAAGAAGAAGAGACTGGATTTATTCCTGAGGCCTAACTTCTTGTCTCATTGAAGCACCTAGACCCTGGTGAGGAGCAAGGGGGGAGCTGAGGACGTAATTGCCTCGCTCACGGTTGTGAGGACCATAAGACTTCAGAAGGAATTAATCCAGAATTAGGTACTGATGTATCTTAGAGTTCTGGTTTATGTTTTATTTTCGTAGTAGGAAATATACAAATATACTGTTAAATATTACAACATAGGCATATTTGAATTAATACCTGTGCTAATAGAATAAACAAGATAAACTCTGTGTAGACTGCATAAGACCGAGTTTATATATTTCCTAAAGAAAACAACTATGCGAATAAATTACAAGAAAAAGATTAAGATGGGTTTACTGTAAATAGAAAGAAGTAGTAAACTTGTATTTATAAAACATAGTGAGAGATTGTGATTACTGTCTAAAATATGTGTAGGACAGGAAACAGGAAGCACTTCCGCTATTGCTAAAAAAATAGGAATTACAATTTTTCCAATGCATATAATTAAACATAACTAGAAATCGAACCATTCATATGAAAAACCCCGTGGGGTATGAATATTATTACATAAAAGAACTCAAGGGTTGAGCTTGAGGGTTTAGAACCTGGACCCAAAGTGAGGGTTAGGATTCAAGTCCCAAAGGGTAGAATACCCAGATAGAGAAGAATTAGAGATGAAATACCCATGCGGGTAACCTCTGATAAATCCCACGGAAAACATTTACAAAACACAAGAGAGGAAATTTACTTATATATATGCACGAAAGTAAAGATAGATAAATGGTCTTCAGATGAACAAAAAAAATTGAGTACTGGTTACAATGGTAAAATCTTGAATGCCGACAATAAACCAAACTTAGTCCTGGTGGATGAACCATAAATTGAAATTATTACGTGTAGTAGAGACAGACTCAATAACACAGTGTCTCGGCAGACATTACCAAGAGCCAAGCCCAAGGCCCAATAACCGTCATACAACTAAATGAAGTCAGATTAACCATGGAATACAAACCAAGTCTGGAATAAATTGCATATGAGAAAATATGCAAAAGAAGGTTCCGGTCGGAACACACATATAGGGGGCAAGCCTTGCTCAAACTCTCAACCTTAAATAGAAAGAACAGATTTATGGAAAGACTAAGAGAAAATCTCATGTCGACATTAAACCCTGCAGAAGAGAGAGTATGTCAAAATCAATTACAACGCGTGAACTTATAAACAAACCCTTCTCCATGTGTTTTAGTGGTAACATACCGTGAAGGAGGCTACAGGAGGAGAAACTCCAAGAAACTTGGGCTACCGGCTACGACCGGGCAACCAACCTATTGACGTCGCAACAACAAAGAGAAGTCACTGACCATAATACCAATATTCATCGATAGCTCAAAATATTATAAAGAAACATGTATAGTAGGGTTCATAGAAAATACTTGGAGGCGTGGGATAGAGGCGTGGTCAGAGATTTGTCTTCGAGACTTCATGCTCAAATACAAATCATTTCCGCAAATCTGAGATGAGACCTGCATAGCACGAAGATAATTACTTTGTCAAATCTGAAAATCTTAAACCCTTTCAAGAAAATCTGAAATTTGTAGCTGAGAAAGAATTAAAACTATGCATATGAAGATTGAAATCTATAAGTTGTAACTGATCAAATGTCGTGATAGGGATTAAAGAAAACTAACCTCGGAGACAAGAGTAATAGCTGGTATTGTTCCACTGGGCAGCATTTTAGCTGGTGCGATACTTGTGAGCACCGTCACCGAACAACCATGAAGATTTGTAGAGCCCGGAAACGGTTCCAAGCAACATAGCAAGTGAAAGACCAAACTGGAGGGTGGGGTGGGTGGTTACCCTAACCATCCCACTCCACACCCACACCGTCGATCTCCTGGATAAGATTTGGACGACCTAGATGGAGCCAGGACAAGGCACGGGCAAGTGTAATCATTTAAAACATTTACGCACTACAATTGAAAGCTATTATTAAGCCAGATCAATCAGTAGTACTGTAAAAGAGTAATTAAATGCTTGGGCAGTGGGATCTGCCTTTGATTACATAGTGTAGCAGTCAAGTAATATCTTAATAAACTATAGACTATGCCATGGGAAAACCCAACTGGGTTGGCTGCGTAAACATGAGTCACCAAAGATGAATGTCAAACTTTTATTATGAATCTGTAATCGCATATATATTTTGTTATACCATAATCATGTAAGTAAAGATTGAATTTAGTCCCTTGACGAATTACATGAAGGTAGGTGTAATTTTAAGTAAATTAAAATATTGGAATATTGTAATTGGTGTACAGTTCGATGGGATGCTATTTTTAGCGATAAAAGAAGTTTAATTTTTTTTTATGAATGTATTTTTTTTAAGTTGTATGGATTTTACAAGTGGTATCAGAGCGTGGTTACACGTTAGGGCTAGTTGAGCCAACACAATAACATGATAGTCATCATTTTGATTTGTTCTTTCTTTCATAAAGTTTAAATGTTGGAATTGTGCAAAGTACAGGAACAAATTTGCACCAAGCTACCATTAGGAGGGGATCTAGCAATCAGGCACCCAGAAACACAGGAGAATCCCATCCTATGACCAACCCTGAGGTCAATCCCGAAATGTGGGTGCAGTTAAGCGTAGACTAGCACCAACAAACAAGCAGAATGTTGGTAGACCAACAACAACAGACAAACAGGTTGCTTGAAACTGTGCAACAAATCCAAATAGAGATGCTCAAGGTTTGGGGTGACAATGAAATATTGATGAGAGAACATGAAAGGATATTAAAAATCCTTTTGAACCGATAGAATCATCCAATGCAAAACCTAGTCCTGAGAGGGACACTCAGGAGGAAGGAGAACAACGACAACCCCTACATGATAATCCCGAAGGCAGTAGAACGCCAAGAAGTAATAAGAGTTGAACCTACAATGAGGCAGAATCTGGGAATATTTTAGAGCAACAAGAGTTGAAAAAGAAAAAAGTAGAATTGCAGGGTGAATTCCAGAAGATTAAGCCTCCCACCTTTAATGGAGAGTTTGAAGAAATTGTAGAAGCCTGGATCATAAACATGGCAAAGTACTTTCAGGTGTATGAATATAACAGCAAACTGAAATCTCGTTTATCCATTTACCAACTGCGGGAGAAAGCAACGTTGTGGTGGGAAGAGGTTAAGAATGTGCGTGGGGTGGAAGACCAAAATGTAACTTGGGATGAGTTCCAGCAATATTTCAATGATAAGTATCTAACTGAACGTTTCTACAATGAAAAGTCTCGAGAATTCCTTGATCTAAAAATGGGGAAAATGGCTATGGATGAGTTTGTTGCGAAATTTACTTTGTTATTATGATATGTACCTTATTTGCACAATGAGAAGGTGAAAGTGAAAAAAAAAATTAGCAGTTTGCCATTACATATGAAAGAGAAGATTGAATTCGTGAACCCAAAAACTATGGATGAAGAGATAAGAAAAGCACAGATGTGCTATCATAAATTTGAAGCCAAGGGAGAAACTGGAAAAATTTGGTCGCCACGAAAAGGGCAGAAAAGTTTCACTAATAACAAAAATAACAGATTTGGAAACTATAGGAATGTTGCAAGGAGTCCACTGAGTAAACATAATGGAAAAGGTTAATAAAAGACCAAGTGGGCTGGTGAGGAGCGGCATACTGAAGCTTCTAGCAAAACCAACATTGGACAATCTCAAAAACCTCCGTTACAATGCTGCGGGTGTGGGGAGGTGCATTATTTCAAAAACTGTCCTCATCGAGGAAGAAATGAAGTGATAACAAATCTGCAAGAGGCATCGACTTTGGGGAATATAACTTAAAACATACCCAGAATCAATGCAGCTCTAGAGGATCGACAAGCAGACTTCCAGCCAACCATGATAGAGTTAGAAGGTAAGTTACAAACCCAATTTGTTTCTATTTTAGTTGATCCTGGGGCCAATTTGAGCTATATACACCCTCGTATAGTTGAAAGTTGTAAATTACAAAACTAGAAATTTAAAAATCCTTAGTTTAGTTGGCTACAGGGGCAAGAAGGTGGGTCAATGCCAAAGCACCAAATTGTGAGTTGAGTGTTAGGGATCAACACATCACTGTGGAACTCAATATTCTGCCCCTGGGATCTTACGACATTTTATTGGGATGGATTGGATGGAGAGACATTGGTCACTAGGGGACTGTAAGGATAAAGTTATATATTTTAAATAAAAGGATGGAACATGAAAATAATTGCAAGGCATTAGGAAACAGTTGCAGTTACGACCCATTACAGAATATCAATTAAGTAAATGCATAAGGAAAGGATTCCAAATCTATTCCATTCAAGTGGGATTCACCAACTCCAAGGACAAGACCCTTATGTTGGAAAAAATTCCTACTGTGCCTGATCCAGGTGGATATCGGTGGCCACCCACCTATTCCATTTGGACCAGCACCATCAATTCTTGCAGCTTTTCACATTCAACACAACTTACTATTTTTAGCAGGTTTTCGGGTCCTCCACTCCCGGAGCCGTTTTGGGGCCTTAATGATCCAGGTGGATATTGGTGGCCACCCACCTATTCCATGTGAACCCCCACCATCAATTCTTTCAATTTTCAAGTTATAACAAAACTTACTATTTTTAGCAGTTTTTTGGGTCCTAAACTTCCGGAGCCGTTTTGAGGCCCTAAACAACGTTTTTTTGGGAAAACAGAGAGCAACATGGGTCCATGGATCGATGTTGCACGTTCAAAAGTTTTACTCCTCGGATAGATCTTTCTAACGAGCTATTAAGCGCGTCAAACGAAGATCGAATGCCAAAGTTACGTCCCCGGGAAGTTGAACCACCAATTTACCCAAACGGGGCCCATAGTTTTGGTGCTTCATCTCCTAGGGTTAGGTTTTTGGAAGTTTAAAGTTCTCCATTGTTTCTCAATAATAAATAGGCCCTCAAGCCTCATTGTAACACAGTTCAGAGGTCTGTAGCCATCACATTTCTTCTCAAAGATTCGCTACCCAACACCTTAGCTATTTTATTTCCACTATGCCTGTAAGCATATTTCTGTTATTTGATATTAATGAAATGAAGCATTATTTCCGCTTCATCTCTATGTTCATGGTTATTTATATATTCTGTTGCATTCCTGCATAAAATTCGGATCAGTGGTATCAGAGTGGGTCTGCTCTTTCTTTGTTTTTCTTTGCATGTCCCCAACGCGGTCAGGGTATAAGGAGTTAGGGCTCGATCTGGTTGAACCCTTGCAAGATCAGCCTCACAAACCCCGACGACCTCCCATGGCGGAAGAAAAGAAAGACGAGGGAGCAGGAGATCCTATCAAAATATTGCTCGAGGAGGCCCTCGAGAAACAAAGGAATGTGTTGATGGATAACTTTGCACAAATCATTCAACGACTGCCCACATATGGCACATTTGCATCCAACAGCCACTCTGGAGGCGCCACTCCCTTCAAGGTACAAGTAAACTTTGAAATTCCTATATTTGAAGGAAAAATAAATGCAGATGCTGTAGACAGATGGTTAAATTTGCTGGAAGGGTATTTCTCGGTCCATGACTTCTCTGACCAAGAAAATATTATTTTTGCACTCCTCAAAGCTACCCCCCATGTCAAAGACTGGTGGGAAACCTACCGTGACAAGAGGGTAAAGGGGAACCCTCTCTATTCTCGGCCACACCAACTTGGAATTCATTTCAAGATGGCATCAAGGAACAGTATTACCCTGTGGGGAGCTATGAGGACAAATACATCCAGTGGACCACGTTGCAGCAACAAAAGGATCAAGATGTGCACGAACTGACGAATCTGTTCCATGCCCTGCGCACAAAGTTGGGTATTAAAGATTTAGAGAGACATTTGGTGCTTAAGTACCGCGGTTGTCTACACAAACACATTCAGGAGGAAATGGAGTTCCTCGACATTACATTGCTTGGCACGGCATATCGCTATGCCGCCAAGATCGAGCAGAAATTTAAGCAGAAGAAGCGAGACTTTGGATCTGCGAATCCAAAAGGTGCCCCCAAACCGAAGAACAAGGGGCAAGGCCAAAGTAATGTGACTCAGAACAACACCAAAATCCAAAGGACACAGGGAAATGGTGTGAATTTCATAACAGCCCCACTCACAACACAAACGAGTGTCAGGCCAAATAGTCATTGGTGGCCGAACTAAAGACACCCAAATCAGATACATTTTCTGATCCTGATTTAGAACCAAACAAAGGCAATGACAAAGGGAAACAGATCATTGATGCGGATCCCAGTGCCATTGTTGCCACCACCAAGATCCAAAGGGAGGGTTCAGAGGATCCAGAGGAGGGGGAGCACCTCTTCCAGTCACAGATGTGGGTGAAGGGTTCTCCGCTGCAATTTCTCATCGATAGCGGAAGCCAAAAGAACCTCATTTCAGTAGAGGTCATGAAGCGGCTCAGCCTACCGACCATAGCACAGCCGCAGCCGTATACCATCAGATGGCTCCACCCAGGGAGAGATCTCCGCATCCGCCAGCAGTGCCACCTTCCGTACAGTATCAAGCCATTAATGGATGAGGTATTGTGTGATGTTGCTCCTGTTGATGTAGTTGATGTATTATTGGGCCAACTATACTTGTGGAGGCGACATGCTGTGTATGAGTCTAGGCCTCGTGCTATTATTATTACTTTGGGAAATAACTTGTACATGATACCAGAGGTAGTACCACCTCCTATCATCTCTTTAACTACTGCAAAACAACGCAGTAAAATTGTTTCCCAAACCAGGAAATTAATTTTCCTTACAACTCACTCACAGGGAAAGAAGAATACTGTGGCCACAACCTCGAAATAGGGCTCCCTTGCATGGTTGCAGCAGATGGACAAAGTCATGGAGGAATACGAGGACATTTTCTCCTCATTCATAGAGGTTCCTCTACACTGTCAGGACAAGCACTCCATTGATTTGACTCCCAACGCACCACCGCCTAATGTTGCCATACATCCTACAACTACACATACAAAATCCAAACATTTACTGTCTGAGGCTGATAAAGAAACCAAATTCACTAAACGCATCCAACATGTCCACCCGCAGGTCCATGACATCTTCAACACATCTAATACTCAGTTCAACAGAATTTGCCTCATCTCATGGAGGATCTCAACGCAATGGGGACCATTATTTCCTAAGGAGGGAGGAATGATCTAGGTGGATATCAGTGGCCACCCACCTTTTCCATTTGTACTAGCACCATCAATTCTTGTAGCTTTTCACATTCAGCACAACTTACTATTTTTAGCAGGTTTTCAGGTCCTCCACTCCCGGAGCCGTTTTGGGGCCTTAATGATCTAGGTGGATATTGGTGGCCACCCACCTATTCCATTTGAACCGCCACCATCAGTTCCTTCAGTTTTCAAGTTATAACAAAACTTACTATTTTTAGCAGTTTTTCGAGTCCTAAACTTCCGGAGCCGTTTTGAGGCCCTAAACGAAGTTTTTTGGGAAAACAGAGAGAAACATGGGTCCATGGACCCATGTTGCTCATTCAAAAGTTGTACTCCTCAGACAGATCTTTCTAACAAACTATTGAGCGAATCAAACGGAGATCGGATGCCAAAGTTATGTCCCTAGGAAGTTGAACCACCAATTTACCCAAACGGGGCCCATAGTTTTGGTGCTTCATCTCCTAGGGTTAGGTTTTTGGAAGTTTAGAGTTCTCCATTGTTTCTCAATAATAAATAGGCCCTCAAGCCTCATTGTAACACAGTTCAGAGGTCTGTAGCCATCACATCTCTTCTCAGAGATTTGCTACCAGCACCTTAGCTATTTTATTTCCATTATGCCTGTAAGCATATTTCTGTTATTTGATTTTAATGAAATGAAGCATTATTTCCACTGCATCTCTATGTTCATAGTTATTTCTGTATTCTGTTGCATTCTTGCATAAAATCCAGATCAATGGTATCAGAGCGGGTCTGCTCTTTCTTCGTTTTTCTTTGCATGTCCCCAACGCGGTCAGGGTATAAGGAGTTAGGGCTCGATCTGGTTGAACCCTTGCAAGATCAGCCTTGCAAACTCCAACGACCTCCCATGTGGAAGAAAAGAAAGATGAGGGAGCAGGAGATCCTTGTTATAGCATCATTTCTCACCTTGACATGATTCATGTTTGCTACATGGCTTTTGGGCAACCATTCCTACAGACTTGGACAAATTCACTTAAAAACAGTGTAAAATCCCTCATACGCGACTATGCCCATACTTTTCCGCGTGTATACGCAAGTTCAGCTAGACTTTTCCGCATATGCCATTAAAATGATTAAAAAATATATAAAAAATCCCTAATTTCGCGCTGGGTTGATGGTTACTCAGGTAGTTCAACCACCCCAGCCCATGGCCAACTGTTTCCAACTGCTGAAACTACTTGGAGGGACTATAAAAAGCCCTCATGTGTATGGCCTAAGGGAGAGAGAGAATTATTGATATTATACTCTGTTGGTATTCCCTATCCAAGTCTGATTCCCCGTGCCTCCTGCACTTTCCCAGTTCATTATAAGAAACCCTTGTTTCCTTGAGATACACATCCCTTTATATGTTATCTCGTATGCACCAGTTTGGAAGGAGTCTTAGCGAGGCAAGGGCTGGACGGATCCGGACGACGGTCTGCGAAGGCCTTGGAAGGATCGGGTGATCTCTCCTCTTGATTACTTTTGTACGTACTATTTATAATACAGAAGTATCATGCTGTTCCCGAAATAAACGTGTTAGTGTATGCTTTAATGTATGAGAATATTTGTTATACAAGCATTCATTATGATTTATTTAATGTTTTATATGAATCTCACTAACATATAGAGTAGACATATGCTGTACAACTTGTCCTTTGTGCTGGTTTCTTCTTGTATTTCAGGTTAAGGAGGAAGGACGGTTGCAGGGAGTTTGGACTCCACGTGGATCTACTTCAAACGTAGGACCAACGGGTAAATCTCTCATTCTGCTCTATTTGGATTTTCTGAACATGCATGACTGTGTGAGTCTCTGTTAAGTAGTACGCCCCTGCTCTGTGGAGGTTGAATCCCAACCAAGCTCTAGGGTGTTAATTCCCCGAAACAGAACTGGCGACTCCACTGGGGATCACATTCTTGTGATTCTCCTGTTGGGTTGTTTCAGCTGTTTGGTAGGTTGCCAACAGTTTTTTCTGTCTTTTACAGTCCAGTTTGTTTTCTTGTAGTCAGTCTGAAGTCTTGGTATCTTTCCCAGGCTTGTACTTTTTGTTTTTTCATTATCTTTCTTTGTATACGCTCTTTTGTCTGCACACAGTCGCGTATACACGCGAGTCTGTCTAAAGGGATCCGCGTATACGCGAGTTTCCCTCAACACAGACGAGTATACACGCTGGTTGTATAACTGCAGGGTCACGTATACCTAGGCAGATTTTGAATTTTTAGGATTCTGGTGTTTTTGGTCCTTTCTGGCTGTGGAGGCCTGTGTCTGCAGAGTCTCTGTACTTACTGGAGTGTGACAGAAGTGGTTTCAAGTCTTGTTTCTCTTTCGTTTGTTCGAAAACTAATATTTTTGGCAAAGAGTTCTTGTTGGTGCTAGCACTCCTGGATTGAGTTCCAAGATCGCTTTCTAAGCATTCTTGGTTGTTCTGCTTTACCAGAACAGAGAGCTTCTGCTCACTGACTCGCTCCTATCTTTGTGTTGTGCTTTGCATTACGTTTTTTTCTTTGTTTTCGATTGGTTTTCTTGAGTTTCATAGGCTAGGGTTTTGTTGCAATTTTCGAAGAACTTTTCTTGTTTCTTTAGAGTCTTTTGTTGCAGCGAGTTTGCACTACTTGTCTAGGCTGATTGGCTAAGTTTTTGGTCTTCCATTGCTCTTATTGATCTTGCTATCATTAGCTTTATAAGGTTTGGGAGCATAGTTGAAGTTTGTGCTTGAAATTCGGTCTTGTTTTGGCTTGGGTCTTGATAGTTTGTGCTTGGTCTTTTTGAGCTCTTGTTTTATAAAACTAAAAAGCCCAAAAACATTTGTTTTGCTTTTTGTTTTTTGCATTTCAAAAACTCAAAAAACATTTGGTCTTGTTTTTGTTTTTGTTGTTGCGTTTTTCATTTTCGTTTGGCCATATCTTTTGGAGCTTTTGTGAAGTTTCTTGCTTCTAGTTTTTGGCTTGATTTTGAGGAGAAGTTGTCATTTGATTTCTTCTTCTTATTGTTAAGTGTTTTTGTTGTCTTATATTAAGAGTTCTTGTTTTCAAGAATTGGCTTTCTGGACAACAAAAGATGAGTTAAAATTGAAGGAGCTTTTTGGGAAATTTCACCTTGTTTCAAGGGACTTTTTGCATCTTAGGATTTACATGCTTGTAGTGATTTGCATTTAGGTGCATTGAATCATTTAGTTAGCTTCTTAGTTTTTGTGAGTGTGAGTTCGTAATTCGAAAAGAAAAATACAAATTTTTTAGCCTCGTAGAACCTGTATAGAAATTGCTCTTCATCGAAAGACAAAGAACTGCATGTGCATGTAGTCAGGTTTTTATTAATTTCTTTTGCGTCAAAACACCATTGGTTTCATCTCCATATCCTTGTGACTTAATACAACAGCCCTTAAAATAAGTGATTTAATCTAAAATCAACTAGCAAGTTTTACTAAGTGTCAATCACCAACTAGCTAGGTTGTAGGGCCTTGGAATAGGTGAGAGGAGAGTTAACTCTCCAAGGCCGCTCAAACAAACATAGAAGTTGATTAAGTGAGCGAAATCCAACTCCGTGAGGTGGACTGGGAAAGCTCTCATCCGAGAGGCAAGCGCGAGGGGAAGTGAAGGTTGAGGAAGGGATACCCCCCTCGATTAGAAAGATCGACCTCAAGATAGGTCAGCCCGGCTTCGATACGGATTGGTGTCCACTTAGTTATTTGTGGTTGCCCCCACACGGGTATTGCGGGGGGGGAATACCATTAATTTTTGTGAGGCGAGGCGATAGCATCACTTTTAATGGCAATTACGGGGGTGCCCTTACTTGGCTTGGGTGCTTGAGCCGGCAAAGGCTGTCGTTAGGAGGTCGGCGTAACTGTTTCTGATACCTTAGCTAGTTGTTCTGGGCCCTAATCATCCCAGACTGCTTTTGGAAGGCCCTATACTTTGCTTTCCTGTATTTTGGTGTCAGGTCCTCATCACCCGGAGCGGAAATACTTGGAGGCTGTTTGCTTGCTGTTTCTCAGGGATTTTTATTTTAGTAAGTGCTCTTTGCTCCTAGCTTGCCTAGCTTTTCACTTTTTTTGAGTCTAATATAATAAATCTTTAAAAGTGGCTGATCAAGCGCCTCGACGTTCGAGGAGAATCCGGGGGTTATCTCCCGAGAGTGCAGAGCCTTCTTCGAGAAGGCGTAGGAGCGATTTAGCAGGTGGTTTTCACCCTGTGGAGTCTGACGCAGTGGAGAGAGATCCTCCACTAAGGTCTGAAGGTTTCGTTGCTGATTCCGGTGTCGGTTCCGAGAGGAGCGTTCCGCTCACCTCGCGAGTGTTGTTTCCTCAGGAAGAAGATTTTCAGATAGAAGATATACCTGAGCCTCCAGCTTCAGGTCCACCTCCTCTTCCTCCTGATCATCCGTTTGTTATTCAGTACGTCGGACCGGAGTCTGAGAGACCGCCGGATCTTCCATATCTTTCTTATCTTTCGATGGCCACGACTGGGAACGCGGCTTCTACCGTGAGTGCTGCAAGCATTCAGACCCCTGCTTCTGTTGAAGCAGGGGGCACTCTTGCTCTATCTTCGATTGCTTCTAGCACTGCTATGTTTGGCTCTGGCTTCACCCAAGCATATGCTTCTCATTCTGGTCCCTTCTGTTCAGGGATGTCCATTGCTGGAAATCCCTCTTTTTCCTTTACCGCCGGTGCAGCTGGATCCACGCCCATGTCTAACATGGCTAGTGGATCAGCTTCGTTTCAGGGTTTCCCCTTTGGGACCGGGCATATTCCCAGTCCCAATCCTTCTTTAGGGTCGTTTCCTCTTACGTCCCAGACCCAGAGTTTCAACCCTTGGTCTGGGGGGCAAAGTTCGGCTTCTTTTACGGGATGGAATCCTATGTTTGCAATGTCGGGGGCAGGGAATCAGTTCTTTGCGGGTCATCAAGGGAATGCTTCTATCCCTTCTTCGGGTGCTTATCAGTCTTTTTCTCCTCTGTCTAATGCATGGAACCCCTACCAGGGGCTTTCCTCTTCAGTCAATACTTCAGCGGGGGGAACTAGTCTGGGTTTTGGTAACTCGGCGTGGGGAGGAGGTTCTTCTCCGTTTTCTACGAGTCGGTCCCAGCCGGCTGGTGCCTCATCGAATCCAGTGCTATTCTTTTTCGAGTGTTGAAATCCATCCCATCGGGATGGAATTCTCGAACTCGCCTCGATTACCATCGGCAACGTTAAACTTGCCGGACTTGTCGAAGTTAACTAATGACCCGATTGGGTATAGTCCGGGGTGGCCTCCGGTTCCAACCAAACTTCCTTCAGACATTCCTAAGTTTGAAGGTAAGAATGGTGAAGATCCGGCAGACCACATCACCACTTTCCACTTATGGTGCTCTTCAAACTCTCTGATCGATGACTCGATTAGATTGAGATTATTTCAGCGCACCTTAACTGGAAATGCCGCAAAGTGGTATATAGAGCTCACTGGGGGCAGTTTCGCCACATTTGGAGAACTGGCTGTCACTTTTCTTAACCATTTCCAGTTGCCTGTCAGATATGAGGCTGGGACCGAACTCCTGGCTAATTTTAAGCGGGATGAGGCAACTCACATTTCTGATCATATTCAGGAATGGAGGAGAAGGAAGAGGCTTATCAAAGCCCATATTCCAGGTGAGTTCCTTCTCGAGTGGTTTTTAAAATCGCTTCAGTCAGACATTTCAAAGGATGTATCCATGTCAGGGGTATATTCCGAGGAGCAGGCCATCTTTAGGGCCCAGCAGTTAGAGTTGATCTATTCTCAGTCTGGGATGCTTTATAAGTATTTGCCCAATGCTCCTCGCTCCAAATTGGATTTATCGAAACCCAAACCTGGTCCGCATGGTGACGGACTTGTCGGATCGGTCAGTAGTAGTGCAGCCAGCCTGCTTTCTCAATTGCAGCAGTTGTCTTTACAATCTGCTCCTTATGGTCAGGCTGTGCCTGCTGATTCATCACCTTCCCAGTCTTTGTCCATAAATTCTGTCCAATCTTCAAAACCCAAAGGAAATCAACAATCCGATGGGAAGAAGAAGGGACGTAATAACAAGAAGAAGGGCAAGAATGGGAAGGGAAATGCAAATAAAACCAACGAGCGTGTTGGTGAGGGCCAAAAGGAGAAAAAGAAAGTGAAGTTTCCATGCAAGCTTTGTGTTGGAGACCATCTCACACACCTTTGCCCGAAAATTCAGGATGCTCAGCGCCTGTTATCTCAGCAGGGTTCTTCTAGTTCCCAGGCTGTGCTAACAAACCCTTTTCCCCAAGGGCAACAATTAATTGCTGGCGCGAACCAAAATCCTGGGGCTTCCTCTGGAGGTCCTCAGGAAGGGGAAATTCCATCGAATATCTTTATGATGAGTGCTCACGTGGATGTCGCTACGAGATCCCGTGATTATGGCGGAGAGGAATCTTCGAAAGCTAAGGAAGTTCCTGATGCTACTGAGCCGCTTCATATCACGAAGCCAACTATCGAGTCTATGCCTCGGATACCGAAGGCATCCTCTAAGCGGTCAACAATTAATCCGAACATGAGGGCTGCCCAGAACTACTCGATTGTAGAAGATCTGGCGCAGAGTCCTTGTGCTATGTCAGCTCTAGAGGTACTCCAGTCTTGTCCGGCTCAGCGCAGTGCTTTGCTCACTGCCATTGGGGCTATTGATCCGACAAATTCTCTTCTGATTACCTTTGATATGAAGAATTTTAAGAAGAGACTTCCTCATCATATGGCCTTCCATATTAAATCATCGTATCGGAAGACTAATATCTTTCGCACAGTTGTTGATGAGGGTGCTTCTACTTGCGTGATGTCTCTCGCATGCTGGAAGACACTTGGATCTCCCAAAGTTGTTCCATCTAGCACTATTCTTACTGCATTCGATGGTCATTCTCACAGACCCCATGGTATTGTCCCGGCTTTGCCCATCTGTGTTGGGGGCAAAACCGTTAACATAGAAGTTGAGGTAGTAGATGCGGCCTTGGACTACAACCTTCTGTTGGGGAGGAACTGGATATATGAGATGGATGCCATTGCATCCTCATTATTTCGAATTGTATGTTTCCCCCACGAAGGGAGGATAGTCACAGTGGATCAACTGGACTGTCCTCCTGTAGACCTGGATGCGCCTTCTGACTCATCTGTGCCTAAGTTGGATAATACTAAGGCGCCTGTTGAGAATCTAGGAGTTGGAATGTATTATTCCCTGATGGGTTCTTTTGATCTTCCTCCTCCTAAGGTGTCTATTAATGCTATTTCATCCTCCAAGGCTCCCCTTCGAAGAGAGTTCTTTCGAACTCATTATTTTTCGGACCCTTGGACCTTACCTTCTCCAACAGCCACATTGGAGGAAGGGCGAGTGGGTGGAATGGCATTCCCGATTTCTGTAGCTGAGATTGCATATCAGTCTGTTGTTGACACTGCAGAGTCTGATCCAACTCCTCTTTCGCCGGAAGAGTTGGATGGTGATGTGCCTCCAGCTTGGACGCTTACTTCTTCTTCTGCCCAGGATTGTCTAGATACCACTCTTCCATCTGAAGAGGCCATCTGAGAAAAACGGTATAGATAGGCCAGGTAGGGATGACTTGCAGCCATCGGTCTTAACTTCTCGAGCTTGAGCGAAATCGGGAAACAAGTTTTCCAAGTCCTCAGTCTCCTGGATCTGTTCACCCAGTCTTGAGCCCCTTAGCACCAGCACAGGTTTATGCTGAAGGGAACATGGCTGTGATCTCTCCTACTATCCCGGTGAACATCTCCAGGAATCCCAATATTGTAGAGAATGTCTTCATTGGAGCTGAATGTTCCAGTGACGAGATTCAAATCTATACCGAGCTCTTCAAATAGTATAGGGATGTTTTTGCTTGGTCTTATGAGGAAATTCCTGGCATAGACCCATCTATCGAACAGCATGAGATCAAGACATATGAAAACGCTAAGCCGGTCAGGCAAAAACTTCGTCCGGTTAATCCTAGGAAGGCAGCAGCTATCAAAGCTGAAGTTGAAAAGCTGCTTAAGGCGGGATTCATTTTCCCAGTTCCTCTGACTGAATGGGTTTCAAACCCCGTTCCGGTAGATAAAAAGCAAGGAACTATTCGAGTGTGCATCGATTTCAGAGACCTGAATAAGGCGTGTCCTAAAGATAATTACCCCACACCGTTCATTGATCAGATTATTGACGAGTGTGCCGGTAACGAGATTTTCTCCTTCATGGACGGTTTCTCTGGTTATAATGAAATTACTATCCGTCCAGAAGATCAACATAAGACCGCATTTATTTGTCCCTGGGTACGTTTGCATATAAGAAAATGCCTTTTGGTCTTAAAAATGCTGGAGCTACCTTTCAGCGGGCCATGTCTTACGCCTTCCACGACATCAAGAAAATCATCGAGGCATACTTAGATGATCTAGCTGCTCATTCTCGAAAGAGGATAGATCATCCAGGTCACCTCCGGCAAATATTTGAAAGATGTCGTTTTTATAAAATTCGTTTGAATCCGAACAAGTGTGTTTTCGCGGTAACATCCGGTCGGCTGTTGGGATTTATCGTGTCTAGGGAAGGGATAAGGGTAGATCCCTTCAAGGTTGAGGCAATACTTCGGTTGCCTCCCCCGTCTTCAATCCGTCAGCTTCAAAGTCTCCAAGGGAAGTCTAATTTTCTTCGGAGGTTTATCGTCAACTATCTTGAGATTACAAAGGGATATATGAGACTGTTGAAGAAAGGAGTTCCTTTTCTTTGGGACGACTACGCTCAACGCTCATTCGATGCCTTGAAAAAGGCATTGACCTCTGCTCCTTTGCTGAGTCCACCCGATTATAGCAGAGATTTTCTTTTGTATCTAGCTATAGCAGAATCTACCATTGGTATGGTTCTGGTTCAGGAGGATGATGCTCTTATTGAGCATGTTATTTACTACCTTAGTCGAGGACTGGTAGGACCTGAACTTCGATACACCCCGATAGAAAAATTAGCCTTAGCAGCAGTCCATGCTGTGCAACGACTACGGCATTACATTATTCTTCGCAAAACTTATGTCTTGGCAGCTGCCAATCCATTTCAGTTTGTGGAGGTTGAATCCCCCTGCTCTGTGGAGGTTGAATCCCAACCAACCTCTAGGGTGTTAATTCCCCGAAACAATCCTATCAAAATATTGCTCGAGGAGGCCCTCGAGAAGCAAAGCAACGCGATGATGGATAACTTTGCTAAAATCCTTCAACGATTGCCCACATATGGCACATCTGCATCCAACAGCCACTTTGGAGGTGCCACTCCCTTCAAGGTATATGTAAACTTTAAAATTTCTATATTTGAAGGAAAAATAGATGCAGACGCTGTAGACAAATGGTTAAATTTGCTGGAAGGGTATTTCTCAGTCCATGACTTCTCTGACTGAGAAAAGATTATTTTTGCACTCCTCAAAGTCGCCCCCCATGTCAAAGACTGGTGGGAAACCTACCATGAGCAAGAGGGCAAAGGGGAACCCTCTCTATTCTCGGCCACACCTACTTGGAATTCGTTCCGAGACGGCATCAAGGAACAATATTACCCCGTGGGGAGCTATGAGGACAAATACATCCAATGGACCACGTTGCGGCAACAAAAGGATCAAGATGTGCACGAACTGACGAATCTGTTCCATACCCTACGCACAAAGTTGGGTATTAAAGATTCAAAGAGACATTTTGTGCTCAAGTACCTCGGCTGTCTGCATAAACACATTCAGGAGGAAATGGATTTCCTCGACATTACATTGCTTGGCACGGCATATCGCTATGCCGCCAAGATCGAGCAGAAATTTAAGCAGAAGAAGCGAGACTTTGGATCTGCGAATCCGAAAGGTGCCCCCGAACCAAAGAACAAGGGGCAAGGCCAAAGCAATGTGACTCAGAACAACACCACAAATCCAAAGAAGGACACAGGGAAGTGGTGTGAATTTCATAACATTCCCACTCACAACACAAACTAGTGTCGGGCCAAACAGTCTTTGGTGGCCGAACTAAAGGCACCCGAATCAGATGCATTTTCTAATCCTAAGTTAGAACTAGACAAAATAAATGACAAAGGGAAGCAGATCATTGATGCGGATCCCAGTGCCATTGTTGCCACCACCAAGATCCAAAGTGAGGGTCCAGAGGATCCAGAGGAGGGGGAGCGCCTCTTCTAGTCGCAGATGTGGGTGAAGGGTTCTCCGCTAGAATTTCTCGTCGATAGCGGAAGCCAAAAGTACCTCATTTCAGCAAAGATCATGAAGCGGCTCAGCCTACCAACCATAGCACACCCGCAGCCGTATACCATCGGGTGGCTCCACCTATGGAGAGATCTCCGCATCTACTAGTAGTGCCACCTTTTGTACAGTATCAAGCCATTCACGGATGAGCTATTGTGTGATGTTGCTCCTCTTGATGTAGCTGATTTATTATTGGGCCAACCATACTTGTGGAGGCGACATGTTGTGTATGAGTCTAGGCCTCATGTTGTTATTATTACTTTGGGAAATAACTTGTACCGGATGCCGGAGGTAGTACCGCCTCCTGTCATCTCTTTGACTACTGCAAAAAAACGCAGTAAGATTGTTTTCCAAACCAGGAAATTCATTTTCCTTACAACTCACTCACAGTGAAAGAAGAATATTGTGGCCAAAACCTCGAAACAGGGCTCCTTTGCGCGACTGCAGCAGATGGACAAAGTCATGGAGGAATACAAGGACATTTTCTCCTCACTCATAGAGGTTCCTCTACACTATCAAGACAAGCACTCCATTGATCTAACTCCCAACACACCACTGCCTGATGTTGCCATACATCCTGCAACTACACATATAGAATCCAAACATGTACTGTCTAAGGCTGATAAAGAAACCAAATTTACTAAACGCATCCAGCATGTCCACCCGTAGGTCCATGACATCTTCAACACATCTAATACTCAGTTCAACAGAATTTGCCTCATCTCATGGAGGATCTCAACGCAATGGGGACCATTGCTTCCTAAGGATGGAGGAATGATCCAGGTGGATATCGGTGGCCACCCACCTACTCCATTTGGACCAACACCATCAATTCTTGTAGCTTTTCACATTCAGCACAACTTACTATTTTTAGCAGGTTTTCGGGTCCACTCCCGGAGCCGTTTTGGGGCCTTAATGATCCAGGTGGATATCGGTGGCCACCCACCTATTCCATTTGAACCCCTCCATCAGTTCTTTCAGTTTTCAAGTTGCAACAAAACTTACTATTTTTAGCAGTTTTTCGGGTCCTGAACTTCCGGAGCCGTTTTGAGGCCCTAAACGACGTTTTTTAGGAAAACAGACAAATCTTTCTAATGAGCTATTGAGCGCATCAAACAGAGATCGGATGCCAAAGTTATGTCCCCGGGAAGTTGAACCACCAATTTACCCAAACGGGGCCCACAGTTTTGGCGCTTCATCTCCTAGGGTTAGGTTTTTGGAAGTTTAGAGTTCTCCATTGTTTCTCAATAATAAATAGGCCCTCGAGCCTCATTGTAACATAGTTCAGAGGTCTGTAGCCATCACATCTCTTCTCAGAGATTCATTACCAACACCTTAGCTATTTTATTTCCATTATGCCTGTAAGCATATTTCTGTTATTTGATATTAATGAAATGAAGCATTATTTCCGCTCCATCTCTATGTTCTTTGTTATTTCTATATTCTGTTGCATTCTTGCATAAAATCCGGATCAGTGGTATCAAAGCGGGTATGTTCTTTCTTTGTTTTTCTTTGCATGTCCTCAATGCGGTCAGGGTATAAGGATTTAGGGCTTGATCTGGTTGAACCCTTGCAAGATCAGCCTTGCAAACCCTGATGACCTCCCATGGTGGAAGAAAAGAAAGATGAGCGAGCAAGAGATCCTATCAAAATATTGCTCGAGGAGGCCCTCGAGAAAAAAAGGAACGCGATGATGGATAACTTTGCTCAAATCCTTCAACGACTGCCCACATATGGCGCATGTGCATCCAACAGCCACTCTGGAGGTGCCACTCCCTTCAAGGTACAAGTAAACTTTGACATTCCTATATTTGAAGGAAAAATAGATGCAGACACAGTAGACAGACGGTTAAATTTGCTGGAAGGGTATTTCTCGGTCCATGACATCTCTGACCAAGAAAAGATTATTTTTGCACTCCTCAAAGCCGCCCCCATGTCAAAGACTGGTGGGAAACCTACCGTGAGCAAGAGGGCAAAGGGGAACCCTCTCTGTTCTCGGCCACACCCACTTGGAATTCATTCCGAGACGACATCAAGGAACAATATTACCCCATGGGGAGCTATGAGGACAAATACATCCAATGGACCATGCTGCGGAAACAAAAGGATCAAGATGTGCATGAACTGACGAATCTGTTCCATACCCTACACACAAATTTGGGTATTAAAGATTCAGAGAGACATTTGGTGCTCAAGTACTGTGGCTGTTTGCACAAACACATTCAGGGGGAAATGGAGTTCCTCGACATTACATCGCTTGGCATGGCATATCGCTATGTCGCCAAGATCGAGTAGAAGTTTAAGCAGAAGAAGTGAGACTTTGGATCTGCGAATCCGAAAGGTGCCCTCGAATCGAAGAACAAGGGGCAAAGCCAAAGCAATGCGACTGAGAACAACACCACAAATCCAAAGAAGGACACAGGGAAGTGGTGTGAATTTCATAACAACCCCACTCACAGCAAAAACAAGTGTTGGGACAAACAGTCTTTGGTGGCCGAACTAAAGGCACTCGAATCAGATGCATTTTCTGATCCTGAGTTAGAACCAAACAAAGGCAATGACAAAGGGAAGCAAAGCATTGATGCGGAATGCAGTGCCATTGTTGCCACCACCAAGATCCAGAGGGAGGGTCTAGATGTTCCAGAGGAGGGGGAGCGCCTCTTCCAGTCGCAGATGTGGGTGAAGGGTTCTCCACTGCAATTTATCGTCGATAGCAGAAGCCAAAAGAACCTCATTTCAGCAGAGGTCGTGAAGCGGCTCGGCCTACCGACCATAGCACACCTACAGCCATATACCATCGGGTGGCTCCACCCAGGGAGAGATCTCTGCATCTGCGAGCAGTGTCGCCTTCCATACAGTATCAAGCCATTCACGGATGAGGTATTGTGTGATGTTGCTCCTCTTGATGTAGCTGATGTATTATTGGGCCAACCATACTTGTGGAGGCGACACGCTGTGTATGAGTCTAGGCCTCGTGCTGTTATTATTAGTTTGGGAAATAACTTGTACAGGATACCGGAGGTAGTACTGTCTCCTGTCATCTCTTTGAATACTGCAAAACAACACAGTAAGATTGTTTCCCAAACCAGGAAATTCATTTTCCTTACAAATCACTCATAGGGAAAGAAGAATATTATGGCCACAACCTCAAAACAGGGCTCCCTTGCACGGCTGCAGCAGATGGACAAAGTCATGGAGGAATACGAGAACATTTTCTCCTCACTCATAGAGGTTCCTCTACACTGTTAGGACAAGCACTCTATTGATCTGACTCCCAACGCACCACCACCTGATGTTGCCATACATCCTGCAACTACACATACATAATCCAAACATGTATTTTCTGAGGCTGATAAAGAAACCAAATTTACTAAACGCATCCAGCATGTCCACCCACAGGTCCATGACATCTTCAACACATCTAATACTCAGATCAACAGAATTTGCCTCATCTCATGGAAGATCTCAACGCAATGGGGACCATTTCTTCCTAAGGAGGGAGGAATGATCCAGGTGGATATCGGTGGCCACCCACCTATTCCATTTGGATCAGCACCATCAATTCTTGCAGCTTTTCACATTCATCACAACTTACTATTTTTAGCAGGTTTTCGGGTCCTCCACTCCCGGAGCTGTTTTTGGGCCTTAATGATCCAGGTGGATATTGGTGGCCACCCACCTATTCCATTTGAACCCCACCATCAGTTCTTTTAGTTTTCAAGTTGCAACAAAACTTACTATTTTTAGCAATTTTTTGGGTCCTGAACTTTCGGAGCAGTTTTGAGGCCCTAAACGAAGTTTTTTGGGAAAACAGAGAGTAACATGGGTCCATCGACCAATATTTATCATTCAAAACTTGTACTCCTCGGACAGATCTTTCTAACGAGCTATTGAGCACGTCAAACGGAGATCGGATGCTAAAGTTACGTCCCCAGGAAGTTGAACCACCAATTTACCGAAACGGGGCCCATGGTTTTGGCGCTTCATCTCCTAGGGTTAGGTTTTTTGAAGTTTAGAGTTCTCCATTGTTTCTAAATAATAAATAGGCCCTCAAGCCTCATTGTAACACAGTTTAGAGGTTTGTATCCATCACATCTCTTCTCAGATATTTGCTACCAGCACCTTAGCTATTTTATTTCCATTATGCTTGTAAGCATATTTATGTTATTTTATATTAATGAAATGAACCATTATTTCCACTGCATCTCTATGTTCATGGTTATTTATGTATTTTTTTGCATTCCTGCATAAAATCCGGATCAGTGGTATCATAGCGGGTCTGCTCTTTCTTTGATTTTCTTTGCATGTCCCCGACGCAGTCAGGGTATAAGGAGTTAGGGCTCAATCTGGTTGAACCCTTGCAAGATCAGCCTCGCAAACCCTGACGACCTCCCGTGGCGGAAGAAAAGAAATATGAGGGAGCAGGAGATCCTATCAAAATATTACTCGAGGAAGCCCTCGAGAAACAAAGGAATGTGATGATGGATAACTTTACTCAAATCCTTCAACGACTGCCCACATATGGCGCATCTGCATCCAATAGCAACTCTGGAGGCACCACTCCCTTCAAGGTATAGGTAAAATTTGACATTCCTATATTTGCAGGAAAAATAGATGCAGACGCCATAGACAGATGGATAAATTTGCTGGAAGGGTATTTCTCGGTCCATGACTTCTCTGACCGAGAAAAGATTATTTTTGCACTCCTCAAAGCTGCCCCCTATGTCAAAGACTGGTGGGAAACCTATCGTGAGCAAGAGGGCGAAGGGGAACCCTCTCTGTTCTCGGCCACACCCACTTGGAATTGGTTCTGAGATGGCGTCAAGGAACAATATTACCCCGTGGGGAGCTATGAGGACAAATACATCCAATGGACCACACTGCGGCAACAAAAGGATCAAGATGTGCACGAACTGACGAATCTGTACCATACCCTGCGCACAAAGTTGGGTATTAAATATTCAGAGAGACATTTGGTGCTCAAGTACCGCGGCTGTCTGCACAAACACATTCAAGAAGAAATGGAGTTCCTCGACATTACATCGCTTGGCACGGCATATCGCTATGCCGCTAAGATTGAGCAAAAATTTAAGCAGAAGAAGCGAGACTTTGGATCTGCGAATCTGAAAGGTGCACCCCAACCGAAGAAATAGGGCCAAGGCCAAAGCAATGCAACTCAGAACAACACCACAAATCTAAAGAAGGACACATGGAAGTGGTGTGAATTTCATAATAGCCCCACTCATAGCACAAACGAGTGTCGGGTCAAACAGTCTTTGGTGGTCGAACTAAAGGCACCCAAATCATATGCATTTTCTGATCCTAAGTTAGAACCAGACAAAGGCGATGAAAAAAGGAAGTAGATCATTGATGCGGATCCCAGTGCCATTGTTGCCACCACCAAGATCCAAAAGGAGGGTCCAGAGGATCCAGAGGAGGGGGAGCGCCTCTTCTAGTCGCAGATGTGGGTGAAGGGTTCTCCACTGCAATTTCTCGTCAATAGTGGAAGCCAAAAGAACCTCATTTCAGCAGAGGTCATGAAGTGGCTCGGCCTATCGACCATAGCACACCTGCAGCCATATACCATCGGGTGGCTCCACCTAGGGAGAGATCTCCGCATCTGCCAGCAGTGCTACCTTCCATACAGTATCAAGCCATTCACGGATGAGGTATTGTGTGATGTTGCTCCTCTTGATGTCGCTGATGTATTATTGGGGCAACCATACTTGTGGAGGTGAAATGCTGTCTATGAGTCTAGGCCTCATGCTGTTATTATTACTTTGGGAAATAACTTGTACAGGATACCGGAGGTAGTACTGCCTTCTGTCATCTCTTTGACTACTGCAAAACAATGCAGTAAGATTGTTTCCCAAACCAGGAAATTCATTTTCCTTACAACTCACTCATAGGGAAAGAAAAATATTGTGGCCACAACCTCGAAACAGGGCTCCCTTGCACGATTGCAGTAGATGGACAAAGTCATGGAGGAATACGAGGACATTTTCTCCTCACTCATAGAGGTTCATCTACACTGTCAGGACAAGCACTCCATTGATCTGAATCCCAATGCACCACCGCCTGATGTTGTCATACATCCTGCAACTACACATAAAAAATCCAAACATGTACTGTCTGAGGCTGGTAAAGAAACCAAATTTATTAAACGCATCCAGCATGTCCATCCGCAGGTCCATGACATCTTCAACACATCTAATAATTAGTTCAACAGAATTTGCCTCATCTCATGGAGGATATCAATGCAATAGGGACCATTGTTTCCTAAGGAGGGAGGAATGATCCAGGTGGATATGGGTGGCCACCCACCTACTCCATTTGGACCAGCACCATCAATTGTTGTAGATTTTCACATTCAGCACAACTTACTATTTTTAGCAGGTTTTCGGGTCCTCCACTCCCGGATCTGTTTTGGGGTCTTAATGATATAGGTAGATGTTGGTGGCCACCCACCTATTCCATTTGAACCCCCACCATCAGTTTTTCAGTTTTCAAGTTGCAACAAAAATTACTATTTTTAGCAGTTTTTCGGTTCCTAAACTTCTCGAGCCGTTTTGAGGCCCTAACGACGTTTTTTGGGAAAATAAAGAGCAACATGGGTCCATGGACCAATCTTGCTTGTTCACAAGTTGTACTCCTCGGATAGATCTTTCTAACGAGCTATTAAGCACGTCAAACAGAGATGCCAAAGTTACGTCCCTAGGAAGTTAAACCATCAGTTTACCCAAACGGGGCCCATAGTTTTGGCGCTTCATCTCCTAGGGCTAGGTTTTTGGAAGTTTAGAGTTCTCCATTGTTTCTCAATAATAAATAGGTGCTTGAGCCTCATTGTAACACAGTTTAGAGGTCTGTAGCCATCACATCTCTTCTCAGATATTCGCTACCAGCACCTTAGCTATTTTATTTCCATTATGCCTGTAAGCATATTTCTGTTATTTGATATTAATGAAATGAAGCATTATTTCTGCTGCATCTCTATGTTCATGGTTATTTCTGTATTCTGTTGCATTCCCGCATAAAATTTGGATTAGTGGTATCAGAGCGGGTCTGCTCTTTCTTTGTTTTTCTTTGCATGTCCCCAACGCGGTCAGGGTATAAGGAGTTAGGGCTTGATCTGGTTGAACCCTTACAAGATCAGCCTTACAAACCTCGACGACCTCCAATGGTGGAAGAAAAGAAAGACAAGGGAGAAGGAGATCCTATCAAAATATTGCTCGAGGAGGCCCTAGAGAAAAAAAGGAACACGATGATGGATAACTTTGCTCAAATCCTTCAACGACTGCCCACATATGGTGCATCTACATCCAACAGCCACTTTGGAGGCACCACTCCCTTCAAGGTATAGGTAAACTTTGACATTCCTATATTTGAAGGAAAAATAGATGCAGATGCCGTAGACAGATGGTTAAATTTGCTGGAAGGGTATTTCTCGGTCCATGACTTCTCTGACCGAGAAAAGATTATTTTTGCACTCGTCAAAGCTGCCCCCCATGTCAAAGACTGGTGGGAAACCTACCATGAGCAAGAGGGCGAAGGGGAACCCTCTCTGTTCTCTGCCACACCCACTTGGAATTTGTTCCAAGACGGCATCAAGGAACAATATTACCCCATGGGGAGCTATGAGGACAAATACATCCAATGGACCACGCTGCTGCAACAAAAGGATCAAGATGTGCACGAACTAATGAATCTGTTCCATACCTTGCGCACAAAGTTGGGTATTAAAGATTCAGAGAGACATTTGGTGCTCAAGTACTGTGGCTGTCTGCACAAACACATTCAGGAGGAAATGGAGTTCCTCGACATTACATCGCTTGGCACGACATATCGCTATGATGCCAAGATGGAGCAGAAATTTAAGCAAAAGAAGCGAGACTTTAGATCTACAAATCCGAAAGGTGCCCCCGAACCAAAGAACAAGGGGCAAGACCAAAGCAATGCGACTCAAAACAACACCAAAAATCCAAAGAAGGACACAGGGAAGTGGTGTGAATTTCATAATAGCCTCACTCACAGCACAAACGAGTGTCAGGCCAAACAGTCTTTGGTGGCCGAACTAAAGGCACCCGAATCAGATGCATTTTCTGATCCTGAGTTAGAACCAGACAATGGAAATGACAAAGGGAAGAAGATCATTGATGCGGATCCCAGTTCCATTGTTGCCACCACCAAGATCCAGAGGGAGGGTCCATAGGATCTAGAGGAGGGGGAGTGCCTCTTCCAGTCGCAGATGTGGGTGAAGGGTTCTCCGCTACAATTTCTCGTTGATAGCGGAAGCCAAAAGAACCTCATTTCAGCAGAGTTCGTGAAGTGGCTCAGCCTACCAACCATAACACATCCGCAGCCATATACCATCGGGTGGCTCCACCTAGGGAGAGATCTCCGCATCCACCAGCAGTACCACCTTCCGTACAGTATCAAGCCATTCACGGATGAGGTATTGTCTGATGTTGCTCCTGTTGATGTAGCTGATGTATTATTGGGCCAACAATACTTGTGGAGGCAACATGCCATCTATGAGTCTAGGCCTCATGTTGTTATTATTACTTTGGGAAATAACTTGTACAGTATACCAGAGGTAGTACCACCTCCTGTCATCTCTTTGACTACTGCAAAACAACGCAGTAAGATTGTTTCCCAAAATAGGAAATTCATTTTCCTTACAACTCACTCACAGGGAAAGAATAATATTGTGGCCACAACCTCATAATAGGGCTCTCTTACATGGCTGCAGCAGATGGACAAAGTCATGGAGGAATACAAGGACATTTTCTCCTCACTCATAGAGGTTTCTCTACACTGTCAGGACAAGCACTCCATTGATCTGACTCCCAACACACCACCGCCTGATGTTGCCATACATCCTACAACTACACATACAGAATCCAAACATGTACTGTATGAGCCTGATAAAGAAACCAAATTTACTAAACGCATCCAGCATGTCCACCCGCAGGTCCATGACATCTTCAACACATCTAATAATCAGTTCAACAGAATTTGCCTCATCTCATGGAGGATCTCAAAGCAATGGGGGCCATTGATTCCTAAGGAGGGAGGAATGATCCAGGTGGATATGGGTGGCCACCCACCTATTCCGTTTGGACTAGCACCATCAATTCTTGCAGCTTTTCACATTCAACACAACTTACTATTTTTAGCAGGTTTTCGGGTCCTCCACTCCCGGAGCCGTTTTGGGGCCTTAATGATCCAGGTGGATATTGGTGGTCACCCATCCATTCCATTTGAACCCCCACCATCATTTTTTCAGTTTTCAAGTTGCAACAAAACTTACTATTTTTAGCAGTTTTTTGGGCCCTGAACTTTCAGAGCCGTTTTGAGCCCTAAACGACGTTTTTTGGGAAAAAAGAGAGCAACATGGGTCCAATGGGTCCATGGACCCATTGGACCCATGTTGCTCATTCAAAATTTGTACTCCTCAGACAGATCTTTCTAACGAGTTATTGAGCGCGTCAAACGGAGATCAGATGCCAAAGATACATCCCCGGGAAGTTGAACCACCAATTTACCCAAACGGGGTCCATAATTTTGGCGTTTCATCTCCTAGGTTTAGGTTTTTAGAGGTTTATAGTTCTCCATTGTTTCTGAATAATAAATAGGCCCTCGAGCCTCATTGTAACATAGTTCAGAGGTCTGTAGCCATCACATCTCTTCTTAGAGATTCGCTACCAGCACCCTAGCTATTTTATTTCCATTATGCCTATAAGCATATTTCTATTATTTGATATTAATGAAATGAAGCATTATTTCCACTGCATCTCTATGTTCATGGTTATTTCTATATTCTGTTTCGTTCCTGCATAAAATCCGAATCTATGCCAAAATTTCAGGATGTATTTCCTGAGGAAATCCCGAGACTGCCACCAAAAAGGGACATAGACTTTACTATAGAACTAATACCCAGGGAAACACTCGTGTCCCAAACTCCTTACAGGATGAGTGTGGCTGAATTAACAGAGTTAAAAATGTAGCTACAAGAATTGATGGATAAAGGCTACATTCGGCCAAGTGTGTCCCCATGGGGAGCACCAGTGCTATTCGTGAAAAATAAAGATGGCACTATGCACATGTGTATTGTTGTACACATCCCCTTTCCCTATTTAAAACTCGGCTACCACCTTCTTCAAAATCCATTTCTAGTGTTTTAAAGAGCAAAAACCCCTGGGCCCTATTTCATTTTATCACTTCCGCCCGAAATCTGCTTTGTAACGTCTAAAATGTATATTTTATATCGGGCCGAAGCCCCTTAGAGCTTAGCCCCTCCCGCCTTAGTTTTCATACGACCCGAGCCACAGGACCACGGGCTGGGAATAACAGGGGCTTATCACTTATATTCCGGGCACCGTCACAGCCGTCCGATCCATGTTCAATCAACGGCGCAGATCGTCAGGAGTGTGGGCCCTGTCTTTGGTCCCGGCGCACAGTAAAACCAGCGGTCTTCCCCCGCATCGCCCTTGTAGGCTGGCGGTATTTACCGCGGGGCCAGCGATCCCACACAAGAAATTCCACGCGTCCTTTGTACGAGCGGGAAACCGCTCTCTCCCCGCACGTTAATCTTCGGCCGATGTCCGGTCAGCGGGATCCACCCGCTCCGTCCGATCTGCCTACCTCCATCCGACGGCTGGTGTGTCCTAGAGTTGATCGTTCATCGCTACGTCCCGCCGCGTCCCACAGTCTGCCACCGTGTCATTGTTTCACGCCCCCTGCCCACCAATTCACTCGCCACGTCGTCTCCTGTGTGTCCTCCGCCCACCTATGTGTCTCTCCCCCCGTGCACTCATATTATATCCTCGCGCCGATATGTATATATATGCGTGTGCTTTATATGTTTGATTCATAATCCACCGCTATTCTTCTTTCACGACCATACTATGTCTTATCGCGCCCGTTCACAAAAACCTCCATTGTCTGCTCTCGCCTCCCTGTATGTTCCCGTTTTTGACCTGTGTTTGCGTCGTCTCATCCATTCCCACCTCCATCACCCCCCACCTTCACCCTAGTCGGGTTTTCTAACATGTTCAGGGTTTTTGCAGGTTTTCAAATCAAGCATAAGGGGGCATATCCATCCGTCGCCTCCATTTCAGAGGATCAAGAACATACCAGAAGGTGATCTCCTGTGGGCGAAATTAAATAAAAAGAGCTGAAGCCGGTACATGAAATGACTGCTATTAAAGAGAACACAGACAGAGAGTTACAGAACCCTCCAGAGAATTTCGCCCCGCATTTAAGATTCAGAATTCAAATTCAGAGCTCAAAGGCCAAGAGTACAGTACCAGAGTTGCAGGCCAGCTCAGGCCCCTCACGGCATCAGATTTTTCTTCAGCTAAAAGCATCCCGATGTATATATTTTATTATTTTCGTTTTGTACATAAGGAGATTTTTATCTCCCGGCATTAATTTCTGTATACAGGTTGTTAGGTATATTCATTTATAGCTAGTCATTCATGATGAAGGCGTGAAGGTTCCCCGCCTTTCTTTTTCAATTTAGAGCAATAAGTGTGGATACCTACCTCTCCCTCCAGAAGTTTCTCTTCTCTCTATAAATATCAAAAAAGAAGACATTATTAGGGTTCCAGATTTCGGTAAGCAAGCTGTGCAGCGAGAAGACTATTGCATCCATCTTGTGACATTTCTGTATGAAGTTTCAGAGCCCGTTGGGTCTCAGTGAGGAGGGGTTATGACTGTATTGAGGATTCTGGTCTTTGGTATATTGCAGTATGTAATTTCTCTCATATGTTAATATATCATCCTTTTATGCCCACTTTCTTCTTGTATCATGTTCTAGAATGCGAGTGGCTCACTAGTTTGCAGTAAGGATTCATCTTAAGTGGTGCCCTTTCTGGAATTAGTCAAGCGCTTTAAATAGGCCTAGAAGTGATATACTGTTCCATGTTCACTCATTTCATAATTTCTGCTATATTAATGGCTTAAGGATTCGCAAATGGATGCGCCCTTTTGTCAATAATATCTTCTCATGTTTCCTTTCTGCCCGCACTTCTTGATATCTGATTTCTGTAATATATTACTTGAATCGGCCCTCTTTACAGTAAAACGGTCTCTTAGCTGTCTGATACTATCATACTGAAGTTTTACCTGATGCCTGTACTTTATTCCTATCTGTGTATCAGCCACTGAAAGAGAATTGGGACCAATTCAATCTATTTCAATTTCCTTGTTTAAAACAAGAGATAGTAAGTGAGTCCCTTGGACTGACAACCCAAACTATAAAGGACTCCTTGCTATATTAAGATGTCCTAGGCACTGGTATATGGCGACTCTAGACTGTCTCTAGGAGGGTGACAAAATCATCCACAACATCTTTCTGGCGCCGTTGCCGGGGAGCGAATTTAAGAATATCAGTTTCCCTGGGTTTTTCGACATCTTATTTCACTCTCTAATCAGGTGAGCACAGAGAGGTGAAGAGTTGCAGATTTCTCACCTTGGCGACTCCACTGGTCCTTATTTGATAAATCTTATCGGTAGTCCTGGCTCCTCGTAGGCCGCATTTGAGGTCAGATACAGCTCAACTGAAAACACCCTACGTGTCTGACCCAGAGAAAATTATTCATAAAAAAGTCTGGAAGGAGAGGAAGTCAGCCCGTGCTGAAAATCCTGAGTGTTCTGTTGAAGATTATCCGCCCTCTTCTTCTCAAGAAGTTAGAACAGAAAATCCCGAAGTTTATCTAGAAACCCCACGTAGGGGAAATACTTTATTTGGGGAAGAACCTTGTCCTGTTTTCGAGGCTTAGGAAATTAAAGAAGTCACTGAAGTAGCTCCCGTCAACCGAGAACTATTCCCATCCACACCCCAGACCTCAGTTCAATATATTCCCATTGTCATTCACACTCCGCTTCCCCCTACCCCTCTCCCTTCTTTTGTTTCTCAGATCGTTGTGCAACCCCCACCGCCTCCAATGGCCAATGCTCCTGCTTTTCTCCTGAACAAATATGCTCCTCTGGCCTTACCCCAAGTATTGAATGATATGCCACCGGATTATCTGAAGATTCTGCCAAGGTTCAATGGTGAAAATGATGTGGATGCTCAGAAACATCTCGAGACCTTCTCCTCTTTTGCAGAAAATTTGAATGTTGAACATCTGGATGTGGTTTTGAGATTATTTGTGCAGTCTTTAGAAGGTGAAGCTAGAAAATGGTTTAAAACACTGGGAAATCGTTCTGTGACAACTTGGGATCAGATGGAAAACGTTTTTCTCAGGAAGTGGGGAGAAAATAAGGATTTTGGAATGTGCCTTACTGAGTTTAATACTATCAAGAAGAAACAGAATGAAGGGGTATCAGAATTCATCAAAAGATTCAACAAGCTGTATCTAAGCTTGCCTCCGGAAATGAAGCCAAATGAAGCTGCTGCCAAGATAATCTTCATAGCAGCCTTTGATTTTGATTTTGGATTCTCCTTAAGAGAAAGAAAGCCTGCCAATCTAGACGATGCACAATCAGATGCTCTGGAACTAGAAGCGAACTTTGCCTCTACAGGAAAGTTAAAAGGGAAAATTGAACCAGACGCCAGAAGGAAAGGCAAAGAAGAGGTTTCTACCTCTAATCAAGAAAAGGATTCAGATAAAATGGATGAAATAAGTAAGATGATAAAGAAGATGGTCAAGATGGAACTGGAAGCCAAAAATGCAGCTCCTAAAAACTATTACAATGCCCCAAACAGAGGATATAATCCTCAGTATAGAAAGCCTCCATTGCAAATACTACCAAGAGAGACAAGGGAGCAGCAAGATCAGGTGCCTCACCCCTTGTACCTGGAAGGATCAGCAGATGACTCCACCGGAAATGCAGCCTATGGGTTGGAAGATTCGAACCTGGCCTTTTCAAATAATGATGATATGGAGTGCCCAGTGCAAGCAGAGGATGAAGAAGCTGAGATTGACCATTACTGCAAGCAATTTGCTGATTTCATGGAAGCCCAGTTCAACGTCAGATATGATCTCAGATCCTCAAGGAAGAGGACCAGAACTCAGGAGCAGGAGGAAGAAATACCTCAGAAAGAAGCATCTGCTCAGAAGGAGTCAGCAACAAAGAAGAGTGTGGAAAAAGGTAAGAATTTTCTAAATACCCCCTTGCAGTCAAATGATCAATTTCCTTCTTCTTCCAAAATAGCCAGCCCTCCTAATGCTGAGCCAGTGACCCAAGAAGTCAAGTCCTCAGTTGAGAATAAGGAGTCAAAAGAGGTAATGATAGAAAAGTCCACATCTGCTTTTAATTTGCAAAAAGAGCTCGAAAAGATTAAGATTCCTGTTCCTCTGACTGAATTGTTGAAACAGCCTGTATATCAGTCTCAGGTCACCTCTTTCATGCCTCTTCCTGAACCTCAAATTGCACCCGATAGTCTAAATCTTCAAGAGGAAAGACCTATGGTAGTTTTTGGCCCACACGTTGAGGAGATGGACCCTTCAACTCCTCCCTTCTATGTGTCCCTAGTCATTCATGACCTGCTGCTTCACAATTGTATGCTAGATTCTGGAGCCTCCCATAATCTTATGCATCTATCTGTCATGGAGCAACTAGGGCTGCAAATTACAAGACCATATAAAGATCTATATTCATTTGATTCTAAAAGGGTTAAATGCTTGGGAATGATTAAAGATTTAGTGGTCAATCTAGCTCAAATCCCAGCAAAAAGTGTGGTCATGGATATTGTGGTCGCTGATATCCCAGCTCGCTTTGGCATGTTGTTGTCAAGGTCCTGGGGTACTAAGATTGGGGGATCGATTAAACTCGACTTAACATATGCCACTGTCCCAGTCTTTGGTGGTCAGGAGAGGAGGCTGTATAGGGAGACTAGATTTGTTAAAATGGTGACCACTGCTGATTGCTCAGACAATTCTCCAGTTTATAATAAAGAGGGGGACTTCTCATGTTTTGTGTTAGAAGAGAGTCAAGACTACGCACATGAATTTCCCTCTGGTCAATTCCAAGCCGAGCAATCCAAGAAAGGCCAGGGATCAGAAGTATGGACTTTGCATTTTGATGGAGCAAATTCCAGGGAAGGTAACGGAGCTGGGGTATTGATAATCTCCCCCACAGGAAAATGGGTGCCGCTGTCTTTCAAATTAGAGTATGAAGCTACAAACAATGTAGCTGAGTACGAAGCTTTGTTATTGGGTCTACAGACAGCTAGAAACATGGGCATCCAATGTCTGAAAGTATTTGGAGACTCTGAGCTAGTAGTGAGACAGATTAAGAATGAATGCCAAACTAAGCATCCTCGGCTCAGAGCATATAGAAATGAAGTATGGGACATGATAGAAAATTTCTTCTTAGCATTTAATATACAGTTCATGCCCCAGGAGCATAACAGAATAGCAGACTCTCTTGCTGTGGCTGCCAGTACGTTCCGACCTCCTCAGAACCCATTGTTAAGATATGAAGTAGAGGTACGTTACAGACCATCTATCCCAGACAATATAAAGCATTGGCAGGTCTTTGAAGATGACGAACAAATGAAAAGATTCATGGAGACAGTGGGAGAATTCACAGGTATGGAAATCGATGATGATGAGGAGGGAGAAGCTGAAAATATTGCTGAAGGTAAATGGGAAGAGAATATAGCAGGAAACAGAGTATTGCAGTTAAAAGGAAATGTCATCCCTAGAGGTCTAGTACCTCTAGAAAGATTATTCAACAAGAATGATGTTCCCATGCAGCCAAATAAAGCAGTTGAAGAAGATCAAATGAGAAATTTAAATCTGGGTACTGCCACTGATCCCAAGATTGTTAGAATATCTAAAAGAATCTCAGAAGAATATAAAGGAAAGTATTTGAAGTTATTTCAGTCTTATAAAGATGTTTTTGCCTGGTCCTATGAGGTCCTAAAAACTTTTGATGTAAATATTATACAACACAAGATTCCACTCAGGGAAGATGCAAAGCCATACAAACAGAAGCTCAGGCAGATTAATCCCCTGCTTCTTCCCTCAATTGAGAAAGAAATTAAAAAATTGTTGAAGGCCAAAATAATTGTACCCTTGAGGTACTCAGAATGGATAGCGAATCTTGTCCCTGTCAGAAAGAAGAACGGAGAAATCAGGCTATGTGTAGACTTCAGAAATTTGAACAGAGCATCTCTCAAAGACAACTATCCACTGCCTAAAATGGATCATATCCTGCAGAAGGTGGTGGGAGCATCCAGAATGTCAATGATGGATGGATTCTCAGGCTACAATCAGGTAGCTGTTTTCCCAGAAGATCAGAAGAAGACTGCGTTCACCACTCCATGGGGAACCTTTATGTACGCAAGGATGCCATTTGGACTGATCAATGCAGGTGCTACTTTTCAAAGGGCAATGGACATATAATTTGTTGGAGAATAGGACAAGTTTCTGGTAGTGTACCTCGATGAAATCACGGTGTTTTCAAAGAATGATGATGAGCATATTATACACTTAAGAAGAACTTTTGAGAAGTGCAGAAGGTACGGCCTTTCTCTTAACCCTCAAAAATCTCTGTTTGCTTTAGACGAAGGGAAACTCTTAGGACATATTGTGACTAAGGATGGTGTAAAAATTGATCCTAAGAGAGTGGAAGTAATAAATAGCATTTCTCTGCCAAGAAATAAGAAAGAAGTACAGGTGTTTTTGGGCCGAATAAACTTTTTAAGGAGATTCATTCCTAACTATGCAGAGATAGTTAGGCATATAACCAATATGTTGAAGAAAGACAATGAAGTTAAGTGGTCCCAGGAGTCTAGGGATGCATTTACAAGAATTAAACAAGCATTTTCCGAAGCTCCCGTGTTAGCAGGACCGGATTATAGTAAGCCGTTTATGGTATTTTCATTTGCTTCACCACATACAATTGCTGGAGTGTTATTGCAGAAGAATGAAGAAGGATATGAACAGCCCATAGCTTTCTTCAGTCAGGTATTGTATGATGCTGAACTAAAGTATAATATACTGGAGAAGCAGGCGTATGCCCTGGTAAAGTCCCTTAAAGCTTTCAGAGTTTATATTTTGCAATCCCATATTACTGCTTATGTTCCCACAGCAGCTGTAAAAGATATTCTAGTTCAGGGAGACAGTGAGGGCAGAAGAGGAAGATGGATTGCAAAAATCCAGGAGTATGATCTAGACATAAAGCCTACTAAATTGATCAAAGGACAGGGACTTGCCAAGATGTCATTTGAATCTAATCATCAAGCTCTGGGCATTAATTTATCCATGATGGCAAATGAAGAATCAGAAAAAGAAGAGGAGCAACATGGACTAGAAATGGCCACACAAAAGGTGCATGTGAAGTATCTGACTAGTCCATGGTATAAGCAAATAGTTGAATACCTGTTGACACTTAGCTGTCCTCCATGATGTGATAAGGCAGCATACAGAGCTGTAAGAATGAGATCTCAGAAGTATGTCATTGCCAATGGACAGCTGTATTGGAGAGACCCTTTGGGTATATTGCTGTTATGTCTCACATAAAATGAAGTGCAAAATATAATGACAGAATTCCATGAAGGAATATGTGGAGGACACTACAGCTGGAGGGCTACTACCAATAAAATCTTGAAGGCTGGTTTTTACTGGCCAAAATTATATTCAGATACCTTTGCTTGGGTCAGAGCATGTGACAAATGTCAAAGATTTGCAGAAAGACAGAAATTAGCATCTTTGCCCTTAATTCCTGTTCATGTAAATGAACCCTTTCAGAAATGGGGATTAGATTTTATAGGAGAAATACACCCCCCATCAAGTGGCCAACATAAATGGATACTCACAGCTACAGACTATTTTACGAAATGGGTGGAAGCCATACCTACAAGAAGGGCTACAGATGCTGTAATCATGAATTTTTTAGAAGACAATATCATATCTAGGTTTGGTTGTCCTGCAAGAATTGTAACTGATAATGCTCAAGCTTTTAAGTCTGCCAGATTTGTAAATTTCTGCCAAAGATATAATATTGTATTAACTCACTCCACAGCGTATTACCCCCAGGGGAACGGTTTAGCAGAATCATCCAATAAAACCCTGGTGAGGGCCCTCAAGAAAACAATAGCTGAAAATCAGAAGAACTGGGATTCTCAGTTAAAGTTTGCTCTGTGGGCAAATAGGATAACAAGCAAAAGAGCAACAGGCAAGTCTCCATATGAGCTGGTGTATGGGCGGGCCGCAGTGTTTCCTGTGCAATTGGCACTGCTAGTAGCACGTTTTATGCAGGAAAACCAAGAAGAACCAGATGAGATGATTAGGAGAATTTATCAGTTGGTAGAATTGGAGGAGGCGAGAAACCAGGTAGACCAAAGACTGATAGAATACCAGGAAAAAATGAAGAAGGTCTTTGATCAGCACGCGAAGGACAGAAATTTCCAAATTGGAGACCTGGTCCTCAGATGGGATGTTCGCAGAGCAGAAAAGGGCAAGCATGCTAAATTCGACCCATTATGGTTCGGGCCGTTCAAAATAGTCAAGCTGGGAGGAAACAACACTTTCTATCTAGAAAATCTGCAGGGTGAATTGTTGGATGCCCACGTGAAATTGTTGTGCCAGAGTGGAATTGTGAGGTCATTCCCCTTGACTTCATCACTGAACTACCAAGATGCCAAGGTAAAAAGGTGGAGACAGTTCTGAAAGTTACCATTCCAAGAAAGTATTTATAGGAAAATACTCAGAGGGAATGGGGTTCTGTGCAAAAATTATTAAGGGTGAAGCAACAGGCTGTTGCTATGAGTAATCTATAGCTAGTAAGGAAACCAATGGAACTCGGGAAATACCCAAAAGAAGAAGAGACTGGATTTATTCCTGAGGTCTAACTTCTTGTCTCATTGAAGCACCTAGACCCTAGTGAGGAGAAAGGGGGAAGATGAGGATGTAATCACCTTTCTCACGGTTGGGAGGACCTTCAGACTTCAGAAGGAATTCATCCAGAATTAGGTATTGATGTATCTTAGAGTTATCGTTTATGTTTTCTTTTCGTAGTAGGAAATATACAAATCTACTGTCAAAAATTACATCGTAGGCATATTTTAATTAATACCTGTGCTAATAGATTTAACAAGATAAAATCTATGTAGACTGCATAAGACTGAGTTTATATATTTCCTAAAGAAAACAACTATGCGAATACATTATAAGAAAAAGATTACAGATGGGTTTACTCTAAATAGGAAGAACTAGTAAACTTGTATTTATAAAACATAGTGAGAGATGGCGATTACTGTCTATAATATGTGTAGGACAGGAAACACGAAGCACTTCCGCTACTGCTAAAAAAATAGGAATTAAATTTTTTCCAATGCATATAATTGAACAGAACTAGAAATCGAACCATTCATATGAAACACCCCGTGGGG
The DNA here is from genome assembly GCA_034641835.2 of Pinus albicaulis. Lineage (NCBI taxonomy): Eukaryota > Viridiplantae > Streptophyta > Pinopsida > Pinales > Pinaceae > Pinus > Pinus albicaulis. Next base: position 1,040,130,600 of record CM076581.1, read on the forward strand.
TATGAATATTATTACATAAAAGAACTCAAGGGTTACGCCTGAGGGTTTAGAACCCAGACTCAAAGTGAGGGTTAGGATTCAAGTCCCAAAGGGTAGAATACCCAGATAGAGAAGAATTAGAGATTAAATACCCCTGTGGTAACCTCTGATAAATCCCACGGAAAAAATTTACAAAACACAAGAGCGAAAATTTACTTATATATATGCACGAAAGTAAAGATAGATAAACGGTCTTCAGATGAACAAAAAAAAGAACTGAGTACTTGTTACAATGGTAAAATCGTGAATGCTGACAGTAAACCAAAATTAGTCCTGGTGGATCAACTATAAACATAAATTATTACATGTAGTAGAGACAGACCCAATAATACAGTGTCTTGACAGACATTACCAGGAGTCAAGCCCAAGGCCCAGTAACCGTCATACAACTAAATGAAGTCAGATTAACCATGGAATACAAACCAAGTCTGGAATAAATTTCATATGAGAAAACATGCAAAGGAAGGTTCCAGACGGAACACAAGTATAGGGGGCGAGCCTCGCTCAAACCCTCAACGTTAAACAGAAAGAGAATATTTTACGGCAAGACTGAGAGAAAATCTCATGTCAAAGATTAAACCCTACATAAGAGAGAGTATGCCAAAATTAATGACAGTGCATGGAATTATAAACAAAACCTTTGCCATGTTCTTTAGTGGTAACATACTGTGAAGGAGGCTGCAGGAGGAAAAACTCCAAGAAACTTGGGCTATCAGCTACAATCGTGCAACCAACCTGTTAACATCACAACAACAAAGCGTAGTCACTGACCACAAACCATTATTCAATGATAGCACAAAATATTATAAATAAACATGTATAGTAGGGTTCATAGACAATACCTGGAGGCATGGGACAGAGGCGTGGCCAGAGATTTGTCTTCGAGAATTCATTCTCAAATACAAAGCATTTCTGCAAATTCGAGATGAGGCTTGCGTAGCACGGAGATAATTACTCTGTCGAATATGAAAATCTTAAACCCTTTCAAGAAGATCCGAAATATGTAGCTGAGAAGCAATTAAAACTATGCATATTAAGATTTAAACATATAAGTTGTAACCGATCAAATGCCATTATAGGGATTAAAGAAAACTAACCTCGGAGACAAGAGTAATAGTTGGTATTGTTCCAGTGGGCAACATTTTAGCCGTTGTGATACTTGTGAGCGTTGTCACCGAACAAACATGAAGAGTTGTAGAGCCTGAAAGTGGTTCCAAGCGGCAGAGAAAGTGAAAGACCAAACTGGAGGGTGGGGTGGGTGGTTACTCTAACCATCCCACTCCACACCCACACCATCGATCTCCTAGATAAGATTTGGACGGCCCAGAAGGAGCCATGACAAAGCACGGACAAGTGTAATCACTTAAAACATTTACACATGCAATTGAAAGCTATTATTAAGCCAGATCAATCGATAGTACTTAAACTAAAGAGTAATTAAATGCTTGTGCGATGGGATCCGCCGTCGATTACATAGTGTAGTAGTCAAGTAATATCTTAATAAACTATAGACCGTGCCATGGGAAAACCAAACCGGGTTTTGCTGCGTAAACATGAGTCACCAAAGATGAATGTTAAACATTTGTTATGAATCTGTAAACGTATATATATTTCGTTATACCATAATCAAAGTAAAGATTGAATTTAGTCCCTTGACGAATTACATGAAGGTAGGTGTAATGTTGAGTAAAGTAAAACATTGGAATATCATAATTGGTATACAGTTTGATATGATGTTATTGTTAGAGATAAAAGAATTTTAATTTTTTTGTGAATGTATTTTTTTTTAAGGTGTATGGATGTTACAAAATACCAGGGGGGAATTGTTTTTTATAAACTACCAGGGAAACTATTTTTATAAACTAACGAAATTAGCATGGAAAAGATGGGATAAAAACCTAGTGTGTGAATATATATATACTTTTTATGAAGTAATATTGGAAAAGATAAGAGGAAAACATTTTCATAATAGGGGAATTAAAATAATATATGGAAATAGCATCCAATTCTCTGTAAATCCCTATAAAATAAGGAATTCATAGTGCATAATAAAACTTACCATACAATATGTTTGATTTGAACGAATTGATTTGAATTAATTTTACAGATAACAACAACCCATTCAGTTTTCTTTGAACTCTTCACTTCCCCTTAATTTTGGATTTTGGGGCTTCTTTAATATCTGCGAACAGGAAAAGGGGAGTAAAGTACCAAAAAAACATATCAATTCTCTCATATACACAAACAGGAAAAGGGGAGTAAACTACCAAAGAAAGAATACCAAAGCTGAGATGTTCGTGGCAAAAATAAGGATTTTGGGGCTTCTCTAATATTTGCAAATAGGCAAAGTACAAAAAAAAAGAACACCAAAGCCCAAATGTTCATGGAAAATCAGGATTTTGGGGCTTCTCTGCAAACATGCATAGGAGAGTAAACTACCAGAAATAAAGAATACCAATTCTCCCATATCCACAAACAGGCAAAAGGGGAGTAAACTACCAAAACAAGAGTAAATTACCATAAAAATAATACGAAAGCCCAAATGTTCATACATGTGAAATGCAAGTGTAGGTGTGTAGGTGTTTCACTTGTTGCCTTATACATTAGATGGACGAGCTAGTCGAACTTACATAAGATGTGAGTGAGTAATGAAACTTATATATAGCATTCAAATTTATATACGTACAAATTTTTTGAAGTAATGTTAACTTTAAACTAATATTAAATTAGGATTGAATTGAAACTTTAAGTCGGTTATCTTAAGTTTTATGAAAATTAGCTTAGAATTAATGGAGAAAGCTAGACTTGGTTTTTTGTTGTGATAAGGATAGGATTGAGACTCTAAGATTAGGTTTGAGATCCTACTATCTAGAGAGTGGTTCAAACCACCCGGTTAGTGTGTAAGACTATATGTACGAGGTTCTTTTGAATGAATTGTACTGCATTGTCTAGAGTGCTTGGGCACTCTCCAAGTATCTCACTTGGAGAGCCACTTAATTAATAGTATATCCATTTTTATTATGGTATCAGAGCACATGATCAGAGGCCAATGTGTTGTGAGGCTAAGCCCTTGGAGGTTGAGGAGATTCGTGTTTGGAGACTGCTGCATGACAACCTCACTGTGTCAAAAACTGTTATTCATTTGACACTTGTGGCAAACCTATTTCCATTCGGCCCTATAACACAATATCACTGGAGAAAGAGACCAAGCTGGCTGCACACGGAGGAGATATATATGGCGTGAAATACAAAAAAATTTCCGGGAGCTCACTAATAACAATGAAGTGAGGAGGCCCAAATCCAAAATTTAACAAAAATCATTGAAATATCTGTTGATTTGGCCACTAATGCCAATTGTGTCCAAGGAGATATTTGCGTGAGATCCATGGTAAACCTAGCATAAGGCAGTGTTGGCTAATGCGTGGGCCAGCGTTGTTGGCTTGACTGCGAATTCTTTTTGTGCATCCACAATATCAAAACACTCCTGATTCACTTTGAGGGCAGGTTTTTCTCATTCTGCATTGATCTTGGAGGAGCTTGTGTGGACCTATAGTGACCATAGTGGCTCATGGTATTATGGTTCGAATTACCGGATCGGAACAAGAAGAAGATCCCGTGCAAATCAAGGGCTTTCTGGCGGAACTACTGCTTGTGAATGACTGTAGAATTGTTGGTGAATTGTTGCAGGTTTGTTGCATACATCCGATCTGTGAGACCTGAGATCACTTGGATCCGCTTCTGCATTGACCTGCATGGGCAAAGTCAATCTGCATTGGTTGAATTGACTTGTGTTAGACATTGTGGATTTCTGCAACAGAAGATTGAAGGGCCCTAGTCTGGCATCGATCCACCTAGTTAAGCCCGTGGAAGTGTTTGAGTGGTTTGGGTGTGCTGTCAATCCAAAGTTTGCACCACAAGGTTCTATAGTTGAAGATCTACCGAAGGGAGAAGTTTCCCACTAGCGTGGCAACGGGGTTGTTGGAGCTCTTGAGAGGACTTAGTGGAGTTAGAAGAAATCTAGAAGTGAGATAAACTCGATTTTTTCCAATATGTCTGTATTTTTAGACATATTTGACATTGATGATCTTTTTTTAATTTGGTGATTTGGAGGCATTATTAGCATGGGTATTATTTTCAAGCTAGAAGAAATTTTAGAAAAACAATGTGGTTTTATCGATGACCACGAGAATCAAGAGACACAATCTTCCCTGCAATATCTTGAGGTTGAAGACCCACTAGTCGTTCTTCAGGAAGGATGTAAACATGAAGCTGATTACAAAGACTTGTCAGAAGAAGACAAAGTTGTAAAGAACTCAAATTATGATGATCTCATCAATGTTTCTAAGTGTGAAGATGTTAGCAACAACAAAAATGAAGAAACAACAAAATTTAAAGAGGAATTAAAGTTTCTTGAAGCATGGCTTGAAACACCATGTTTTTATGAAGCCTCCATAGAAGTTTCACCAATGAATGTTGAAGACAACGTGGATGATGTTCAAATGTTCGACAATAGAAGTAGTGAGAGGAAAAATTTTCTTACCAAACTTGTACTTTCTAAAGTGCTATCAATTACCAGCAATCAAGATATAAGAATGACAGGCTACAATCGAGATCGAGGAGGATAATAGTTCAAGCGTTTCGTCTTTGAGGAAGAAAATGTAAAAGGGAGGAGAATATCTATCACTACCTCATGGAAAGAAAAGTAAAGATGAAGCCTTACCTAGGAATGAACAAGCATGGACTCTCAAGCAAGAAGACTAAAATGAAAACTCTGTTACCAAGTTTTTTATGTGCTATTGTAAGCCTAGCTGAGACTAGACTAGCAGGCATATTCTATTCTTTCAGTATCCTTTCTCCATTAAGGGGGAATGTTAGAATTAATGGAGAAAGCTAGACTTAGTTGTTTGTTGTGATAAGGATAGGATTGAGACTCTAAGATTAGGTCTGAGATCCTACTATCTAGGGAGTGGTTCAAACCACCCTGTTAGTGTGCAAGCCTATATGTACGAGATTCTTCTGAATGAATTGTAGTGCATGGTGTGCAATGCTTGGGCACTCTCCAAGTATCTCACCTGGAGAGCCACTTAATTAATAGTATATCCTTTTTTATCAAATCCTATAGTCTTTTTGGCAATAGGAGGTCTAAATTGAAACTTTGAGTAAAAGTTAGTTTGGAAAAATATGTTTTTAAAACCTAGGTTAAAACATGAAATGTATGAATAGACAAAGCAATTTAATACTAAGTCAACTTCTATCGATCACCTGATCGCTATAGTCCCTGCTATGCCGAAAACAGAGACTAATAATGCGTTTATCCAATTAGTGTAAATGATAATCTGTACTTGAAAACTATATCAAATATTATTGCTATTATTGCTTGTATTCATTCATTGAGTTATAACACAAGGTTGCTCACCAAAAAAATAAAGATTAATAGTTAGTGGATCATTTTGAGTGTTGAAGAAAACATTAAGAAGGAACTCGAAAGTTTTATAGTAATTAAAACATAGATTATAAATATCAATGTGAGATGAGAAGACTATACTAGTTAAATTACGCTATAACTGAAGCAGGTATATGATATATAAATGAGTGACTTGTCGTTTCAATGAAGCCCCCCTAGAGATTATAAATGAAATTATTCAGTTGGAAGCTAAAGAATTTCAAGACATAACTTATCATTCAGACTAAAATTTCACTAGTTCAACACTCTGATAGACTCTTGATCCAGGTAAATTCCATAAAATGAGACTTTATTTCCTACACTCATTTGCTCTACACAGGAAATTTGACACCTTGTTGCATATGGTAATAAGAGACAATCAAATTGATAACCATCAACTATTTTCGGGGCAGGAGGAGATCAAAAGGATCCTCTGGGACATATGATACAACTTTGATGATTTAGACTCTAGGATAACCCAGGTGGAACATTTTCTGGCTTCCGACTCAAAATTAGGCTCTGGTTTGCAACCTCCTACTCCAACTGTCACCACCACAGCAACAAAATACATTACTAAGGCAACACGAATGAAGTTTCTCTAGTTATTGTTCTAGATTAAGTATTACTACTCTTGATCTATTTTGGCCTATGTTTACTTCTTTCTTTACTCAGTAGTCATGGCGACTTTCATGGTTTACTCGACTATAGATTTTCATGGTTTTGTTACTTTTGTCAATCTCATAATATCCACTTCATGGAATTTTGGACGGGCCACCTTGTGTTATACTACTATGCATGTCCTTTTGGGAACAAATGAGAGAATGTATTATCTTGTACAAAGTCCACACAAAGTTTTCGGGAGAAATCCCGTTATCAGTGTAAACTTGTTTTTCTTATAATATAAATATTATCATGTAGTTTAAAAAAAATAAAAATTAAAAAGAGTTTAACTTAAATTACTTGTGGTTAAGCAAATATGTTATATTATAAAATTAAAATACAATATTATATTTTAATAAAAAAACACAACATAACAATTATAAAAGAGTAAGAATTATATAAATTCATATAATATTTTTATTTTAATATAATATTTTTTATTTTAAAATATATTTATGTGATTTATTAAATTTTTAAATAAATATTATATAAAAATAAATGAAAGGTTACTTTACCACTATGGTATTGAAAAATAAGTCAACATTGAATTTAATTCATTTAATTCTCTTCCTTTTTGCCTTCCATTTCTCTTCCTTCTCTCTTCCTTCGTTCATTCATTTTCCATTGATTAAAGGAAAAGTTGGTCCACTAACTAAATTAGGAATGAAGTTGAGCATCGTTATAAATATAATTTTACTAAGTAAATTAGTAAAGTTGTTCACTTTAGTCATCATTGGAGACCTATAACGATATATAGTTATATGTTCCGAGTTAGATGTAGTGTTTCGTAGGAGTTTAACGAAGATTACCTTATAAAAGATGAGAAGAGTGAAGAATGGAATGTTTAACTATCTGTAAAAAGCAAGTTGACCAATAGCTAAATAAATTACAGCGGTACTGGCTTTATTGAATATTTTCAACCAATTTTGTCTTCTCAAACTCATACTCATATCCAGTACATATCTCAAGATCATAAACTATTGAAGAAGAGGAGTAAGGATTTAGCCCTTACATATGATCTAATTGTAAAGACAGGTGTGCATCATTGAACTAATTAGGTAACCACGTTTACACCATCGGCTATGTAAGTTGACACTATCATCTTGCATGGTAACCAACTCCAGTACTTCATTGTAGATATGTATTCCTCATTCTTTAATTTTTCAGGATGTTCTTTCAAATAATTCAAGTAATCCTGACCTTCACGAAATCCTACACTGTCCACAACAATGCCTGTTCCTCTGCCCAGCATGTCTCTATCTTCAACTAACAAAAAATCAGGCAGATAACGATCCTTGAAGTGATCCATGAATATGAAATCAAAATGTGAGGCTGACATTTCCATAAGGAAATTCTCTAATATATCACCCACTTCAGTTAATGTTCCTTTCAACACTTTCACCTTTGAGGCCAGCCCTGAGAATGAAATGAAGTTCCACTAGAAGTCAATCTATTGGAAAACATTTGTTGAGATTTTCTGTTTTAAATAAAATAGGCAAAAATCTCATTAGGTGACAAAAATTAGGAATTAGTTCCTAGATTAGCTCCAGTTTGTTGGGAGGGAGTTAATGCATCCTACATTTGATGTGAGAGGATTTATGAGGCTGTTAGATTCTCCTTGCTATATAACAGGCATCCATACGGATTTTTTGGTGTGTGAAGTGGGTGTGAGTGTGTGAGAGTTTGTAATCTCCTGTTTGATTAATAAAGAATTTCCGATGCCTATGTTTGGTGGACGTAGCCCAGAATGGTTGGGTGAACCACGTTAAACTTCTGTGTTTCCTGTGCATGATTTATCTGCTGTGTGTTAATTGTTTAATGTTTTCCGCTGTGATAACTCCAACAAGTGGTATCAGAGGTTTGTTGGAGGTGAATCGCCAGACCAGAGAACATTGCTGCGTGGAGGTATTAAAAATCAGCGCTGGTGCGTGGTGCTGCATAGTATTGCTGGACTGCGTGATATCGGTAAACGATTGCTGCGTGGGACAGTCACCGGGCAGCGTTGCATGGTGTCGACAGTCGATCTGCGTGGACTGTTGTACAGGAGCCGTGGGTTTGAAGTGAACTGTGTTAAAACTGGCTGCGTCGAATGGCATTGAAGCCAGTGCGTTGAATGCCCGTAAATACTCAGTACAGTGGGCTGCCTGCTGTGTAATTCATTGCGTTCTGAATGCGTTGACAGTTGAATGGTATCGGACAGTGAATGCGTCAATGTCAGAGTCTGGGCTATGAACGTCTGGGCTATGCGTCAATGGCAGACTCAATGGCTATGGTATCAGACAGTGAATGCGTCAATGGCAGCGTCTGGGCTATGCGTCAATGGCAGACTCAATGGCAGCGTCTGAATGCGTTGACAGTTTGAAAGCTTTAAAAGTCAGCTATGAACGGTGACGTGTTACGATAAGTTGAATCGTTTTGTTTTCATTCCTCAAACAAAACGATTTTTGACTTGTTTATTTTAAATCGATTCATAACTCCATATTTTGGAGTGGTTTTTAAAAGTTAAATCGACTTTATTAAAAAAGGGTGGCATTTAAATAATGATTTGAATATGCCATTTGTAAAAGGTAAATCGATGTTATTAAATTCCCATTTTTTTTATATGGTATTTTGAAGTGGTGTTTCTAAAGAATAAATCGATTTATAAATTTTTTGTTGAATACCATTTGGATATGGTATGAAAGAAAGGTGAAGGATATTTTTTTTTTAAAAGGAAGTTGAGAGGCACTTTAAAGGAAGGTGAAGGGTAGTTTGTTTTAAAGGCATAGGCAGTGTTTTGAGATTAACTATTTTTCTTTAAAAGTTGGATTTGGAGATTGTTTGTTTTAAACAAGATGGCGAAAACACAAAGTGCCCGTTTTGAGATCGAGTTTGACGATGTGGTTGGAGCCTTGTTGTCTGAGGAGACGAGGAAGAGGTCGAATGCAGACACCTCTACATCAGAGTTAATGATGGCTAGAGGTCGCTCGAGAGAGAGACACTCCGGTGGTAAGCATAGCAACTCTCTTTCAAAGTCTAAAGGAAAGAAGACAAAGGTGAAGTGCTGGCATTGTGGGAAAGCTGGACACCTGAAGAAGGATTGCTGGAAGCGACAGCAGGCTGCTAAAGAAGGCTCTTCAACAGAAAAGAAGGAGGCAAACACGACAGATACAGGTTTGGCATTTGGTTCATGTATGAGCGACGAAGTATTGTCTGTTAATATGTCAAATCATGATCAACATTGGTTGTTAGATTCCGGTGCATCAAACCACATGTGTATTCATAGAGACTGGTTTAAGACGTATAGATCTGTTGATGATGGCGTCGTGTACATGGGTAATGATGTTACTTGGAATATTGTTGGGATAGGAAGTATACAACTGCAAATGTTTGATGGCACAACTAAATTGTTAACTGATGTAAGACATGTACCAGATTTAAGGAAAAATCTAATTTCACTGGGAGCACTTGACACAAATGGATATAAAACTGTAATTCAAGGTGGAGTAATGAAAATTTACAAAGGCATTTTACTAGTTATGAAAGCTAAGAAAGTAGGAAATCTGTTTCAGTTAGAAGGAAGAACAGGGTCAGATTTTGTGTCTACTGTGTCTGAACATGACAGTAGTTCCATTCACTTATGGCATCAAAGATTGGGGCATATGAGTGAAAGAGGGTTAAATATTTTGGCTGATCGCAAGTTACTTCCTAATCTAAAGTCTGGAAAGTTAGATTTCTGTAAGCATTGCTTGTTTGGAAAACAAAGTAAACAAAAATTTAAAACAGGCAAACATACTAGTAAAGGCATACTTGATTATATCCATTCAGATGTTTGGGGACCAGCCCCTACAACTTCATATGGTGGCTCGTCATATTTTGTATCGTTTATTGATGACTTTTCTAGGAAGGTGTGGGTCTACATGATGAAAAAGAAGTCTGATGTTTTTACAATTTTCAAACAGTTTAGAGCATTGGTAGAAAATATCACTGGTAGAACAATAAAATGTTTAAGAACTGACAATGGTGGTGAGTTTACTTCCAAGGAGTTTGACAGCTATTGCAAGGATGCAGGGATCGAGAGACATAAGACCACGGTTTATACTCCTCAACAAAATGGAGTTGCTGAACGCATGAACATGACTCTTCTAGAGAGAGCAAGGAGTATGCTGAGTAACGCTGGGTTGCAAAAGGAGTTGTGGACGGAAGCGGTGGCAACAGCTTGTTATGTGATAAACCGATCTCCATCGATGGCCATAGACTGCAAGATTCCGCAAGAGGTATGGAAAGGACACCCTTGTGACTATTCTAAACTCAGAGTGTTTGGTTGTGATGCATATGCTCTAGTGCCTCAACATCAGCGAACTAAGTTAGATCCAAAGTCTAAAAGGTATATCTTTGTTGGGTATGGTGTTGGAACAAAGGGATATAGATTGTGGGATCCTACTACCCGCAAAATCATCATCAACAGAGATGTAAAGTTTAATGAATCCTCTCTTGTAAAGTTAGATGTAGATAGTAGATTGAAACAGGATGATGTATCTTCCTTTCAGCACATTCAGTTTGATAGCATTTCTTATGATAGTCATGATGACCATAGTTCAGATACTAGTCATGAACAGGTTTCAGAATCAGAACATGAACAGGGTTCAGGTTTAGATCATGAACAGGTCTCAGATACTGATCGGCAAGAAGTTCCTACAGATGGTAGTCAACCAGAAACATCCTTAAGGAGGTCGAAAAGAATCAAACGACCACCGAGAAGGTATGATGATTATGTTACTTCAGTTGCATTTACTGCTAATGACAATGAACCTCTGTGCTATCAGGAAGCAATAGAAGGTTCGAATAGTGACAAGTGGAAAGCAGCCATGAAGGACGAAATGATGGCCTTGAGTAAGAACGGCACATGGGATCTAGTTGAGCTTCCGAAAGACAGGAAAACTGTGGGGTGTAAATGGGTTTACAAGCTGAAACGGGGTGTGAATGATACGGAGGACAGGTACAAAGCGCGACTGGTTGCAAAAGGGTTTTCTCAGAAAGCCGGTATTGACTTTCATGAGATTTTTTCACCAGTGGTTAAAATTGTTTCAATTCGAATTGTGTTAGCTTTAGTTGCTTTGTTTGATTTAGAGTTACAACAACTAGATGTTAAGACTGCGTTTCTACATGGAGACTTAGATGAGGAAATTTATATGGAACAACCGGAAGGGTTTGTTCAGCATCGCAATAAGAAATTTGTCTGCAGGCTCAAGAAGTCATTATATGGCCTAAAGCAGTCGCCTCGGCAGTGGTATAAGAAGTTTGATTCTTTCATGTTGAGTCAGAAATATGTTAGAAGTGAATATGATCATTGTGTGTATTTCAAGCAATTGAAAAATGGCATGTTCATTATCTTAGTGTTGTATGTTGACGATATGCTTTTAGCAAGCAAAATCATTGATGAAATCAACAGGTTGAAGACTCAGATGGCAAGGACATTTGATATGAAAGATCTAGGAGCAGCAAGACAGATTTTGGGCATGGAGATTTTCAGAGATAGGAGTAATGGTAAGCTGTGGCTATCACAACAGAAGTATGTTGAGAAGATACTTTTGAGATTTGGTATGAATAATGTGAAGCCTGTGTCAGTCCCTTTCGCTTCCCATTTCAAGCTTTCTTCGGGTTTATGTCCTAATACATATGAAGAAAAGGATTATATGTCTCGAATTCCATATGCCAATGTAGTAGGATGTTTGATGTATGCGATGGTTTGTACTCGACCAGATATTTCACATGCAGTTGGGGTTGTCAGTAGGTACATGGCAAATCCGGGTAAAGAACACTGGTCAGCAGTGAAATGGGTGCTTCGGTACTTCAGAGGCACAAGTAGTTATTGTATTACTTACAATAAGAATAGTGAATTTGTTTGCGGGTATGTTGATTCTGATTTTGCAGGTGATTTGGATAAGAGAAGGTCAACTTCAGGGTATGTCTTTACTCTTGCAGGTGGAGCTATTAGCTAGATGTCAAAGCTACAGAACATTGTTGCTTTATCCACTACTGAAGCAGAATACATTGCTGCTTCTCATGCTTGCAAAGAGGCGGTTTGGTTGAAAGGTTTGCTTGGTGAATTTGGTAGGTTACAGGACAACATCAGGTTACTTTGTGATAGTCAAAGTGCAATACATTTGGCTAAGAATCCGGCCTATCATAGTAAATCAAAGCATATTCCAATTAAGTACCATTTTGTAAGAAAGATTATTACTGAAAGGGGAGTCTCTCTTGAAAAGGTACATACAAAGGAAAACTGCGCAGACATGTTCACGAAACCAGTTTTGTTGGAGAAGATGCGTTGGTGTTTGGCTTCTCTTGGCTTGCAGAAAAGATAAAATAATAAAGAACAGGGCATCAAGCTAATTGTTGTCAAGGTGGAGATTGTTGAGATTTTCCGTTTTAAATAAAATAGGCAAAAATCTCATTAGGTGACAAAAATTAGGAATTATTTCCTAGATTAGCTCCAGTTTGTTGGGAGGGAGTTAATGCATCCTACATTTGATGTGAGAGGATTTATGAGGCTGTTAGATTCTCCTTGCTATATAACAGGCATCCATACGGATTGTTTGGTGTGTGAAGTGGGTGTGAGTGTGTGAGAGTTTGTAATCTCCTGTTTGATTAATAAAGAATTGCCGATGCCTATGTTTGGTGGACGTAGCCCAGAATGGTTGGGTGAACCACGTTAAACTTCTGTGTTTCATGTGCATGATTTATCTGCTGTGTGTTAATTGTTTAATGTTTTCCGCTGTGATAACTCCAACAACATTTAATATGAAAATTTAATATGCACTTCTATTAGAAATTACTTAATGAAAAGATTCCAAAATTTTGATGCCTAATGACTACAATGATAACAAAGCAAGGACAGAGACCAAGGCTTGGCTGAAAAAGACAACACCCACATTGATATCATGCTTTAAGACTGGGAAATCAAAATAATTATGTGATACTATAATTGCAGAAAAATTTACCTGCATGCTCTATCATTCCTCTTGCAATTTCACAGTTATCTGAGTTCATTTCTACGGAAACTAGCTTGCTGTCAGGGTTTGACATCTTGGAAGCAATTCTAATGGCAGAATACCCACAATAAGTTCCAAGCTCTAAAGCCACTGTGGGATCAAATTCTTCCACCACATAATCCAGAATAGAACTCTTTTCCTCTCCTAATATTGGCAGCCAAGTGTGGCTACTAAAATTGACTATGGCTCTGAGCACAGACTCTGCATTTCCCTTCTCTGCAGTTTGCAGAACATAGTTTAGAAGGGCTCTCTCTCTGCCATCAGCGGAATGGCCTCTCAACCATGCTTGTTTGTCATAGAAAAATGTGAAGTATGACAAAATCCTTGACACAAAGTCCGCTGCCATGGTCTCGAAATGTTGAAGAATATGCAGATGGCTACCAGATTTACAATTTTGGATTGTGGACAATGATAGTAAATGGCTGTATATAGTCATACAAAAGGAGTAAAATATAAAAGTCATGGCCCACTCCAAGGAATCGAATACCAACATGTAGTTACATTGCAAGGCAAGTTTATTCTCAATTTTTGGGCAGCAAACAAGTTTAATCTAGTTGAAATTTTCAGACAACCTCATGAGATCGTGCTTTAAGGCATATTCCTCAATGGTCGTCATACTTTCCTTCATTGATAGGGGAAAGAATAAAGCATGTGTTATATTCTTCCAAATTAAAAAACCTCCATTGCACACTGGTTGAGCCATATCGCGATCTAATTATTAAGATCATGAATATTAATGTCGGTTTTAATTTTATTCTTGTGCTTTTTATTTTCCTCGTCATTATTTTGTTTTTAAACAAAATAACAACCAACTAATTATAAAATCATCCTGTGTTTTAAAGACATAACATGGAAAACATAAAGTTAAAATTTGATTCTCGTTATTTTATTTTTGTTATTCTCTTCCGTAAATAGTTACATTGTTATTTAACTATATAACAAGCAACAATAGTTTATTTTTGTTATTTTCTTCTAGCCACATTGTTACTTAATTAAATAACAAGTAACAATATTTTATTTTGTTATTTTCTTCCTAAATAACTACATTTCTACTTAACTAAATAACAAGTAGCAATATTTGATTTTAGTTATTTTCTTGAGTAAATAGCTACATGGTTACTTAACTAAATAACAAGTAAGAAATTATATAAATCAGTGGATACCTAAAATAATTTTTACGTTCTTATCTTATAAATAATTACATTACATTATAATTATCATCTAATTACAATATATTATAATCATCAACCAATTATAAAGAAAGTGAAAATATTTATGTATTTAAAAAAAAACTAAATTAAATTTTCTTCATTTATGTGTTATTATCTTATAAATAATTACATTATATTATAATTATGAATCAATTACATTATATTATAATCATCAATCAATTATATAAAAAAGTGAAAATATTTATGTATTTAAAAAATATATATATAATTTAAATTTTCTTCATTTATGTGTTAAAATACTTTGAAAAAGAAAAAATTAATTTAAAACTTTATCATTATTATATTGATAGTGTGAACACGCAAAGTAGTTACAATTATACTTATAGTAACATTGTCCTTTCATTAGTTAAAAAAAAAATATAATAACAATTTTATTTAAAAAAATAAAAAAATTCACTAACATATTTGAGGATGGTCTCAATTCACTTTCATCATGACATTAACCTTAAATTCCACTTAATCTTTATTGTTATTTTCTTATAAATAAGTTTTTAATGGTAAAGTCACATGGATTTTTATTGAAATCATATTTTTTATTTGTTTAACATTTTTTTAATAAATAAATTAGTTATTATTATTTATTTTACTATATTTATTATAATACTAATTTTAATAATAGTAAAAATAACAACAAAGAAATAGTCATGTTTTACATCTCATTAGAAATAACAAAATTGTTGTGAAATAGTAAGAGAAGCAATAATGAGGAACTACACCACACTATTTGAAATATCCTTTGTACTACATCCACATAAACATGACGAAATTGTATAATATTAGCTTTAACCACAGAAACAACCATGAAATATTATAATGACAAAGACACTGAAAGTGACATGATTTTAACAATGGAGGACTATAAGCACATGAACGTGGTGGGATTACACCAGAATTAGTCTAGAATGAATAGTATTAATAGAATAATAAATCAAATTTTTTCAACTATGACTACTTAACACAAAATATTGAGAAGGCTATGATTATGAAAAAAAATATCAAAATTATTATAAAATGAGAGATTATACTAATGAATATATTATATATTAGTGTAAAGCTTTTAAAATTAAAATTTATATTTTGTTAAAGGTTTAGACGATCAAATTTCTTAATATATTAATTTTTAATATAATTTTTTTATACTTAAAATAAAATAAATTTTCTTTCTTGCTGCTACGACTCACCCATCCTCCAGGATTACCAAATCTATGACAACAAAATTAGGTCCCCCTCCGGGCTCTAGTACCTCTCTACTCCCTCATTCATTTGCTTCTTTTGTGACATCCCCTGCATTGTCTCTTTCTTTTGATTCTATATTCTATGGACACCACATTTCTCCAATTTCATGCCTTACGATGTCCTCCAGGGATTTCTACTCCTCCACTCAGCCATTTATTCCCCCTCCTCCCCAAGCTTCCTCTGTTTCTCTTGAGGCCCCCTTAGACTCTCTGCCTAGTCACTCCTACAATCTCTACCCCCGCGTTATACATCCACGCGCGAGATTGGGTCTTGGTACCATCCCACCTCCTGTATAGCTCAAATCCTCTATAGTTAGACACTCAAACATCTCTAAAGTGTTTTTTCAAGAAATTTTGGACATTGTTGAAGGTTGTAAACTCTCTATTGAAGGGGTTCTTAGAGCAAGAAATCCCCCCCAACCCAACCCCCCCACACCCCCCCCCTTGGTTCCCCAATGAAATGGATTTCTTTTAACTCTCGTGGGGTAGCTAGCCCTACAAAACGCCTTGCCATCAATCGTCTTTTTGATTTAGTTTCGATGGATGTGATTCTTCTTTAAGAGACCCTGGGTACTTCTAATCTCATTATCTTCTCACTATCTCCTCTTTTCTCAGGATGGATCTTTCATGCACTAGACTCCCGTGGTCAATCGAGTGGTGTTTCCATTAGCATTAACCCTAGAGTTCTCAGACTTAATCATATTTGGGTAGGGAAGGATCTCTGGTAGTGGACTTATTCTCTGAACAACTTGGGATTGAGTTCAAGCTGGTTATGTTTATGGACCATGCCATAAAATACAGGATTTCTGGAACTCTCTACCAAACTCTTCATTTATTAAATTTGAAAAAATGATCCTGGGAGGTGATCTTAATTTTTCTTTGGGACTGGATGAATCCTGGGTTTCATATGCTGAGATGGACCCCTTATAGGATCACTGTGGAAGTTTACTTGATCAATTCCATCTGGTTGACCACTCGATGGCTATATTACAACCTACCTGGCACAATAGGGGAACATGGGATTCAATGCTTACATGGAGGTTGGATCAGTTTCTCATCAAGGAAGGGCTTGTGCATCTATGGACAACATATAGGAAATGGGTCAGCTCTGGTGGTATATTTGATCACTCACCGATCTATCTTGAGATGTTTGGCATTTTCTGTTGAAAATGCAGCAAGATGATGGAGCTTAGTGAAATGAAGTCGCCTTCACTAAGTGGGCCCGAAGGCGAATTTTGGTGCAAAGTCTATTTTTAGATTATGTCTATTTTTAGACATATGGAGCATGGTCCAAGGGTTGCAGTATGTTATTCTTGGAGTATTGGTAATGTCGGTAAAAATAGATGGACCTCTATTTTTGGACCTATAGGTCGAAGTCTATTTTTAGACTGCCTTCCTAAAAATAGGGAAGTCAAATATTATTTACCCTTAATAATATTTGGACTCTAAACTTCAGTTTACTCTCTTGGAGCACTTCAGTTCGAGCTACAGAAGTGGCTCATGCATCCGACAGAGGAATTACGCTATTCCTAGGGGTTTGGTGAGCTCATGCATGGTTGACTTCAGTTAGGACTTCAGTGGTAGAAGTTTGGTGGAGTTGATGAGACAGTTGGTGGAGTTGTGTTCGGTTTAACTTAGTTGAACTAGTTGAGATTAGTTTAACTAGCTAATCAACTAGTAATGAGTGGAGTGAATTAAATATTATTTAATTCAATAATTAGTAACTCATTATTCAACTCAAGAACACATCAGTTCACTACAGTGCATGGACAGTTCAGTGGAGACCAGTGAAAGAGGTAGATGAAAGGGTGAGTACAGCTATCAGTTGTGACATCAGTTGTGCATGAGATTTACACCACACTTGGAGGCAATTGCCAATGATGATTGCGCTGTCAAGCCAAGGAGATTCGAACCTTAGATCTCTCATTAGGCCAACAGTGATTGCGGAATAGAGGCAGGAAATTAGTGGATGTGTTTTGAACCTGTGACTTGTTCAAAACCAAGCTAGTTTTGTGTGTAACTTCATGAGATAGTACTGAGTACTTGTGAGGAGTATTGTACTGAGTTTGTTACATGTTTTCTCCATTATAATATACACAATTGCTGCGGGGTTTTCAGCTATAGGCTTTCCCCATACATACTGTGTTAATGTGTATGATGATTTGATGTGCTATCGCTTGTTTTATTTCCGCATGTGTGATGATCTGAGTGGAAGAGATTATGTGTTACATATGAATTCGAATTGATATGTGATCAGGATAATCTCGGTGGATAAATATCTTTATTCAGCAAATTTCTACATTTTCCCTAAACCACCTTCCTCTTTCAAGTTCAACTCGACCTAGTTACATGACGAGTCTTATATAATATTAATCAATGATTTATGGAGGAGTGCCCCTGTCCCCATTGTCCTATTGGTCTCATCCACCTTTTCCAGTAAGCTTATCTTTGTCAAGAAGAAATGTATTGAAAGGGATAAGGCTAAACATGTACAAGATGATCCTCAATTAAAGCAGATCGAATAGGAGATTTCTCGACTAGAGGACCCAAAAAATGGTGGTTTCTCCTCATTCACATCAAAATATATTATCATCAAATTGGGGGTTGACATACTCAGGATTCTCAAAGAAAGGGAAGCAACTTGGAGGCTCAAGAGTAGATCTACTTGGCTACTTCTTGGAGATGACAATACTAAATTTTATCAGAAAATTTCCAAGTGTTGTAAGGCCATCAACACCATCTCGGAACTAGACAATGATGATGGATAATTTTTTTCATCCTTCAATCAGCTGGCCTCTTTAGGTACTGCACATTTCAGCAATTTATATAAATATCCTCACGAAGCCTCATTGGCAAAAATTATTAAAATTGTTGCAATCTTCATCAGATTTGTGGATGGGGATAATGCTGAGGATCTCAATCCTTCAGTTACCATAGAAGAATCAGAGGCAGTCCTTAAATGGTTCAAAAAGGATAAGAGCCCAGGAGCAGATGGTTGGTCAGTTGAATTCTACCTTGCATTTTTTGAATTATTAAGGCAGGATCTTCTTAGGGTGGTAGAAGAGACCAGAAAAATCAGGCAAATGTATGATGCATTCAACTCCACATTTATTTCTGTCATCCCCAAATTTGACAACCCTACCTCGTTTAAGGATTTTCGGCCAATTTCCCTCTACAATTGTATCTACAATATCATTGCAAATATTATTGCAAATACTCTCAAGCCTATCCTTTCTTCTCACATCTCACATGAACAATTTTCCTTCTTGGAAAACAAATAGATCCATGATGCCATTGGAATTCCCCAGGAAGGCCTTCATTCCATGCATACTAACCACATCAAATGCATGATTCTAAAGATTGATTTAACTAAGGCATTTGATCAAACAAGTTGGTTATATCTGAGAATGATCCTCAGTCATTTGGGATTTCCTATTTCTGTTATTGTTTGGATTATGTGATGTATCACATCAACCTCCTTTAGTGTTCTTATCAATGGTGCAGCTTCCAACTTTTTTCATGTTGAACGGGCTCTTTGATAGGGATTCCCTCTATCCCCTTTGTTATTCCTCTTGGTTATGGAAGGATTGAGTAGACTTTTTATGGATGAGAGAAATTATGGTAGGTTAAAGGGTATCAACATCTTTAACAATTGTATCCTCACCCACCTCCTATTTTTGGATGATGTTATTATATTTTTGAATGGCTCCGTTAGTGAATCAACGATTTTCAATTACACTCTCAAAGTATTCTGCAAAGCCACATGTATGACTTGCAATCACACACAATCCACTCTATCGTCTCAAGGTTGTTCCCCACATGAAATTGATTTTTCACTACAGAGGTTTCCATTTAACTCAATAGGATTTGAATAGGGCCTTAAGTACTCGAGCTTTCATCTTAAACTCTCCAACTACAAAATTGTTGATTAGACTTGGTTGATTGCTAAGATTGAAAGGAGACTCAATATATCGTACCATAGATGGATCTCGCGTGTTGGGAGCCTTGTCCTTATCAAATATGTTTTAGAAGCAATCTCAGTATACTGGATGTGTCTGGTATAGATTCCCAAAGGCATTCTCCCCAGGATTCAACAAATTTGTTGTAGATTTCTTTGGAAAGGCTCAAAGGATGGAAATACATTTGCTTGGGCTAGATGGGATTTTATTTCTCTTCCAAAAAAATGGGGTGGATGGGGCATTAATGACTTACCCTCATTCTCAATGGCACTAGCTCCTAAATTAGGGTGGCATATTCTAACTGTTGATAGTCTATGGACCAAGGTTGTCATACAAAAATATATCAGTCCATCTCATCCGATTGATTGGATCAGACGAGGGCATTGGAACAGGTTCAATATCTCCACAATTTGGATATCCATATTAAACTCCACAGAGCACATCAGATCAGGCTTGGCTTGGAAAATAGGTGCGGGTAGTCAAGTCCACAGTGGCTGTGATCCTTAGTTTGGTTGCGGTAATGCCCATCTCCTGCCCCCTGATTTGATACAATTATTAAATATGGTAGGTATCTATACTCTCGACCAAGTGGTTGATTCAGACAACACTACCATTTTCTTGCAGGCTTGGAAAATCGTCTACGATCTACACATACCACCTCCTTGGCACATGGAATGGTCTCATTATACTGCAACAATAGCAGAATCACTTGTTAGAATTACAGGCAGAGATGATGATCTCATTTGGGCTATCTCGAAACATGGTTAATACACTCTAAAGGAAGGTTATCCTATCATTTTTGTTGAACATCATCCACAAGAATTTTTATGGTGGTGGTTCCCTTTATGGAAACTAAAAATCCCCCCAAAAGCCAAAATTATAGTGTGGTTTATTCTCTCCAAAAATATCCCTACTGGTGTCTATCTATAGAAATGCTCATTTATTGGTCCTTCATGATTCTCTCTTTACAAGAGTGAAGTTGAGCACGTCAACCACCTATTTCTCCATTACCCAGCAACATTATCATTTTTGACACATGTGAAAACCATACTCAACCAGAACTTAATTTGGTTTGGCCCATCTGTATCACTTGACTAGGACTTCTGGTGGAATTCTACATAACCACACAAGCTTAGTAACCTACCCCTTCTTATTTGTTGGGGAATCTAGATTGTCTGGAATCGAGTCATCTCCAATGATCTTGCACGTGATTGTCACCTCATATAAGAACATATCTCTTCCTTATATCATATGATTCATGAGGACTCAGACCTTCCACCACCTAGGAATATCATTCCAGAAAATATTGACAATGTTGTGTAACCAGCTCCAAAAATAGAAGAAAAGAGATATGAACGCCTTAGAAATAAGCCACTTCGAGGGGGCAACCTCCAATACATTACATAAATGAACAATTCTTGGATGATACAATTCACAAAACCTCCTTTCTATATATAGGAGTCCTTGGGGCCATAATGTAATCCTAGTGGGCCACAATGTAATCCTAGCCGACCTAACAATAATAATTTAAGGGCACAATAATAACAAAATGGGGGTTACAAGGGTACAATAATAACAATAAAAGGGGTTACACTAACAACAATAAGGGACTATACTAGTAATATAGGGACCTAACATGCCCCTCTCCTTCAAAAAAAGTGTTGTCCTCAACGCTTGAGTAACTCTGGGTGCTTCTGTATAAAATTCTCATCCTCCCATGTAGAATCTTCAGTGGGTAAGTTCTTCCACTTGATGAGATACTCTGAAATTGATCGATTCCGTAGTTGTCGAGTTCTTGTTTCCATGACCGCTTCTGGTTCCAATATGATTTTTCCTTCCTCATAAAGTTCTGGAAATATTGTTTGAACTGGAAGATTTTCACCTATAACCTTCTTTAAGCATGAAACATGGAAAACTAGATGCACTCGTGAAGAAGCAGGAAGCTCCAATTTGTATGCCATAGTACCAATATTTTGTAACACCTTGTAAGGACCATAGTACTTTGGCGATAATTTATTATCCTTCTTAGCTTGCTTGAGGGACATTTGTTTGTATGGTTGTAGCCGTAAAAATACCCAATCTCCTACATCAAAACTTCTCTCGCTGCGATGTTCATCTGCCTGTTGTTTCATTCGATTTTGTGCCAAATTCAGGTTATCCTTTAAGAGTTGGAGAACTTCTTGCTGATGCTCGATGTGATCTTCCACTGCTTGAACCTTTGAATTTTCCCTTAAAGATGATGTGGTCGATGGTGGATGATATCCATAAAGTGCCATAAATGGGGTCATTTTTGCTGCAGTATGGAAGGAAGTGTTATACCACCATTCAGCGAGAGGTAACCACTTGACCCATTGTGTTTGTTTATCGGATACAAAACAACGAAGATATCCTTCCAAACATTTATTTACTATCTCAGTTTGACCATCATATTGAGGATGATAAGATGAGCTATGAGTTAATTGAGTACCCAAACAAGAAAATAAAACTCTGTCCAAAAAATTTCAGTAAAAATGGGATCTCTGTCGCTCACAATAACCCTTGGGCTTCCATGTAGCTTTTGAATTCTGTCCATAAATGTAGTAGCAACTGTACTTTCTTTAAATGGATGAGATAATGCACAAAAGTTTGCATACTTGGTAAGTCTATCAACTACCACCATGATGACACTCTTTCCTTCGGACTTAGGTAAACCTGTGATAAAATCCATTGAAATCTCCTCCCAACGTTGACTTGGAATGGATAAAGGTTGTAGAAGTCTGGGGTCTTAATTGTTTCCACTTTATTCTGCTGGCAAACCAAACATTCCGCCACAAACTTTCGAATATCAGATTTAAGGCCATCCCAAAAAAATTCTTTCTTCACCCTGTGGTAAGTTTTTAAAAATCCCGAGTGTCCTCCTAAAGGAGAAGTGTGCAATTCCAGAAGAATATTTTGTTTTAGTTGGGAATTCTTACAGAGATATAAGCGATCTTTGTACCATAAGGAATCATTTTTCCAACTAAATGTATCAGATGTACTAGGATCTTGCTGCAACTTTTGAATGAGTGTCCATACATCTTTGTCCCTCTTCCATTCATCTCTTGCTTCAGTTATCCAATCTGGTTGGATAATAGAAATGGCACAAAGCAATGCTTCCACCTCTTCATTCTTTCTTGAGAGTGCATCTGCAACAACATTAAGCTTTCCCTTTTTGTATATTATTTCAAATTCATAACCCAACATCTTTGTGACCCATTTTTGCTGCTCTTCTGAAGATAGTCTTTGTTCCAAAAAGTGTTTAAGACTATCATGATCGATTTTTACCTTGAAGTGTCTTCCCATTAGGTAAGTTCGCCATTTCTTTAGTGCATGCAGTATTGCTAACATTTCCTTCTCATAAATAGGTTTCTGTAAATACTTTCCTTTGATTGGACGACTTCCAAAAGCAATGGGTCTTCCTTCCTGCATTAAAACTGCACCAATTCCATTTCCTGAGGCATCACATTCCACAATAAAGGTTTTTGTGAAGTCTGGCGTAGCTAAGACCGGTGCATGGCACATTGCCTCCTTAAGACGTTCAAAGGCCTTAGTTGCTTCAGGGGTCCATGAAAATGCATCTTTCTTCAATAATGTTGTTAGAGGTGCTGCTATTCTCCCATAATTCTTAACAAACTTGCGATAATACCCTGTTAACCCGAGAAATCCTCGCAACTTCTTTATGGTTGTGGGGACTTTCCATTCCTTAATGGCTTTAATTTTGTTAGGGTCTACTTTAACACCCTCGTGAGATACAATATGACCCAGATATTCCACCTCTTGTACTCCAAAGAAACATTTGGATTTTTTTGCATATAATTGATTCTCCTGCAATAGTTTGAGCACCCTGTCAACATGTTCAACATGATCCTTCCAAGACCTGCTGTAGATTAGTATATCATCAAAAAATACTAGCACAAATTTCTAAGGAAGGGTTTGAAAATGGAATTCATCAACCCTTGAAATGTAGAAGGTGCATTGGTAAGGCCAAAAGGCATGACCAAAAATTCATAATGACCCTCATGAGTTCGAAATGCTGTTTTTGGAATATCTTGAGTCTTCATTCTAATTTGATGATATCCTGAACGAAGATCCAACTTGGTAAAATAAATTGCTCCATGTAATTCATCCAATAATTCATCAATCACAGGAATGGGAAATTTATCTTTAATGGTGAGCTTATTGAGCTCCCTATAATCTGGACACATTCGCCATCATCCATCCTTCTTGTGTACCAATACTACGGGAGTAGAGAAAGAACTTTGACTAGGTTGAATTATACCCGCCTCTAACATTTCTGCAATCATACATTTAATTTCGCTCTTTTGGAAGTAAGGATATCTATAAGGCCTGATGTTTGGAGGAACACTTCCTGGAATCAAATGAATAGCATGATCATGATCACGAATAGGTGGGAGTCCTTTGGGAGTTTCAAACACCTTGGAATGATTGTACAAGACTTGTTGGAGATCTGCAGAAATAGATGATTTTGATGTTGGAACTTCTAGTGAGCATAATTGTGCAATTACGCCTCGCTGTTCTTTCTTTAGAAGCTTTGTCATGACATTAGAGCTTATTATCCTTCCTGGCTTCCCCGCAATACCCCGTAATTCAACTTCCTTTCCTTCTGAAAAAAATTTCAACAAAAGTTCTTGAAAATTAAAAGCTACCGTCCCCAAAGATTGTAACCATTGTACTCCTAGTACAACATCAGCACCTCCCATAGGAATGGAAAGCATTGGACTAGTCAATACATATTCCCCCATGGTTAGCTTGATATTATGGCATTTTCCAGAGCAATTTATAGTTCCTCCATTTGCAACCATCACTTGACATTGTGGTGCTGGGTATAGGAAACAATTTAATTCCTTGGCTACCTTACAATGAATAAAATTATGGGTGCTACCTGAATCAATCAACACTATTACCTTTCTCTTCTTGATTTGTCCTTTTATCTTGAGAGTTTGAGGAGTGGTAATTCCTGCCAGTGCATTACACGATATGGTTGGATTCATTTCTTCATCTTCTGGGGTTGGTTCCTGGTGTATATCCTCTTCTTGTTCATTTTCTTCTTCCTCTTCACAATCTATGTAAAATAATTTCTTTTCAGCACACTTATGACCTTTAGTGTATTTGCTATCACAACTGTAGCAAAGCCCTTTTGCTCTTTTTTCTTCCAATTTTGTGGTGTCAACCTTGTAGGTTGTGGAAATCTAGGCGTAGCAACACTTCCTTCTTTATAGAATTGAGTGGTAGGCTTCCTTGTCGCCATAATTTTACATTCCACTTTTCTTGCCAACCTGAATGCCTTCTCCAATGAATCAGGTTCCAAAACGCGAACTTCATGTTGGATGTTATCCTTTAAAGTGCCTATGAAGAGATCAATCCTGTGTTCCTCTGGAATATCAGTTACCCTTATATTCAATTTTTTGGAAGTCCTCAATGTGCTCCCCCACTAAACCCTTTTGTTTGAGATTTATCAATTGGCTAAAGAAGGTGTTGCTCTTTGTATCCTCATAATGTGCTATCATTTCCTCCGTAAAAATTGACCAAGTGACAATTTTTTTACGGGAGCAAAGCCATCGTTACCATACAAATGTATTTTGTTCTAAATGTAAAGTTGCAATGCGTACCTTTTGTGTGTTTTTCACAATATGGAGATCAAAATATTGCTCCATCTGTAGTATCCATGTTACAGGATCCTTTCCATCAAACTTCCTCATATCCATTTTTGGAATATGGTGGTTCTTCACACCAACATTCGAGTTTATGAAATCACGATTAACATTTATTTTGTTCTCATCATGAGGTTCTTCTCCTATATTTCCGCCATTAGGAATCATTTCTGGTTTTAAACTTGTCATCAAGCCTTCCATGTATGCTTTTAGATCATTCTTCATGTTTTCCATGTTGTCTTTCATGTCATCCATCTTAGCTTCCAAACCATTCATCTTAGCTTCCACGCCTTTCTTCAAACCATCCATCTTAGTTTCCACGCCTTTCTTCAAAACTTCCATTTCATTTTTTGTTGTTCTTTGCGAGAGAGAAATTTGTTGCATTTGCTCTTGTAATTTTGATATGTCATGTTGCCATTCTTCATCTTCATGAGTAATAGTAGAGCCTTCAAAGGCTTAATGGGTGTTGAATTCTTTTTAGGGGCCATTTCAGACTCCAATATTGATATCTATTCTTTTACTAGCTTTGAGGAGCTCGATATTGAAATTGTATTATATATGTGATTGCAGATCTTCAATATCTGAAATTCAGCACTAAAGTATCCCTCTAAATTCTCTTTTGAATGCCATAGGTCTGGCCTGATTTTGATTCTCCAAGACAAAGTTGTGTCCAATCTCCCACAATGACCTAATTATGGACTGGTTCAGTAGAGCGAACTTGTACGACTTGCCACGTGTCACTGTTTCATCCTTTGTCTCTAAAATTGATATACAAGAAACTAAATTCTGTTTACTTGCAACCACTTTTTACGGCACTCCAATCCGATGCCCAGAGAGAGCGTTATTGAACTTTTCCCACGATCACCTCTTTGAGATGCAATTCAGGAGCCTGAAAAAGCACTACCTTCCACAGATCATATCTCCAAAAATATTGCGAACCAAGTTCTGAAATTTTTTGACAAACTTCCTCCGGATTTCAGATTTGCACCATATGAATTTCAGATTCTGAACCTTCGTAGAAAAAAATTTATAGTGCAAATTCCACGATGACCTGTTTAGGAGCCTGAAAAAAGACCTAACTTCCACAGATCATATCTCCTAAAATATTGCGAAAAAAGCTCTGAAATTTTTAGACAATCTTCCTCAGGATTTCAGCTTCACATCCTAAAAATTCCAGCTTTTGCACCTTCGTAGAAAAAAAGTTATAGCGAAAATTCCACGATGACCTGTTTGGAGCAGCGAAACCCTAAAATCCAAAGCTCTGATACCAAATGTTGTGTAACCAGCTCCAAAAATAGAAGAAAAGAGATATGAACGCCTTAGAAATAAGCCACTTCGAGGGGGAAACCTCCAATACATTACATAAATGAACAATTCTTGGATGATTCAATTTAGAAAACCTCCTTTCTATATATAGGAGTCCATGGGGCCATAATGTAATCCTAGTGGGCCACAATGTAATCCTAGCCGACCTAACAATAATAATTTAAGGGCACAATAATAACAAAATGGGGGTTACAAGGGTACAATAATAACAATAAAGGGGTTACACTAACAACAATAAGGTACTATACTAGTAATATAGGGACCTAACAGACAAATCTATCCCATGGGCATATTTCAATGGATCTGCACAACATCTTGGATGTGGTGGGGGTGTGGTTATGTTTTTTAATGGAACACCATTATTATAAGTTAAAAATTGGTTTAGGCAGGGGCACTAACAACTTTTCAAAACTTTCTGCCCTCAAATCCCTCATATCCTTTGCATTAACCAAAGATTGCAGTCACATCTAGATTTTTGGAGATTCAAAGCTTATCTTTGATTGGTTTAACCATAAATCTATATGTCACGTGCATACACTTCGAAATATTTTGGACGAGATGTTTCTACTGAAACTCATTTTGATTATATATCTTGTCATCATATTTACAGGGAGAGGAATCAGATTTATGATTGACTTTCCAAGGAGGTTGCACACCAACCAAGGGATCATTGGGTGATTTGGGAACAAAATGAACACCAATTTTATCATTATTTCCATAGGCCATATTATGACGCACTAACACATGGGGCAGATGAGCCCTAAATTTTGATTATTTTGACTTTTTGAGATATTTTTTTTATGTGATCATATGTACAACTTTATACTTATTGTATATATTTCTAGAACTGATATCTATAACTAACACTGATATATATTTTTTGTCTGTGGATTTGACCACCATATTTTCATATGCTTTTTTAAGCATATAAAACATGTACTTTTCATCTTATTAATGAAAGTTATAATTTTTCCTTGGGAAAAAAATATTTAAATGGTAAATTATCCCTAGATTAATGTGCTTCATTGATAATTAATAACAATGATGACTCTCATTCTAGCTTTCCTTAACATAGTAAAGGTTAAGGAATAGTGGTGATCCCCATCTTACATTCTCATAGGCTCCATTCGATGCACATGATTAGGTGGTAAAACGTTGAGGACCTTGAATTTAATTCTGACTTGGGATGTGGATCTTGATTTTACTCATTAGGTGGTTGCTAATTCTAGCATTTGCAGAGCTCTGTAAGTGGTTAGTCACTCTTGCATTTGCAGATTAGTGGATGATATAGAGCTTGGAGGATGGATATATGATCGAGGTGGATATTGGTGGCCACCCACCTATTCCACATATACCTCTATTTGGTTTCATCAATTTCCTTATTTATAGCATAATTTACTATTTTTAGTAGTTTTTTGGGTCCTGAACTTCCAGAGTTATGTTGACCCCTTAAATGACAGTTTTTTGAGGTCACTAATAGGATACCTATAAGTTCCCGTTGAAAATTTTGTAATACTCAGAGATATATTTCTAACAAGGGATTGTACGCACCAAACAAAGATCATATGACCAAGTTACAACCCCGGGAAGTTGGTTGTCCAACTAACCCCAATGGGGCCCACAAACTCTTGATGTTCCATCTCCTAGGGTTATGGTTTTGGTTGTTTATGGTTTCAACTTGTATTTAAATAATAAAAATCCCTTGAGCCTCATTTGAGCAGAATTCAAAGGCAAGTATCCACCACATCCCTTCTCAGAGATAAGCTACCTTCACCCAAGATAGTTTATTTCCATATGGTTTGTAAACATATTTCAATTCTATGATATTAATAAAATGAAAATTTATTTCTACTACATATCTGTGTTTATGTTTATTTTTATATTTTGTTGCATTTCTACATAAGTTAGAATCAATAGTATCAAAGCGGTATGCTCTTTCTTTTTCATTTTGTGCATGTACCCAATGAGGTCAAGTTATAAAGAGTTCGGGCTCGAACTGGTTAAACCTTTGTAAGGTCAGCCTCACCAAGCCCGACGACCTCCCATGATGGAAGAAAATAAATATGAGGGACTCATAGATCCATTCAAAATATTGCTTCAAGAGGCCCTCGAGCGAAAAAGGAACGTGATGATGGAAAAATTTTCCCATATCCTTTGGCGGATGCCCAAAGGCGATGCATCTTCATCTGTAAACTACTCTAAAGGCGCCACTCTATTTAAGGTACAAGAGAACTTTTACATCTGTATATTTGAAGGTAAAATAGATGCATATTCCATAGATAAATGGTTAGATATGTTGGAAGGATATTTTTCGGTTCATAATAGGGAAATATTAGTTTTGTACTCGTCAAATCTGCCCCCAACATCAAGGATTGGTGGGAAACCTACTATGAGGAGAAGGACAAGAAGGAAACCTCACTGATTTTAGTTGAACCCAATTGGAATCCTTTCCAATATGCCATTAAGGAAAAATATTTCCCTGTTGAGAGCTATGAAGAAAAGTACATACAATGGATAATTTTGCGGTAGCAAAGGGACCAAGATGTACATGAGTTGACAAATCTTTTCCATACCCTGCACACAAAGTTGGGTATCAAATATTTCTAGATAAATTCGGTGCTCAAGTGCCATGGTTTTTTTCACAAATACAATCAAGAGGAAATGTAGTTCCTCAACATCACCTCGCTTGGTGTAGCATATCAATATGCTTCCAAGATTGAGAAAAATTTCAAGCACAAGAAGCGATACTTTTGCTCTTTGAACCCAAAGAAGAGGAAAGGTGCCCCCAAGCCACAGAGCAAAGGGAAAAGCTAGGTCACGACCCCCCAAAAAAGCTCCTCAAAGCCGCAAGCCAAGAATAATTGGAAGGCCAAGAAGGACACTAGAAAGTTTTGTGAGTTCGATAAAACTACCACTCACAACACAAATGAATGTCACACAAATTATGTTATAGTGGTTGAGATAAAAGACTCAGATATATATGCATGCTTGGGTTTTGAGTTGGAACCTAAAAAGGGAAATAATAAGGGAAGGCACATCACTGACACAAAAGCCACTGTGACGTAGCCACCACCAAGCTCGAGAGGGTAGAACCTGAGGATCCAGAGGAGGGGGAGCACCTGTTCTACTTGTAGATGTGGGTAAAGGGTTTTCCTGTGTAATTCATCATTGGTAATGGAAGCCAGAAGAACTTGATCTTAGCTAAGGTCATTAAGAGATTGAATCTACCAACATCATCATAACCACAACTATACACCATCAGATGGCTTCACCAAGGGCGAGATATCCATGTCAGCCAAAAGTTTTTACAACCCTATAAAATCAATCCCTTTGTAGATGAGGTATTGTGTGATATTTCCCGTATGGAAGTTTGTGATGTTTTGTTAGGTAAACCATACCTATGGAAGTGTCATGTTGTATATCAGTCCAAACCTCACTCTATTATTACTACTTTGGGTTATAAATTGTACGGAATGATAGAGGTGGCATTGCCTACCTCTTTTTCTTTGATCTTTGCCAAAAATGTAGTAATATCATTTCCCAGACTGGGAAATTTTTCTTCCTTATGATTCACCTCATAGCAAGAGGAAAATTGTTGCCACATACATACCCTCCACAAAAATATCATTTCCACGGAAACAATAGATGGAAAATATTTTGGAGGAGTACAAGGAAATAATCACTTCATCCAGAGGGGTAACCCTACACTTCCAGGTCAAACACTCCATCAATCTAACCTCGGGTGCACCGCTACTTGATGGATTGATCTACCAACACTCTTATCTAGAGAATGATGAAATCAATAGAAAAATTTAGGAGCTATTGTAGAAAGGGCACATCAGGCCAAGTTCATCACCATGTGGGAGCTCGATCATGTTGCTACAGAAGAAGGACATAAATTGGAGGCTTTGTAATGATTATCAGGTGCTAAATAATATCACTATCATGAATACGTATCAAATCCCATAGATTGATTTCCTTTTGGAAAATTTCAAGGGGGCCAAATATTTTAGCAAGATTCAATTGAAGTATGGTTATGAATAGGTACCAATCGAACCCTATGATGTGTGGAAGACTACTTTCAAATCCAAGGAGGGCCTTTTCGAATGGTTGTTCATGCCTTTCACATTGATGAATGCATCTGAAACCTTCATGAGGCTAATGGAAGATATATTGGAGCTATTCACTAACTCATTCAAGGTAATTTATTTAGACGACATCTTGATCTTCAACTAGAGTGGGGAAGAGAACCTACACTATATTTGACATGTCCTCCAAACCCTCCAAAAACACAAATTGTGTGCCAATTTAGAAAAAAGCATTGTTGGTATGACCCAGTTTCAATAACTGGTGTAGATTATTGATGAGAAGAGTGTGCATGTGGATCCAACCAAGATATAAGATCTTTGGGATTGGAAATCCCCAAATACTCTAACAAAGTTCCACAGCTTTCCAGGTCTTGGCAATTTGTATCAAAATTTTGTGTTGGGATTCCCTCATATCACTTGGCCTTTGAGTCAAGTCACCGAGGGAAGAGAGAATTTTTTTTGGTATGAATCCCGACAGAGGGAATTCTATAAGTTGAAGCATTTCCTCTTCTCTGCACAAGTTTTCACATTAACCAACCTACAACAACCTTTTTAAATTGATACAGATTCCTCATATTATGTTATTGGCATAGTTCTTACCTAGTAGGGGCATCCGATGGCATGTCACAATGAGACACTTTCAGATACAATCTAAAAGTATCCCACTTATGAAAAGTATATGTATTCCATTATGTAGGTTTGTCTACAATGGAAGAATTACATTGTGGGGAAGGAAACAATCATCCACATAGACCACCAACACCTGAAGTTCATATGGATACAAGGAAAGTTATAGAACAATCGCTATCATAAATGGTCCACATATCTGCAATAGTTCCATTTAAACATTAAGTACAAGAATGGAAACACCAATAATTTTGTAGAATACCTTATCTGACCACCCGTTATGGTGCTTACCACTGTGGGATGGCCGCATATTTGCAAGAATGATCCAGAATTTGGCACCACATACTAGATTCTCTTGGAAGGCAAGCACGTTCCAGACTTTCACCTCTAGTGCGCATTCTTATGCCACTTGGGAATCATCTATGTTCCTTCAAGAGAACATGCCTACATGATTTGGGAGTTTCTCTACAGTTGGATCGATGGTCTTTTTGGGGTAGATAAAATAGTGACATTGTTGTATAAGTGTTTCTATTAGCCAAACCTTTGACAAGATGTTGGGATGTAAATTAGATCCTTCACTTCTTGCATCATTGAAAAACATACAATCAAGAATAAATGTATGCATACTACTCTAAATACTCTTAGCCGACCCTGGGGATTATATGTCAGGATTTCATTATACTAAACATGGCAAGCCTTAATTTTCGTGGTCGTTGACATATTACCTAAGATGGCCATTTTGTTGGTCTGCAAGAAAAGTATCGTGAAAACAAAATCCACTGCCAAACTCTTCTTTGAATGAGTGTGGGTACACTTTGGGATCCCATAGTCCATTATTTTATATTGAGACAATAAGTTCCTAAGTACATTGTATTCCATCCTCTAGTGGTTGTTGGATACCAAACTCACTAAGTCCATGACCTTCCACCCCCAAACTGATGTCCACACAAAGGCCATCAATGAGATGATTGTGAATATTATGCATATATAATACTCAAAGCATCCATGCACATCGGATGAAAGCCTCCCATATATCTAGTAAAACTATAACATATATCTCCATAGCTCAACTGGTCATAGCCCCTTTCAGGTGGGGTTGGGATTCCAACCGCTATGTCCCATTGAAGTTTCCATACCACTTTCATCTACTCAGACATATTCGACTCATTTCCAGTTCAAAGATGACAGAGCTACCAACCTCATTGAATGCATTCAACACATTCGCCAGTAGGTTCATCACATATTGGGCAGAGAAAATCCTAAGTACAAACAACGTCATGATCAACACTGGACACCATACAAGTTCTAGTTGGGCAACAATTTTTGGTTACATTTGCAAAAGGAGAACCTTGTTGGACCCCACCACAATCTTGGCCTTCTTTGATATGGGCCTTACACCATCACTAAGGTGGTAGGAGACAATTCTTTTGAGCTCATCATTCCACCATTCCTTGTCCTGCACCCAATATTCAATGTGGATTGAATGCGACCATACTTTCCCTCATTGTTCGACACATCAGACATTATTGAGCACCTGACACCACAAAGCTCAACCCAAGATATATTGAGCATGCCACAATTGATAGGATCATTAACACACATATCAAGAACACTCGCCAGAAGAGGATCCAAAAATATCGAGTTGTCAAATAAGTCCAACTGCTCCACCAAGGAAAGTGACTCACTAAGGACTAGATTCAACAGAAATTTCCTCACCTCATGGAGGCTCTGCATGAAATGGGGATCATTGATTCCAAAGGGGGGAGGATTGATCCAAGTGGATATTGGTGGCCACTCACATATTCCACTTAGACCTCTATTTGGTTTCAACAATTTCCTTTTTTATAGCACAATTTACTATTTTTATCATATTTTCTGGACCTGAACTTTCAGAGTTGTTTTGACCCCCTAAATGACATTTTTTTTAGGTCATAAGTAGGCATGTAACCATAGGAAAGGCCTGCCGCAAATGATGTAGTAATCATAGATGTATTTCTAACAAGGTATTGTACACACGAAACATAGATCATATGACCAAGTTACAACCCTGGGAAGCTAGTTGTCCAACTAACCCAAACGAGGCCCAAAAACTATTGGCATTCCATCTCCTAAGGTTATGGTTTTGGTTGTTTATGGTTTCCACTTGTTTTTCAATAATAAAAATTCCCTTGAGCCTCATTTTAGCACAGTTTCGATGCATGTAGCCGCCACATATCTTCTTAGAGATAAGCTATCATCGCCTGAGCTAGTTTATTTCCATTATATATGTAAGCATATTTCAGCTCTCTGATATTAATGAAATGAAGAGTTATTTATGTTGCGTCTTTGTCTTTATGTTTATTTTCATATTCTATTTCATTCTCGCATAAGTCCAGATCAATATGGTTCACAAAAATTGTCATGCTAGGAGAGGAATAAGAGTAAGAGACCATCATTCTCCTCCTCCATGGCATGGCCAAGGAGTTGAAAAATTCAAGGAAGACCTTTGACAACACATTGGAAATTAAGTACTTGAGGGACAAGGAAAAGGTCATGTGTGTTGTACAGGGTATAATCACTAATATAGACATCCATATAGTTAAATCTCGGCCGGATCTGTGCATTTTAGTTAGAGCTCTAGGAATTCAATTCCATCCTCTAACCCTGCCACCATCTTCCTCCAAATCTCCAAAAAAATCAGATCCCTCTTCCTCGATCCTCCCAAACTTGATTTTTCAAGGTGTAAATTTGCAACTTCAGTGAATTTAGGGTCTCTGCAAAGGAGGGGGTATAAAACAAGAAAACCATGTACATCAACCTAGGAGGTGAAGGAGAAAGCCACTATCAATAGGGTAGTTACAATAGATAATCTAGCTGGAAAGACACCAAAACAAAATTCCAATATCAGCATTGGAAAGACACTCATTGAAAGGATCAAGAGTCCCATTCTCACTTTGCTTCCTCAAGAACAAATTTCGCTCTTTTACATATCTAATCAACAATCATATTTTTAAAATCTTAAATGAAAAGAATATGAAAATTCTTCGTAAACCTCACAAAATGCTAAATAAACAATTTATAAAAATTAAAACTAATTTAATTTTTTATTTGTTAAATTATTTTCTATATTCCTTATTCTTTATTAGATCTAATATATTAACATAAGTGCCCAAACTCATATAAAAAAATACATCACCAATACCACCAATACTAACTTACTAAATTTATTCACTAAGCATTCCATAGCACCTAACATCTTATTATTTAACATCGATCTAAAGTTAAATTTTCCCATTAACATCCATTTTCCCACATATTTACTTGGTATTAACACATTAACACCCATTTTCCCGAAATATTTACCTAATATCTCTCTAGAAGAATTAATTTTTGTGAGTGTGGAACGAAGAATGGAGAATGATAGGGTTTATGGAAGGTAGGGTTTAGGTATTTTGTAACTTGTCAAACAGAGTCTGAGGGGGGGGGGAGTGATCCCCTCCTACAGAAATGTTACGAAAGGGGAATAGAGAAGTAAAGAAGTAGGGTCTCAAGGAGGCTCCACACAGAATGCAGGTTCGATACCAGGGGTAGAATGACAAGCTAGAATAAGAGGACAATGTTTGCCACGAGCAATGAAAAAACCAAGATTCATTATTGTGGTGAAAAAATTAGATGAGTACAAAATCTATATGAAATACCATGCATTAATATGTAAATTCATAGGCATCTGGCCAACAGAAAAAGATTTACTCAAATGGATACAAGAAAAATGGCAACCCAAGGGTCATATCGACTTAAAATTTTGTCCCAGAGGGTTCTTCACAGTTATTTTCACCAATATTTGTGATAAAGAAAGGATCTTTGAGGGAGGTCCTTACTTTTCTTACAATGCAGGTTTCTTCTTGTGATAATGGGAGGGATGCTATAACCCTAATCATGAACACTTCTTGGCTGCATCGATCTGGGTCAAGATATTGGTACTTTCGATGAATTACTGGGATCTTGAAATTTTAGAAGGCATTGGAAACTCTCTCGATATCTTTGTTGAAATTGCCGAAACAATGCGTCGAGGTTAGTACACCTCTTTTTCCTGCATATGTGTGTATATGAATATCTCTGAACCGCTTCGGGAATCAATTAAACTTGAATATGAAGGCAAAATCTAGCACCAACTTTTGGATTATGAACATATCCCATTATGTTTCCCTTGATTCCATGAATATGGCCGCCTTTATAAAATTTTACCATTGAATAACCTTGAACATATGCAAGGCAAGTTAGTGGAGGAAACTAAAGGGCCACCTAAAAAAGATGACAGATTTTAACTGTCACTAGAAAAAGGAATAATAATAAACAACAAACAAACCAGAATAACAATTCAAGATAGAAGAATACACAAAATAGATATGATATATTACAAGAACAGGGGAAAGTTCGAAGGAAGGAGAAGAAAGTCTTGCTGAAGGACATGGTATAGCTCCACAGAAAACTCAGAAGGCTAAAAGAAAGGCACTGCAGGAATCGAATGAAATAGAAGAGCTAGACAAGCCAATCGAACAATCACTAATGGAAATAGAATATAATAGAGAGGATTTAAGCTCTGAAGAGGTTGTTTTAAAAAGACTCCTGCGAGAATGGAGAAATCCATTAGGGGATTTTTGAGGTCTAAAATGGGCCTCCTAAGAAAAATGTACAACCAAAATAAACCTTATAAGAACCAACATGATTCAATTTGATGATGTCAACCATGTGGGATGATTCACCATTTTTGGAGTAAAAAATTAAATATATTAAAAAATAATAAAATAATAAAACTGCTTTTTCAAATTGTATTTTCAACTTACATCCACAAGGTTTTACTCAAATTTCAAGTAGGAGTACTCGTTGGCTGCAAAATTTAATTCCTAATCCATGGAGTACCCATGTTGCATACTTTCGATGGACCCTATTACAAAAAAAATGAGAAATACATAGAAAAACATTATTGCAATCATGATTTTCATGTATTTCTAATTTTTCATGTAGCAGTGTTCATCAAAAGTATCAAAGATGGGTACTCCTTGGATGAGTAATCAAATTATGCATCCAATGAATGTTTTCACTTGAAATTTGAGTAAACCCATAGGGAGATAAGTTGAAAATATGAGTTGTAAAAATAGTTTTCTCTTTTTTCCCTCCAAAATTTGATGATGTAATCAAAACTTATTTTATTATTTCCACTATTATTTTATAATTTCCTTAGGAGGCTCATTTTAGACCTCAAAATTCCCCTAATGCTTGATGATCGCTTCATCTCGGAGGATCAGAAGAAGCTATATAAGGAAACATTTGAGCAATACTTGACATCCCAATCTCAGAAACAAATCATCTCCTTAGAAAATCCTCCTAAGGAAAACAATGCCCAAACTAAAGGAAGTAAAAAGAAAGGGAGGCAGAACCTCCATGATTCGATCCAAATGGTAGGTGAAATCTTAGTTAACTCAGGAAAGGCAATACCATTAACAACGATATTCCAACAACTCAACAAAGTTCATCAATGAAAGTGATCTCCTGGAATATAAGAGGTCTAAATAGCAAAGGAAACAGAGATACCTGAAAGGCAGGTTAAGATTAGAAAAGCCACAAGTGATGTTGATATAGGAAACAAAAGTCTCAGGTCAAAAATTGAAAGATATTCTTAAAAAATATAACCCTAATTATGAAGTAATGTCAATAGATTCACGCAATAGTGCAGGGGGAATAGCCATTATATGGAACCCTGCGAAGATAATGGTAGATGCCTGGATTGGCATGCCCTGTATCCTTACAAGTCATTTTAGAAAAATTGGAATGAAGGAAAAGATCCCGATTTCCTCTTTCTACGGGCCTCATATTCCAGGAGAAAGAGAGGCGTTCCTAAACAATATAAGAATGCTAAATAATATGCATACTGAGAAATATTTGTTGTTGGGAGGGGATTATAATATGATCATGAATCTGAGAGAAAATAAAGGAGGACTAAGGAGAGAGGAGTCAGAAATGGAATTATTTAGGGACCTCATCACAGACTTAAGGCTAGTGGATATACATACTGTGAATGACAAGTTTACTTGGAATAACAGAAGAGGGGTTGCTCATCAAGAGGCCACGAGACTGGAAAAATTCATAGCCTTTGAAGCTCTTGTGAGCGTGGATGTATTTTATGAAGCATATATCCTTCCTACCTTAGGGTTAGATCATTGGCTGATAAGCATGGAGGTAGATATGAAAGAATGCCAGAAGAAACACCCATTTCGATTTTGAGCCTTTTGTTATGAAACCAACTCCAAAAATAGAATAAAAGAGAGATAAATGCCTTAAAAATAAGTCACTTCGAGGGGGAAACCTCTATATTACATAAATGAACAATTCTTGGATGATACAAATGACAAAAACTCCTTTCTATATATAGGAGTCCATGGGGTCACAATATAATCCTAGTCGAACTAACAATAATAATGTAAGTGCACAATAATAACAACATGGGGGTTACATGGGTACAAAAATAACAACAAGGGAGGCTAGACTAACATAATAAGGGAGTACACTAGTAATATAGGGACCTAACATGCTCCTCTCATTCAATCAAGTGTTGTCCTCAACCCTTAATTATTTCTTGATGCTTATGTATAAAATTCTCATTGTCCCATGTGGAGTATTCAACGGGAAAGTTCTTCCACTTGCTGAGATACTTTGAAATTGATCGAATTAGTACTTGTCGAGTTCTTGTTTCTGTGACTGCTTCAAAACTACTTTTGATGTGATGTTTATCTTCCTGTTGTTTCATTCGATTCTACACCAAAGTTAGGTTATCCTTTTAGAGTTGGAGAACTTGTCATTGATGTTCAATGTGATCTTCCACTACTTCATTATCCATATTATCTTTCATTTGATCCTTCAAACCATCCAACTCAGCCTTCATTTTTTCTTTTAAACCATCTATGTCATCTTTTATTTCTCTTTGTAAGATCAAAATTCGTTTCACTTGGTACCGTAATTTTGATATCTCATACTGCAATTCTTCCTCTTTATGCATCATAGTATATCTTTATGAGGGTTGAATGGGTATGGAATTAGTTTTTGGAGGAATTATAGAACCCAATACTGATAAAAATGATTCAATATTCCCTTAGAATCACTTCAAACATATTTTTCAAACAAACGTTATGCAATTTTAAAAAATAAATACACACCTTTTTCTCTCTTTTGAGGAGCTTGATATTGAAACAGAATTATATTTGTTATTTCAGATCCTCAATATATGAAATTAGGTCCTGCAGTATCCCTATGAATCTTCTTTCGAATGCCACAGGTCTGACCTGATTTGGATGCTTCAGGACAAGGTTATGCCCAAACTCCCACAATGACCTAATTATGGATTGGTTCAGTAGAGCGAACTCTTATGACTTGCCACATGTCACTATTTCCTAATTCGTCTTTGAAATTGATACACAAGAAACTATAGTCCATGTACTTGGGGTCACTTTTTACATAATTCCAATCTGATGCTCAAAGAGAGAGTTATGATGATTTTCCCTAGGCCACCTCTTTTAGATGAAATTCGGGAGCCTGCAAGAACCCTTACTTCCACAGATCATATATCCGAAAATATTGCAAAAAAAGATCTGAAATTTTTACACGAAGTTCCTAAGAATTTTGGCTTCGTGTGATACAAATTTCAGCTTCTTCACCTTCATAGAAAAAACATTATAGCGAAAATTCCATGATGATTGTTTTTAGATGAAATTCAGGAGCCGAAAAAACCCTAACTTCCACAGATCACATCTCTGAAAATTTTTCAAACCAATATTTGAAATTTTTATACGAAGTCCCTCGTGATTTCGGCTTCACGTGCTAAAAAGTTTAGCATTTTAATTTTCATAGAAACAAGTTATAGTAAAAATTCCACGATGCCCGGTTTGGAACAGTGAAACCTTAGAATCCAAAGCTTTGATACCAAATGTTATGGAGCCAACTCTAAAAATAGAGGAAAAGAGATGTCAATGCCTTATAAATAAGTCACTTTGAGAGGGAAACCTCATTTACATTACATAAATGAACAATTCTTGGATGATACAAATGAGAAAACCTCCTTTCTATATATAGTGAGTCCATGGGGTAACAATATAATCCTATTTGACCTAACAATAATAATTTAAGGGCACAATAATAACAATATGGGGGTTACAGGGGTACAAAAATAACAATAAGGGGAGCTACACTAACATAATAAGGGACTACACTAGTAATATAGGGACCTAACACCTTTTGGCTAAGGAGCCCCCTTTTTCTAGAAAAAGTTAAATAGTGGTGTGAGGAAAATCAAATCTAGGGCCAAAATAGGATGCACTCTTTTCAACTAAGGTTAAAAAATTTAAAACAGGATTTAAAAAAATGGAATAAAATTGAGTTTGGAAACATCCACCAGGAAAAGGAAAGGTTGCAGGGAGAAATGAAATGAGTGCAGCAGTAGATGATTTTAGATGGAAGGTCTGAATAACTATTCCTCCAAGAAGGAAATATTCTAAGTCAATTAGAAGAACGCATAAATCAAGAAGAAGTGTTATGGAAGAAAAAATCTCGAGTTTAATGGCTCAAATAAGGGGATAAAAATACAAATTTGTTTCATAAGGCCATGATCCAGAGAAGACAACATAATCGAATATTTTCCATAAAGGACCTAGCAGGAAATCGAGTTCTCTAACATAATGAGATGGAAACCTTGTTGGTGAACCATTTCAGTGATAGACTCACAGAACCCGATGAAAATAGAACAGTAGTTATTGATCGCAATACAAGAAATATACCAACAATTATTAGTAGAGATGAAAAATTGGCTCTTCTTAGGGAAATCACTTATGAAGAGGTGGAAGAGGTTGTGAGGAATCTGCCTAAAAATAAATCCCTTGGTCCCAATGGTTTTACAATGGAATTATTTCAGGATGCTTGTGCGTTCATTGGAATAGATGTATGGGAAATGGTTGAGGAGTCTCGGTGATCACGTTAGGTTTGTTTAGCTCTAAATTTCACCTTTATCTCTTTAATCCCTAAGCAGGAAAACACGGATGCCTCGGCTGGTTTCAAACCAATAGCCCTATGTAATGTCATTTATAAGATTATATCGACTATCATTGTTAATAGGTTGAAACCTATTCTCTCGAATCTTATCTCCCTGAAGCCGACTGGTTTTGTGAAAGGAAGATAAATCTTAGATGGCATAGTCATGGTGCAGGGAGCTATTCATTCTCTCCAAACCCTTAAATCCAAAGGTATGATGATAAAATTGATATTTCCAAAGCATATGATCATTTAAGTTGGTCTTATCTCAAGGAAATTCTTGAAGCCTTTGGCTTTGATAGAAGATGGATTCTCTGGATTATGTCTTTCATTTCATCACTTAAATTTTCAATCCTTCTTAATGGTATTCCTTATGATCCCTTCAATGTCACTCGGGGGCTTCACTAAGGAGATCCCTTCTCCCCTTTTATTTTTTTTATAGCAGTTGAAGGCCTTGGCTATAAAATTAAATCAAATATTCATGGTGGTCAATTAAAGGGATTGAACCTTTGGGGGCTGGATCTAACCCTATCTCATCAGCAATTAATTGATGATATTACGCTCTTCTATCAAGCTGCCTTATAAGAATCCAAGGCCATCCTATCTGTTCTGAATGATTTTATGAAGGCCTATGGCACTATCATAAACAATGATAAATCAAATGTTTACTTCTTCAACACTAATGATTTATCTCATAGATTCATGTCTCGCACAATGGGATTCAAGCTAGGTTCTCTTACCATTAATTATT
Organism: Pinus albicaulis; assembly: GCA_034641835.2. Classification (NCBI taxonomy): domain Eukaryota; kingdom Viridiplantae; phylum Streptophyta; class Pinopsida; order Pinales; family Pinaceae; genus Pinus; species Pinus albicaulis. Next base: position 1,040,171,738 of record CM076581.1, read on the forward strand.
TAGGGATTCCCGTCAGGATTTCTAGTTGGAAGGATCTCCTAAACCATATTCAGGGTCGCCTCTAGAATTGGGCCTTCAGGGTTGTCAATGCCCCTAGTAGGGTAGTCTTACTATGATTTGTCCTCATATCTATCCCAATTTATCAGTTATCTGGGCTAGCTACCTCTAAAACATTATACTCCAATATAGTCAAGATATTTAAAAAAACATTATGGAAGGGCTCTCAAAAAACCCATAAATGGGTTCTCCTCTCCTAGGAGAAGCTCACGAAACTCAAAAAAATAGGGGGATTGGGATTACAAGATCCAAATTTCCTCAACTAGGTGACGAGAACCATATTGTGGTAGAGATGGCTTGAAGGAGGTGCAAACTTATGGAAATTCATTTCGGAGAGGAAATATGAAATGCTTGGTACTACAGCAAGCAATATAAAAGTAAAAAAAACACCAAAAGGGTCGAACATCTGGAATTTAGCAGCCAACAACAAAAACCTTATATGTGATCATAGCTTCTGGGAAATCAGAGGAGGAAACACAACCCTTTTATGGGAAGAATCTTGGCAGCAACGAGAAAAATTATTCAGTCACCTAGACCTAGGAGAAATATTCCTATTCACTAGCCAACCAAACATACTGTTCATATAAAATTACTGGAGTGGTGAGATGGAAGAGCAATGGAGAAAATGGAAGGTTAAGGAACAATGGCCCAATGCTTCAAAAACCCATCAATGGAATAATTATGAAAAATAAATGAAAACCAGAAAACTGATGACAAAAAATGGAGAAGACATCATGCGATGGGGATATTGAACTAAAGGAATGTTCACAATACAAGAAGGCTATTATATTAAATCTAATAATTTACATAGTATATCAGTACCACTTTGGCAAAAAATCTGGGCAGCTAAACACTGACCGAAAATAGAATACTTTCTCTGGCTTGTTAGTCATAATAAAATCCTTACCTGGGGCCAATTGCAAAAAAAGGGATGCAAGGACCTTTCGCGATGCATATATGTAGAAAACATATTGAAATTATTGAGAACTTATTGAATACCTGCACCCTGGCTGAATCACTCTGGCTGAACATCTCCATGACTTCCAACAAACAGACAAGGACAATACAAGAATTAATCAGACTATTGTAACTTGGAGGTGAGGGTATTCCTATGAAGTCCTTAATAGAGCCTGGAGGTTATCGATGGGTTTTCTCCTATGGGCTATTTAGAAAGAAAGGAATCGAAGAATCTTCAGGGATGAGAGTAGGAAAAAAGAAGAAATCTGGCATGTGGTCCTGGAAAACATTTGAGAGACCATCCTAGCAGAGAAATAGATGGAAGAAGATATGAAAAAAAATGTAAATGAGGCTCAGATCCTTACCATGCTCAACCTTAAACCAAAAATGTTGGCTCAGACTATGTGGAAACTAAAACCATTGAGGCGAAACCCTTAGGATAAGTTCTAGACACCTCATCGAGGGTTTATGAAATTAAACTACGATGGGGCTTCCAAAGGAAACCCAGTCCAGGCAAGAGTAGGTGGAATATTCAGGAACTCGTAGGGCTTAATCTCTAGAATTTATGCGATGGAACTAGGGTTTGCCACCAACAATGAAACAAAATTATTAGTGGTGAAAAAAGGATTGCAAACAGCAGTGAGATAGAGATACAACATACTCATAGTGGAAGGGGATTCGACTATGGTTACCAGTGTACTACATAAGCTACACCATGAGAATCCATGGGAGAAGATAAACCAAAGTTGGAGGATGATACGAATAATCAAGGAAATCAGTCTTATCATCCATGAAATCGATTATCTCATCCCATCTCATGTCCAGAGAGCAGGGAATGAGGCAGAAGATTACCTGGCTAATTGGGGATGTAATCATGAGGGAGGCGAGCTAGATATTAATCAGACTGCCATGAATTAAAATCTAGATCTACACCCCCTCCAAATAATCATAGATAGAGACATCGAGAAGTCTTGAGATCCCTGATCAAGGTGCCATGTAGGAGAAAGGCATTGTCAAGTGGCACACATTAATGTGCACCACATGATCACCGGAGAATAAATCCGACAATAGGCTGGAGAAGTAGTACAACACCACACTAGATTTAATGACTACCAACGATTTTGATGATGGCTAACTAACGTTTTCAGAAAAATATGGGAAAAATCACCATCGAGTGAAAGGGGTTATGAATGCTGGGCTAAGGAAAAGTGACATTGTTTCCCGGTTGAATGTTTAGGCGAGTGGTGTAGGAGCAGTGCGGAAGAAGAAGTTTGGAGCTTTGTGTCGACAAATATACAACTGTTATGTCATACATCTCCTAAAAATGGATGCTAAGGTCTATCATGCAACATTGGTCTGTAAAGAACTGTCTCCAATATTCTGTACTTTGAATTCTGTTGCACCTTACTATGTTTCTGATGGAGGTTTACAATTCTTTGCGGGCTTTCATGGCCTTCTCCTTAATAATCATAGCTTGAATGATGTCTACAGTGACAACTCCTACTTGAGTTGTGGTCACATAGTCTGCATAGCCTTGCCTAGGATTGTAAGTCTCATTGTTGTCTTGTCGCTTAGTTTGTTTCCAATTTCAGTTTGTATTGGCTCTCAGGTCTCTATTAATTTTAGGTTTTACTTATCATCATGCACCAACCATATGGTAGGAAATTACATGTTTCAAACCAAGAATTCCCAGAGGTATGAATTAGCTTGTATGACCTTCAATTATCATCCTGCCATTAGTGCTAGCTATTACCCTCTTTCCGTGTCTATTCATCCTCAATTTCCCGGTCTAAATTATGGTTTCTTGTTGGGGCTAAGGGTAATTCTTCATAACCTAATATTGAAGTATAATTCTACCATTTCAAACTTGGATAATAGACTTTGCAGGGAGGTTCATTGGGGAATTTTCTAGTCTGGGTCGCAGTCTTGTATGCATAGTCTCTAGGTGGCTCTAATTTGGGTGTCAAAGTTTTTCAACTTTTGTCTTTCCCTGTCGGAGTCTAAGTGTCGATGTCTGGCCATGCACTTATACCCTACCCACAGTAGGGAGACCATTGACGGATTTCAATTTATTCATTTCCAAAAGGAAACACCCACTACTGTAGGTCCTTTCCATTGTTTGTTATTAAAACATGTATTGACTCTTTGTCATAGTACACAAGCCCCTATATATTTTATACATGTGTTTTACTCACCAAGATACTGATCCAGCACTACTAGTGGATACATAGTTGGGTTCTATTGCATATAAATATGGTTTAAATGGCTAAAAAAAAGAACCAGGGGAAGGGGAAACAAAAGCTAACTCCATCCACTGTCATACCCAAGAAAAGAGGTAGAAAATAAAAAAAGGAGGTAATGCAAAACCTCTTTGATGCATACTCTCTAGGTAATCCTCCACAGGTTAAAAATATTATAACCAGTTGGGAAAGAGATAACAACACTAAAGAGGAAAGTGAAATATAGGAGGAGGCATTGGATTTCATTAAAGACCCTGGAAATACTAGAGGAACACTGTCTCTCTTCCACCAGTCCATTCACACTTACTAGATAATAAAATTTTTTCTAGCCAAGGTGCTTTTGAGTATTCAGGAAATAGGAGGCGACCAAAGGTTGCTTTTGCTCTGCAGGACATCAAAAGGGAGATTCAAGAACTCTGTGTATCCAAACAACATGGATCAGTTCATCTTGGACGTATAGATTGTTAGTTGCAGAACATGCAGTAGCTGGATATGATTGAGTCAAGCGTTAAATATCCGGCTCCAATAGAATCCTCGGATGACTGGCACAATGTCTCCTTTGGTTTTGTTATATGTATTTTGTGGTTATCATTTACCATTTACAGTTTCAGTATGTTAGAGATAGAAATTTAGATATAGTTGCTAGTATAATACTAAAGTTGTTTCAATACTGGATGGCTTTTAATGCTTTAAGGTGGCCAACAGACTTGGTTTCCTTCAAGCAGGTTGAGGCCATCAAGTTTTGATATGTAAAACTTACCCTCTTTTTTATAATAGAAAATAGAATGACCTTGCTAAACTTACTATATATATATAGTAAATTTGTATTACATCATATTGTTCAACATTTTTTATTAATTCATTACTCAATCTTCAAGTGACTTACTTTTACTTTAAATAAATAAATATATATATTATATATGGTATATTTTGATAATACAAGTACTTTTCATGTGATTACTCTATTTTAATTTAAAATGAAAATTTAGGATATAATTTGATCTTTATTTAACATGTTATAAATTTAATTTTAATATATATTATAATAATTTCTATTTCATTTTATTATTATTGTTTAAATTTAATTATTAATTCTATTCATAAATATGTTTATGTTTTACATGACATGGTAAACTTTTTCATGGATTAAATTGGAAGGATTTTAACATCAAATCATATTTTTAATATAATTTTGTATAACATTAACATTGTCAATTCCATTATTTGTGGGGTTAATAATTCATATCGTTATTAATTTTTTTTTTTCCAATGAAAAAATCAGCAATTTTTTATTTATGAAATGAAAAGTTACATGTAGTATATGCAATTAAACATTCAACAAGTGCTCATGGGGTTCGTGTGCTTATGCAGACAATGCATCGTAGTGTGGCTACCAAAGCATTCCATAATAAATAAAAATAAAAAAGAAGATCCAATAGAGAAGAAGAGAGGAGAAAAAAACTAACGGCCTTGAATTGTCCTCAGCTGCCAAGGTGTGGGTAGTAATCCCACAAATTAGGTTTTCCTCCCTTTCTTCTTCTCGACCTTGTGCCACTCGCGCTGAGATGGCACACATGTTGCTAGGATGATTTGATTATCTGCTATCTAGGTTTTGGTGTCCTTGTTTGAGTCTGAAGTATCTGATGGGTGGTGTCGTTTGATCCCTCCATTACCTGTGTCCTCTGGATTCCTTTCTCTTTGGCTCGAATGAGTTTGAGGATAAATGTGTACTGTTGTATCCTTCCTTTGTACCTCTGGTTCCTGTGTAGGCTGATTACTTCCCATAGGAACTGTTTCATCCTCTTCTTCTGACTCATCCTCCTCTAAATCTAGGGGGGATATTGCCAACCTTTTTTTGTTTCCCATTATTTTTCTTTTTGCTGTTTACTTTCTTTGCATCAGGACATCTGTTTTGTAAATGTCCTGTCATCCTACAAATTCTGCATCTAAATGCAGTGTTTTCATCGTCTAGAGATTGCAGCCAGTTCTATTGCTTGTATATCATCATGATATTTTCCAGTAACCCTTTTCTTAGATATACTTCCACGCAGATCCGTGCAAAAACGTAAATCCTCTCCTCTATTCTCTCCATGTCTGTTTTGATGTATCGCTCGATACTATTCCCAATACCCTCGAAGATCTGATCATTCTAGAAGTGAAGGGGAAGGTTGTATAATCTAACCCATACCGACATTCTAGAGACTGTCATAGTGTTTGCGTCAAAATATGGAAACCATGGGGTGATAAAAAGACCCATGGTTCTGTTAGCCCCCCTATGAAATTTTTGACAAACAAATAGGGGGCTAAATTGTTTTTGAGCCTTCAAGGAATGCATTTCTTCTGAAAACACAGTCTCCTTGAAGCCTCCTTGTGCTTTTGCCCTTTGATAGTATCCCCTCTGCTGATTTCCCTTATAAAGCCTCTCTGTTATGTGAAGAAATGCCCAAAGGCCCCCTTCTCCCTCTTATTCCACCCCCAATTAACCTCTATTTCATCCCCCTTGTCTTCCCCTTCTATTTCCCTTTTTCACCCTCTTATTTCCCCCAAAATCCCCTTAAAATTCTTTCCCCAATCTTTGTTGGCCCTTTTCCTCCCTTACTCCTCTATCGTTCCCCTCCATGGCCTTTAAATTTCATTTAAATGGGCTAGAAACCCACTTCCCGACCTTATTATAGGTCTAATCCCCTTTCCCGCTAGCCCCGTGAACCACTTCCCCATGTGCCCAGGCGCCAGGACCAAGCGCTTAAGACCCAAGCGCTTATCGCAATCGGAGCTGTCAGCGGGCGCGTTTCCTTTGTAAAATCCAAAGTCCCGATGCGATTGGGTTACAGTGTTAAGTCCTCCGCTCTGTTCTGCACCGTTGATCTGATCTCCAGATCTAACGGCTGGGCGTTAATCGCACCCGCCCCTCCGATCGCAATCGCAAGTCCCATCTCCCTGTCTCCGATTGCGATGCTCCGATTCAATCCCGACCGTCCATTCTCCCCGCAAATGCGACGGTCATCGCAACTCCCGATCGCAAAGTCCTCCCCTGATCCCTCGATCGCACTGCCCCTCCGATTACGTCCCCGCCGTTCATTCCTCCCCCAGATCGACGGTCATCGCTCAATCGCGTCTCCGACCCCAATCACAATCGGAACTTGTTAAAGGTGTGTTGCGATTCACTCCCGCTCCGATTTGCGATTGCGATTTCAGTACCTGGTCCAACATTCACACCTCCGTGCGTTTTTTTTTTGTGTTTTCCTGTGTAATTCGCCCAAACGATAATCTTCGGGCTTTACACTGTGCGACCATTTCTTCGCCATTTTTCACTATTTCTCCACTATCCCGCCACCATTTCACCGCCTCCGCAGCATTTCCTCCGCCACCACTGCTCGGGCTCTGTGATGAGTTTATTTCATTATGCAGAGGTCACAGGAAGGCTAATTCAGCGATCAAGCGAGTCAACAGAGGCGGGTTAGAAGGGATTTGCGCCTGTAATTGAATATTTGAAGCGCTAATCCCGTGATCAAAGAATTGAGGCTCAGTTTGAAGACTAAGAGTGCACCAGCATGCCATAATTGTGCTACCTAACAACAGGACGTTTCCCTAGAGGTACAACTTCCAACAGTCTTCTCCATGCTTCCTCAAGCCTTGAAGTAGTTAATTGCACTGACATAACTTCTTTAAGACTGTCTGGACAGCAGTATGGAAGTATGGAGAGACTTGCAGTTTTTCCATCCATGTCATTAATTCCAGAATGGCAGCGCAGAACTCCAAGCACCATAAAGGACCCCAAAGAAATATCTGGGGTCGATCTCGGCCTGACAGAGACTCCCCAGACAGATTACAGAGTACAAGCAATGCCGCAGAAAGCCATTAAGTGGTATGGGCGTGAACACTTCCACCTCCCTGTCTTAATGAGACTCATTTATTTGTTTATCTACTACTGTTTCTTCCGCTTCTCCTATAAGAAATCCCCAAGAACATAATGAAAAGGTTGTTGTGGTTGTTGTTGTTGCCTCGCTGAGGATTTGCAGTTAGAGGGATTCATTCAGACTGTTAGAACAGTATTGGGAGGGAGTAGCAGAGTAGTTGTATGTAATAGGCTGGGAGGAGAAGTCTGGACTGTATTAGCCATTGAGCTTATTGTACATGACTGGTTTTGCATCAATTAATCAAAGAACATTTCACAGGATCCTGGTCTATTACTATTGGTGATGTTCTTCTTACTTCGTTTAATGCATTTCCATATTGTTTCATTGTTCTTCTGGGCTTGCATCAGAATAATGGTATAGGATTCACCCTTGTTAGGTGCCCTATGTTGTCTGCTCTCCTTGCCTTCAATGTTTTCTGCTAAATGTGTTATCTGAGAAGTGATTTCAGTCAATTTAACCAGTGTAGTGGATGTTATTGCCTACTCTCTGATGTATGAATTGGTTGAATCAGTTCTTAGATGTTCTTGCTGGGTTTAAGCTGGAAGGTTTGGTAACATTGGGGATGAGTGTTAGCCCTGTCCACTAGGATCCTTGCGTGACCAGCTGGCCCTTCTAAGATCCCTTCTGTATAACTTATCTTTGTTTTGCCCTTGGAGTTGCTAAAGCAGATCTGGAGTTAAATGACCTCTGGTCTGATCTATAAGCAGCCCCTTTGTCCCTTTGAGAGCTGTCCTAGAGTATGTCCAAGCAGGTCTGGAGTTAAATGACCTCTGACCTGATCTATAGACAGAAATTTGGTTGTCTTTCCTTCTTCCACTTTCTCTCCTTAATGTTCCATTCCACCATCTGCCTAAAAGATCCTTTAGTGTAGATGACTTTCCCTTTGGAAGCCTTGGCTAGCGGATGCAAGTAATTTCCTCTTATGACTCCATAGCCCAATGGATGGCACTTTCAAGACCTATCTTCTTTGCTGAAACATCCAGCTGCTTTGTTTCCTTTCCTCCCATTGCTTTCCCAGTCCGTGATCTCCTAACCAACCTAGCAACCAACCAACCAAATCATTTAAAATCCCTCGTGCTTCATAACTAGCCTAATATCTCGTTTGAGCTTCAAAGACATATCATTCTTTGCTCTATTTGGAGAGATCCCTCTCCGGGTCTAGGAGGGCTAGATCCTAGGGCCCCAAAGTGGTTTGATGTTGTCCCATCTTTTGGTATTGCCAAATTTGCCAAAACATGGGAACCCCAACATAATGGCGACTCCACTGGGGAAGAGACCACTTTGCCTTTAGATTGGCTTCTCATTACTGGTGGTGGACAGCAGCCTGCTTCAAATAGTTAAATTCATCCACCTGGCGACTCCACATTCCCTATAATCCAAAGACCAAATGACTCCACTGGTAGAAGACTCCGAACTGGTTGAAAAGACACAGTGACCTCTTTCTGATTTACAAACATGCTTCCACGCATACAGAGAAGATATGCCCCAATGAGCAGGGAGCATATCCCTGGATTTCCACACAAAATGCCTGAAGTGGACTGGTTGAAAAACCTGCCTATCTTTCAGGGTGAAAACGCTGAGGACCCCTTGCTACATCTCATCAAGTTTCATATACATGTGTGGAAATTTAAAGTTGAATGGCATGAAGACCACCTAATGAAAATGTTCATGGAAACATTAGAAGGAAAGGCTAGGGTCTGGTATGAATGGTTAGAACCTCGGAGTTTGTTTTCCTTAAAAGACATGCACCAAGTATTTTACAAAAATTATAGGGGAAACTCTCCATCCTCATCATGGGATTGTTGTGATCGATCTCAGGACATCATACAATACCTGTTAGGTATTGATGAGTATTTGGTTAATATGCAATCTGAAGATCTGTTGACAGCCATTCAAGATTTTCATATGCATCCTAGCTATCACAAGAACATAGATGAATCAACTGAGGAAGAAAACAGCCAAGAGACTGTGGACGTTCTTCAAGATATCCCTGAAAACTCAGATGCTGATTTATCATCCCTTATAGTTGAGGCTCACACCGACATCCAACCTCAAATCCAGTCTTCAGAGGGAACAGAGAGCTGCTGCACTGCTGCACAAAGGAACACAAGGCCATCCTCCCCTTTGAAAGAGGAAGAAATAGATCAAATCATCAATAGACAGCCAGCCTCTGAAATTTTTTACAGATCAGAAACCCCTGCCCATTCATCTGATGAGCTTCGTTGTGCAGAGTTGGAAAGCTCAAATGTAAATCAGAGTGAAGAAAAATCTTCTGGTGACCCAGTATGTCTGGTTGGCAGCGTTACTTACATTCATGATTTTCCTATTTTTGATCTCTCTGATGATGATGTTCTCCAAACAGAAGAAGATCGAGTAGGTTCGTCATTAGTAGATTTATGGGAGGAGAATCAATCCTTTTCACTACCAGAGAGTAATGAGCCAATGCAGGCCATTTACGACACTGATGGGGAGAGCTATGACAGTATAATAGCAGATGAAAATTCCTTGAATCTTCCTTCTGCTTTACCGCAGATCATCAGCGAGACTGGAAACCAGCAGTTTTTCCTTTCAAAAGATGAAGAAGAGATTCTAGAGCAGGATGAAAGCAAAGAGCATCCTCTTGAAAAAGAGGAAGCAAAGGAATACACCCCTGCTCAAGAATGCATTGATCTCTTCATTGAGCTCAACACTTCAGAGCAGAACATATCAGAGCTCCAAGAGGACAGCACTGCCATATATGACGAGTCCTCCAGTTCAGAAAGTGAAGCAGATGAAGGAGATTCTCTTTCTCAAGAGAGTCTCATTCTTGAGCCAGTGGAAGAAGAAGAGATCCTGGTTGAAGCCAGCCTGCCAGATACTCCTAGCCAGGTATCTTTTCATGATCCTTACGCACACCTCCTGCATACATTTGAGGAAGGATCAAGGGTCTTGTTGACCAGCATGTTGCAGAAAGAAGGAAAATTTTTCAAAGCTGCTGTTATAGAACAAATAGAGTGGGAGCTGCCCTGCCCATCGAACATGCTCAAGGAGTTGAGCAGGAAGGACCAGCCATGGGATCATTTGATGGACTGGTTACATTGGAAGACAATGTTTGTAAGCTAGATTGTAAATATTTCAGTTAGAGTAGGGTAGGTAGGAAAAGCTCAATAAAGCTCAGCCTATGAGCAAGTAGATTAGTTGTTTTAATTTCTGTCTTATAATGTAGAGATGACATTTGCTAGACAGTTTAATCCTAGCAGATATTAGAGTGGGTAGAGAAGCTATGAGGCCAACAGTCTAATCTGGTCTCATGGAGCAATAAGGGTAGAAGTAGAATAGGGTTATTTTCCTGTTTGTATAAAATTGATGATGTAAAGGGTCTGCAAGTCCAAGTGCACCCAGAAGAAAAAATGTTAGGACTATAGTGTGGGTAGGTAGTTGCTTGGGAGAATTTTACTGCTGATATGTTGTCTTCATAGCTTGTGGCAGATGATCAAAGAAAGAAATGGATGGTTCAAGTAGCAGGCATCTGGCCTACACCAAGAGATCATTTTCTGGATTCTTGACTCCTTCAAGAAGAAGCCATCCCCATGTGGAGCCACTGTTAGCCCCCCTATGAAATTTTTGACAAACAAATAGGGGGCTAAATTGTTTTTGAGCCTTCAAGGAATGCATTTCTTCTGAAAACACAGTCTCCTTGAAGCCTCCTTGTGCTTTTGCCCTTTGATAGTATCCCCTCTGTTGATTTCCCTTATAAAGCCTCTCTGTTATGTGAAGAAATGCCCAAAGGCCCCCTTTTCCCTCTTATTCCACCCCCAATTAACCTCTATTTCATCCCCCTTGTCTTCCCCTTCTATTTCCCTTTTTCACCCTCTTATTTCCCCCAAAATCCCCTTAAAATTCTTTCCCCAATCTTTGTTGGCCCTTTTCCTCCTTACTCCTCTATTGTTCCCCTCCGTGGCCTTTAAATTTCATTTAAATGGGCTAGAAACCCACTTCCCGACCTTATTATAGGTCTAAGCCCCTTTCCCGCTAGCCCCGTGAACCACTTCCCCATGTGCCCAGGCGCCAGGACCAAGCGCTTAATACCAAAGCGCTTATCGCAATCGGAGCTGTCAGCGGGCGCGTTTCCTTTGTAAACTCCAAAGTCCCGATGCGATTGGGTTACAGTGTTAAGTCCTCCGCTCTGTTCTGCACCGTTGATCTGATCTCCAGATCTAACGGCTGGGCGCTAATCGCAGCCCCCCGCCCAATCGCAATCACAATGTGTTGTGTCCACCCTTCGATCGGTCCATCGCAAGCCTTCCTCTCCGACCTCCGATTGCGATCCTCGATTACATCCCGACCGTTCATCCTTCTCGCGATCCGACGACTAGCGCTCAATTGCATTCCCCCTCCCGATCACAATCGCAAGTCCTGCCTTCCGATTCCCGATCGTGTCACCTTCCAATTTAATCGCAGCTGCCCATCTCCTAGCCGATCCAATGGCTCAGCGTTAATCGCACCCGCCCCTCCGATCGCAATCGCAAGTCCCATCTCCCTGTCTCCGATTGTGATGCTCCGATTCAATCCCGACCATCCATTCTCCCCGTAAATCCGACGGTCATCGCAACTCCCGATCGCAAAGTCCTCCCCCGATCCCCCGATCTCACTGCCCCTCCGATTACGTCCCCGCCGTTCATTCCTCCCCCAGATCGACGGTCATCGCTCAATCGCATCTCCGACCCCAATCGCAATCGGAACTTGTTAAAGGTGTGTTGCGATTCACTCCCGCTCCGATTTGCGATTGCGATTTCAGTAGCCTGTCCCACATTCACGCCTCTGTGCGTTGTTTTTTCATGTTTTCCTGTGTAATTCGCCCAAACGATAATCTTCGGGCTTTACACTGTGTGACCATTTCTCTGCCATTTTTCACTGTTTCCACCGTTTCCTCCGCTACTCTGCCACCTCTCCTCCCGCCTCCGTTAGCATTTCCTCCGTCATCGCTGCCCGGGCTCTGTGATGAGTTTATTTCATTATGCAGAGGTCACAGGAAGGCTAATTCAGCGATCAAGCGAGTCAACAGAGGCGGGTTAGAAGGGATTTGAGCCTGTAATTGAATATTTTAAGCGCTAATCCCGTGATCAAAGAATTGAGGCTCAGTTTGAAGACTAAGAGCGCACACGACATGCCATAATTGCGCTAAATAACAACGAGAGCGTTTTCCCAGATGGGTTCTTCCAACAGTCTTCTCCATGCTTCCTCGAGCCTTGAAGTAGTTAATTGCACTGACAGAACTTCTTTAAGACTGTCTAGACATCAGTATGGAAGTATGGAGAGACTTGCAGTTTTTCCATCCATGTCATTAATTCCAGAATGGCAGCACAGAACTCCAAGCACCAGAAAGGACCCCAAAGAAATATCCAAGGTCGATCTCGGCCTGACAGAGACTCCCCAGACAGATTACAGAGTACAAGAAATGTCGCAGAAAGCCATTAAGTGGTATGGGCGTGAACACTTCCGCCTTACTGTCTTAATGAGACTCATTTATTTGTTTATCTACCTCTGTTTCTTAGCTGCTCCTATAAAGAAATCCCGAGAACATAATGAAAAGGTTGTTGTGGTTGTTGTTGTTGCCTCGGCCAGATTTTTGATTAGAAAGGGATTCATTCGACTGTTAGGACAGTCCCGGGAGGGAGTAGCAGAGTAGTTTTATGTAATAGGCTGGGAGGAGAAAGTCTGGACTATATCAGCCATTGAGCTTATTGTACATGACTGATTTTGCATCAATTAATCAAAGCACATTTCACAGGATCCTGGTCTATTACTTTTGGTGATGTTCTTCTTACTTCGTTTAATGCAATTCCATATTGTTTCATTGTTCTTCTGGGCTTGCATTAGAATAATGGTATAGGATTCACCCTTGTTAGGTGCCCTATGTTGTTTGTTCTCCTTGCCTTCAATGTTTTCTGCTAAATGTGTTATCTGAGAAGTGGTTTCAGTCAATTTAACCAGTGTAGTGGATGTTATTGCCTACTCTCTGATGTATGAATTGGTTGAATTAGTTCTTAGATGTTCTTGCTGGGTTTAATCTGGAAGGTTTGGGAACACTGGGGATGAGTGTTAGCCCTGTCCACTAGGATCCTTGCGCGACCAGCTGGCCCTTCTAAGATCCCTTCTGTATAACTTATCTCTGTTTTGCCCTTGGAGTTGCTAAAGCAGACCTGGAGTTAAATGACCTCTGGTCTGATCTATAAGCAGCCCCTTTGTCCCTTTGAGAGCTGCCCTAGAGTATGTCCAAGCAGGTCTGGAGTTAAATGACCTCTGACCTGATCTATAGACAGAAATTTGGTTGTCTTTCCTTCTTCCACTTTCTCTCCTTAATGTTCCATTCCACCATCTGCCTAAAAGATCCTTTAGTGTAGATGACTTGCCCTTTGAAAGCCTTGGCTAGTAGATGCATGTAATTTCCTTTCATGACTCCATAGCCCAATGGATGGCACTTTCATGACCTATCTTCTTTGCTGAAACATCCAGCTGCTTTGTTTCCTTTCCTCCCATTGCTTTCCTAGTCCGTGATCTCCTAACCAACCCAGCAACCAACCAACCAAATCATTTAAAATCCCTCGTGCTTCATAACTAGCCTAATATCTCATTTGAGCTTCAAAGACATATCATCCTTTGCTCTTTTTGGAGAGATCCCTCTCCGGGTCCAGGAGGGCTAGATCCTAGGGCCCCAAAGTGGTTTGATGTTGTCTCATCTTTTGGTATTGCCAAATCTGCCAAAACATGGGAACCCCAACTGGTTCCCTAAAAACAAGGTCCCTCTCTGATGATAAGATCTATGTCCTCCGAGGATTTAAATTTAAAGATAAAAAACCCTTTGGAACAGAGATGGATTTCACATTCTGTGGTCCATTGAGTGAAAATACAATGAAAGAGGTCCATTGGTTTAGGCCAGAAATAGTTAAACCGACATATTAATGCATGGGCTTCATATGTCTTGATGTACTACTCTGTTTCTAGGATATCTATCTTTAGTGCTAGATTTTGACCAAACTGTTCTACTATGTATGTCCTCAGGGCATTTCCTGCTTATTCTGGAGGTATTCCTATGGCTTTTCTTCCCTTGTAGAACATTTTTGTAGGATGGGCCTCCATTTGATTGTTGTTGTTTTGTGGGTTTTTTCCCCTTTTTTTCCCCTGCAGATCTAGAGGTGCCCTGGTCTGCAACACCCCCTCTCAGATGAAGGTTAAGGGAGATAGTCATTTCTGCACCAATAGCATGGTCCTTCAAAGACCTGCAATCCTGAAGAGATCGGTTGCCACTAACCAGGTATTGAATTGGAACTGGGTACCCCATAAAACCCCATATTTTTTGTTTCAGCTACAAAATAGCGTTGTCTTCCTGTCCCCAAACTAAGAGAGGTTTTCCCACAGGGGGTTTGATAAAAACTGGAAAGTAATGGGGGTTACCTGTTGCCGGAGATCTGCATGTGTTAACATACCTTCTCGATGTTCCGTATCTGGATGCAAAGGTGAGGATTGCTTCAAAGAAGTGTGCAAGCTTGTCCTTGGAGCTTGAAATAGAGCAATCTAGCCTTGTCCGCAAAGCAGCTTAGCCATCCTGAATATCCTTATTATTGTTATTATTATTAATATTATTAATTAATTTATTTATATTAATGATATCTTTTATTTATCAAGTATATTATTTGGTCCAATGGGCTTTATGCCAAATATTTTATTACTAATTTTTTATAGTTAATAATTTTAAATTCAATTTAATTTTTATGAAGTTTATCTATTTTTATCTTTAAAACCTTCGTCTAAATAATTTAATGGTGGTGAAATGTCCAATTAAAACATTAAGAATGTTTGTAAACTCTAACAAGGCTTATATCTAAAATCTCTACTACAAATATAGATAAATCTCAATATATCTAATAATATTGTAATATATTGCATATTTTAACTAGTACACAAGCCCCTTCATCACTACATACATTATGAAAAACACATGAAAAATTACATAGATTGTTTGGTGGAAAATTCTAAAGAGAAAAACTCCGTTCTCAAATAGTGTAGTATTCTTATAAGCTTATTGTAGGATTGAAGATGCCATTATATAAGGAATATAAGTAACCATTTTATTAACGTTAATAACTACCTTATAAATCAAAATCATTTCCTTGCACAACATTTATTAAAGGTGAACATGAGTTAGATATAGTGTCAAACACATATACCTTAATGTCCACTACGTCAAGATTGCCTAAAATAATGGAATATTATCACCAATACTTTTTCTAAATAAACAATAAGAAGAAGATGAAGAATGAAAAACCATAAATGTTAGCAATTAAATATCATCCCAACATCCTCCTTTAATATATACTTGAGAAAGATGTGGTAAAAGAAAGGACCAGATATTATAGGAATTTCGCCCTTGAGAATTGGGTAGGAATGATATAAATGATTAATATTGACAATATATCGATCATTACAAGAAGAAAAGAATATTTATGTGGAGATTCTATCAAAATCATAAATGCCCCAAAGCCAAAAAAATAATCCTATAAATTGACAAAGCAAACTAGGGTTTCCATTAATATGCATATCCATGAGAGATCAAGGGTTTCTATTAATAAGCATACCCATGAGATATCATGAATGCGAAGTTGATATGAAACATTATGAGTGAATAACATCTACTAGAAGATGATTTCTAAATTAAGATTGATCTAATGAATCCATACACTAGTGTTAAAAATAAATAATAGTTCTCCAAGAAATCCAAAAATCGTGTTGAACTTGAGAGTGATCTAATGAAAATTTATCAAAGAATAGAGTGTTCCAATCATAAAGAGGAAAAGGATCCATCATAGATAGAAAAATAAGATAATCCATATTGATCAATAAAAAATGAAAAAAAAAAAACTTTGAGTTGATACACTTTTTGTGAGGACCCAATGAGAAAAATTCACTAGTTTAGTTAAGAAAAATGGATCTTAAAGAAGTCATATATAACTAGTATTTGGAGACTTCACTTATAATGATATTTAAAAAATGATTGACTATGAATCAAAATATGTGTATTCCAAATATTTTTCCAAAATGAAAACATTTAATCCAAATATACAATTAAAAGAGTGCAAAGACCTCATGACACATTAATTCAAAAATTTTGTTCAATTAAATAATTATCACGCTTGAAATTTTGATAATTAATTTTATTGAAATTCTCATACTCAACCCCTCGGGTGTAGCTCAATTGGCGATGACTGTGAAAATGAGGTATGATGTTCCAAGAGGTTTCACATTTAAACCCCTTAAGTTTAATTGTGGGGTAGGTGCTAGAGGCAATCTAGTTTACCTAGAGGCTATAGAGGTAGTAGTTGGAATTGCCCCCATGTCACATGAGTATGAGAATGCCCCATTTTTTGATTCCTCTAGATGACACAAAAAAAATCATACTCATTTTTTCTTTGTAATCATGTAAATGAAGAGATTTAAATATGCCCCCCCCACCCATCACTCTAAAAATCATACCAACCTTCCCACCTTAAATAATTGGTGAATTATTTGGTGAATGAGATATTTCCACAGAGTTCAAAAACATTAAGAAATTTTTCACATAAAAATATCAAAGACCGATACATTGACGTATTGCATGGTTTAAACCATCAAAGAAAGAAATAATACATGGCCCAAACCAATGTGGCCACTTGATGAAACATATAAATGCAAAAGGAATAATGTTCGCATATGATATTCTCATAGTCAATACTTAGTAAATGACCCTTCATGCTCGTTAAATCAATATTGTGGGTAAATCAAGTGTTGAATCAAGGATCAATATAGTCATTGATATTAATGAGAAGATAAACCATTGGATCACTTTATGTCTAGAACATGTTTGATCACTCGATTTGTTAGCTACAAATTCATACTAATTAATACTAAAGAAACATAATTTACGTAAAGACACATTAGACCAAGATAATATAATATAACTCTTGACTGTCTACATAATATTCTAACATCCCTCCCAAAGAAAAAACTTGGGATAGGATTTATATATTTATAGCGGTGCCACAGTAGGAGAAACAAGGAGGTATTGGAGACTATCCTCCCTTGATGACAACTTCTTGAACTCTTAACATATAAGAATGATTGGAAAACATTTATTCTTTTAGAAACTTTGTAAATTGTCTACAACATGATCATCTATAAGGAAAATTATCACTTCAATAATGTGATCCTAAATAATATTTTTGATGAATTTCATCTGTAGCTTCTTATATTTGCTACATTTGTGTTTAATTAGATCATTGGTGAGTTTTATGGAACCCTAATTATCACACCAAAGTGTGGTCAAATGGTACTTATAGAATTTGAATTATGAAAGGATTTTCTAAAGCCATGAGGCTTATTAACTTACATTATATTTTTCCTGATACTATGTTTCTTTCAAAGAACGAGAAAGAGATTTTTCCTTCTTAAATCCCATCCTACAAGACCTTTAGAAACAAGAATGAAAACATAATATATAATAGACTTCCAATCATGAGGGCCATTAACACAAGTAGAATCACTAAAGTGAACTAGTAAAGGAATCCCTCATAAAATATAATGTATCCCAAATAAAACATACTTTGTATATACTAAAGTACCTTTTTTTCTATCAATGGCTCTCATAGGGTGTTTTCACTTATTGGGAAATATTACCAATAACAAAGGAAATGTTAGGATGGGTATGAGTCAAATTCGAAAGGATTCCAACTAACTGATGGCACATAATGGAATTTACTTTGAATGTAATACAAATAGTAATAGTTTTATATTGGAATGGATATGGAGTTGATCTAAAATCTTCCAAGTGAAGATGTAGAAGAAGGTCACATGCATACTTAGACTAGGAAAGGAAAATTTGGTCCTTTTTTTGTAATATATGGAGGCTAAGGAAATAATGTGAATACCCAAATGTTGTCATTTCAAATTTCTTCTTAAAGTGATACTTCACAAGGTTTATAACTTTCAAGTCACTACTAGCATTAACAAGGTTATGAACATAAAGAAAAAGTATTATGAAATGGTTACCTACTGTCTTGGTTATAGAAAATTTAGTGTCAACAAGAAAACTATCAATTTTAGAATTCCAATCCCAAGGAGATTTTTTAATATTATAAAGATATCTCTCAAGATGGAAAACAAGGTTGGAGTTATTTTGAAAATATCTAAGAGGTCATTCCATGAATAATTTTTGTTTCAAATCCACATGTAATAAGGTGAATTCAATATCCATTTAATGGGCCTCCCATTTATGTAAAGCAAAGATATAGAAGGAAGATGGGATTAATTTTGCCTATGGGAGTAAATTAAGTTTGGTTATGGGGGGGTGGGGGAGGCAGATATTTCATTGTAGTTAATCCCCTACCTTGGGAAAGTCCCTTATAAGATACCTAAGACTTATGTCTTTCAACACTTCAAGTTCTACACAATCATTTACATTTGACAAGTTTTCTTCATTTCCAATGTTCATAATAAAGGAACAATGTTATTGATTCATTTCCATGTCTCAATTTGATGAACACAAGCTTCTACAAACATTTTTAGATCACAAGTATTTGAAAGTTGAGCCAAAAAAGAGGAGGCTCATTGGAACTATGAATGTGTATGACACCAATTTGTAGGATCAATAAATACTTTTCATGTTCTATGGACCCATGTAGGAAGTAATTGTGCTAACAGAACTTCATGTTTAATAGACCTTGTTAAAGGAAGTTGCGATGCTAGAGGTGGAATTTCATCATTGCTATCACCATCTAGAGAAGAAACTAAAATATAATCATTAACATAAAAGTCGATAATAGAATATGGGTTGTAGGCTACGAAAACAAAAAAGTCAAATTAGTATCATAAGCTAAGAAAAATTCATAAAAATTAACATCTCTCTTAATAATATTTTCATTCAAATGAGGTTGAATAAGTATATAAGCTTTTACGTATTTAGAATATACAAAAAAAAAAAATCTTCTCACTTCTAGGCTATAATGTTTTCCTTTTCTCATCACGAACATGACCCCATGATTCACTAGCAAATACAAAAAAGTAGAATGCATCTATTTTATTTTTTTACTCCCTACTTCATTTGGAATTATATATTCCAAATAATTTGTGGGAGTGACATTAAATATATAATTGGCATTCCTGCATCACATAGAATAGGCAGTGACAAGCTGTTTTGTTAAGGCACTTTGTGATGAAAAGGTCACCAGTTCAAAACTCCATGGACGAAAATCACACCATGTTAAGTGCTAGTGTGGCCCAAACTGAGTGTGATCCTCGAGTGATTTTAATGGCTTATATGCCCCTAGGTCACAACTACTCAATCCATAGGTTATTCATGCAGTCATATCAAGATTTAAATAAACTAACAAACACAAAAAATATGTAATTGGCACAATTAATATATATTTCCCAATAATAAGGGTATAATCCCTCATATTGGATTATACACTTTGACATGTCAATTAATGTGATAATTTTTATCTTAGCAACACCAATTCCTAGTGGAGTATATGGAATAATATGTTTCATTTGAATGTAATGTTTAGTGTTTTAAGTTGTAAAGTTGTTGTTAACATCTTCCCCTCTATTATATGTTCTTAAATTTTGTATTTGATGTCCATATTGGTTTTCTACAAGGGCCTAATCAATTAAAACATATGAAAAATCTCATTCTAGATTTTTAGGAAGGAAACCTAAATGTGTATAGACAAGGTAACAATGAAAGTTAAGAATTATTTGAACTTAGTGGAAGAATACAAAGGAATTAAACCACAAAAATCACTATGAACAACTATAAGGGGGTCAAGGCGTGCCAAGGTTCGCATTTTTCAAAATTGTATCAATGGTATTTTCCAAGAAAAAACCAACGCAAACATTATCTCTATAAGAAACAAAGGGAATACAAGTAACCATATTCTAAGTACATAACTATTGCAATAAATGATATTTTAGATAATTAAAACATTCATGCCCTGAGATGAGAAATATAAAATTGATGGAAAATATGATAATCCAAAGTTTTAAAATCTATACAAACATTTAATATCATCAATAATATATACATTAGTGGAATCATCATCATCAAAATGATTATTTCCAAATATCTACTTGATTAGGAAAATTAATTTCATTTGATTGACTGTCGAGATTAGTAGACTCTATATCAGCCAAGAATGGAGGAAGATCGCCTCGACATAGAGGATCTTGAAAAAAAAAGAGAGATTGAAATATTCTCCACCTTTCTTCTCCTCTACCTATGAAATGTGACTACCCTACACCTGATCATTGTTTGGATTAGAAAACTGAGAATGAAGAGGGTTTGGAAAATACTAATCAAGCGGATCATGGAACAAGGGATCATGAGAGTGGGATGATAGAGGAGTAAAAACACCCTTTGAAGAGACCATGTTTTCAATCGAATCAGATTCAAGATTGAAGTTATGAGTGTTAATATCATCTTGAAAGATCAGGGGATTATCCTCCATCTCAGGATTCAAGTACCATTCCAATATTTCCTCACTCATATCTATATCATGGAAAGTGGATGAAGGTTGAATAAAAATTTCAACAATTTGATTCCCATATTTACTAGCATCAAAATTATCATAAGGAAACACCTAGATTGGTACTGAGAAAGGAGAAGGACAAGAAAAAAAAAGGAATAGTAGGTTCCTCCTATGAAATTATGGGTGTCTCATGGTTTTCAAAATATGGGGGAGTACAATCATTTGGGGGTTCATACTCACAATGTTTCAAAGAAATTTGAACCAAATGTTGAAACTTTTCATTAAATAAATCCCAATATGTATCTTATACAAGAAAACCATAACATAGATGAAGGAATGTAGTAGAAAAATCCTCAATTGACTCATCTATATTCATTCCTAGTTGATTAATCCTTTAAGAATATCTCGGCAGTCATGCATGTCAAAGGGTTCACGAAGCTCTTTAACAATTTGTTTGAGTGAATGGATGGAAGCGGATGGTAATGTATGATACTATTGTTTCATATGACCTTAAAGGGTAAGGATGAACAACCTACTCTGATCATCTTTACGATGAATTTCATTAGAGAGGCAAAATTGAATAAATCAAAGGAAGTTCCCAAGAACATTAGTTCACTGTCACCATCAAACATAAATTGAGACAAGTTATTAATATTCTCACAGGGATTTCAAGACCCACGCTTTTAGGAAAAAAACCCTAGGTTATGATTTGGGAATGATCCATTCAATATGAAATACTCAAAATAGACTCAATGGGATCATCTTGTGATCTAAACCTCCTTATAGAGCCAACCGTTGATAGTGTTGGAAATTATTCAACCAAGGGGGTTTCCCAGGTATGAAGTCCTAATTAAACCTCACACCATTTGGAGTAGGAGCCTTAACCAGAAATACATCCAGCCACAATTACCTTATGAATTTTCCTTGGTTTCAATTATCAACATTATAGGAGATTATACAAACAATTCTTAAACCAAACAAGTAAGTTGAGACTGTGAGGTAAACAATTGTGATGTATATAAGGTGTTTTCATGGCTGGGAAAGAGAGAGTGTGCCTACAGAAGAAAAGGAATAGTAGATTATACAAACAATTCTTAAACCAAACAAGTAAGTTGATACTGTGAGGTAAACAATTGTGATGTATATAAGGTGTTTTCATGGCTGGGAAAGAGAGAGTGTGCCTGCAGAAGAAAAGAAATAGTACTATCTTAAAAGAGAAACACAAGAGCATGAAAGAATCATTGATTAACCTGCAAATTATTTCACAAGATAATAATGATAATAAAATCAATGGAAATTCAACAAGATGCATACTAAATCCAATGAAATATTTCATGTTCATTACTATTTTTTAACGTAAACATACATTGAAAACTATTAAAGAATAGCCTCACAATCATTCATGATATATGGATGAAAATGCGCGAACTTTGAGAGATTCACATAATAAGTGAAAATACAAGATATACATTTACAATGCTACCACACTGGTGCTGATAGTGGAACATTAAGTCACCACTTGATCCTCCAAAGAAAGATATTATTTCCTATGCCAAGCTAGAGAAGCCAAGGTGGAGTTCATGTCCCAAAAATCCAATTTCTTGAGCTATAAGGGTGTATTTATCACATATGAGGCGACTCTCCACCTCCCATGTGACTCTTGACCTCCCTCATGACTCTCAAGCTTCTTGTATGACTTTCCAAATCATTACATGACCTTTCATCTTCCATATGACTTTAGATCTCTCTAGTGACTCTCAATATTACTTGTGGGACCCTTGGTATTCCATATATTTTTCATATTATCATTTTAGAAAATATAATAATTACATTCCACAAATGATGTGGCAATACACATTGTCACATATGACATTATGATGACACTCGCACAAGCCATGACTTGGATATTTTGTGATGATGTTTCAATGCCAATATTCTCATTGATGTTGCTTCCTTGATATCTTCATAATTGATATTGCATGTGCTTCATATCCATCCTCCAATATGTTGATTAATATAGAGTATTTATGTGATCTTGATCATTAATCTTCCATCGTAAACTTGTGTCTTTTCATCTTCTTGCTTGATGAATTCTTCATGGTTTGTGCTTCACAAGTATCTTCTCGTATGATCTCTTTTGAATCCTCCTTGAACATCACTTTTACATCTCAAGATACAAAACCTGCAGATGGAATTCATTCATGACAAGATGACATCAGTCCAGAAAAATCATAGTTTATCTGATTTTCGGTGCAATGCACTAACCAATTCAAAAAAAGGTACTAGGCTGATGAGGAGGCTCACAGATTGCACAATGCGTAGTTCTAGGAGGAAAGAGTGAAGCACTGGTGATTGTGGTTTCAAAATGCAGAATATGTAAGGGTCAAAGAAGGAAGACTATGTATTTGAGCGAGTTAAATAGATAACAATGAAGTCTTACTCACTGAAACTGTGCAATGCATAGTTCTCGAAGATAGGAAGGCATAAAACTACTCTGTTGGGTAGTTTAGTGAAATAATGAGGGAGGATTGGTCACTATGATTGTGAAATTCACAATTCAAGGAGGCCAATGATAAAGAATTGTGTAATTGAGCAAGTTAAGAATCCAAACAAGAAGGGATTAATAATTTTTATTACATAGTTCACAGTCTTGGGAGGCCAATGGCTTCGAATTGGGAAACTCAATGAGATATATAGGCCATACTACTAACTAAAACTATGCAATGTGTAAAAAGATATTATTTGGAGATGAAAATTGTGCAATTTCTTAGGGAAAGAGGCTAATTGAGAACTCTGACTGTGCATTGCACAGTTCTTGGACAGAGTGACTACGTATTGCACAGTTCCAAGAGGAAGGACAAGCAAATTAAGGTTTGAGAATGTGCAATACACATTTTATGGAGAGAGACCAAAGGGAGGTTGATCAAAGAAGGTGCATCTACCAAAAATGACGAAGTGTGGGAACAGAGAGTCAAGAGATGGAGTGATCTGAATGGAGGATGTTAGTAATGCTCAGCTAATTCCCCTTTGAAATTTGATAAACAATTGTCTTATGTGTGCTTAAGGGTTCAAGTTCTCTTGCAAATTATCAAGTCTCATGAGTTATTTTTATGTCAATTGAGTGAGAAATTTAACATAAAAAACAAAGCTGAAAAACAACAAATAAAGTACAGAACATCACCATACATAACATTAACACAGGTATTTGATGAAGGAGTTCACCACTCTTGGGCTACATCTCCTTGGTCCAGCTTCCATGGCTTGGGCCTCTATATTATACTCAAAATGTCAAATTGACATGTTTACAATGTTCCTTTACTCCTGTAACCTGCTCCATTGAGTCCAAAATGGCTAAAAATTGTCAGCTAACCTCTTTCTGAGCCTGAATTGGTCAAAAATTGCAAATGCTATGGCCTTTTTAATTTTCTCCACTAGCTTAGACCCTAAACTAGTTAACTGCCACTAGAATTGGCAGTTTCTACCAAATCTGGAGGTTCAACAACTAATTCACAATTAGTGCTAAGTGGGGATTAGTGCTAGTTAAGAGTCATTAACGCGCTAATCTCACACTTAAATAAATTTGAATTTAATTTATGGATTAGCACTAATAGAAACGTTAATAACTGTGGTTTAGTTTTAATCCTCCACATTATAGTCAGAGCTCTCGTCGATGGTCATGGCTCGAGGTGCTATGGATCGGGGCTGGCCCCTCTTTTGCCCCGCCATAAACATTGGTCTTATTCAAATATAAACCAATGCCATATTTAGTTAAGAACTAATGTGTAGTGGAGGCAGTAAGGCACGACTTTGTGTGCCGGGAGGTCGCAGGGTCAAACCCTGGCACCTCCGCCCGGAATTTGACCAAAAATGTTACATAAAATTTATACCTTGGGGGGACACGTGGCGGCCTCCAGGCTTGCCACGTGTCATGACCTCATTTTTCCAACCCAACACCAATAAACCAATCTGATTTCGACATTTCTCACCCACTCATAGGTCCACCTATTAGAATATTCTAAGGAATATACCTTATGCTCATTAGACTGTACGTATGCCTAGTTAGCATCCCTGTCATCCCTGCACAAAATTTACCTGTTAATCCAAGAAAACATATCGTGTTTCTGGGAGCATATGTCGACCATTTTTCATGTGCACCAGATTCAAAACGATGATCACTACGTGGTCGTTCAGTTTCCAAGCCAATCTTAGAACTTTATTTTTTAGCTTAAAATTGAGCACCTAATCATTCCTCTCGAATGGAAGCCTTTTGGACCCCAAAATCTCTTTAATTAATGAACATTTTTTGGGGGTACAGTTCCCTCACCCTTCAAGTCTCAATCCACTGGAATTTTCCCAATTTCATCAATTTGAGCTTTTCACAAAAACTACTCTTTTTCCTTGAGTCTAGAGACCCTGTCTTGCTATTGTAGACACTGTTATGATGAAATTTCCCTGAATTTGCAGAAAAAAAATTTGTACTTGAATTCCACATCGGTCTTCAATCAAAGGAGACTTGAAAAGTATCTCACCTCGAACACTATCGACATGGCGATTCTTAGCTTGTTGTACTTGCATCAACTTTTGACCAAGATTTTTTGCCATTGCCATGTATCTTTTGGAAACA
Source organism: Pinus albicaulis (assembly GCA_034641835.2). NCBI lineage: Eukaryota > Viridiplantae > Streptophyta > Pinopsida > Pinales > Pinaceae > Pinus > Pinus albicaulis. Next base: position 1,040,197,071 of record CM076581.1, read on the forward strand.
AAAAATAATTACTTGTGAAACCTATGCATTCTTTGTCAATTTTCTTTGGCACTTTCTCTTTGAGCTTTTCACTCACTTGCACTGACATCTTGTTTCCATCACTGCTCAACACTGATGTTGACTGCTGCAAATATGTCACGTCTTCTTTACCTCATTTCAAAGACACCCTGTTAGAGTCCTGAAACATCTTATTACAAGCATTATAAACTTCAATTAAATCAACTTGTTCATTCGATGTATATTTTTTAAAGGTCTCATTCAAAAAAAATCTATGCTTGAACATTAACAAAGTCAAATTTTGACTTTCATTCACTATTCTCTTCATTTCTCCTCCATGTATAAGAGACAAACTTCTCTTCTTGTTATGCACTCTGACTATGTACTCAATTCCATCCTTAAGCAATTGATACTTATTCTCACGGAATTGAAATACTCCTTTCCTATCATAAAGATAAGGACTTCCCAAGCATCACTACATCAAGTTCAACTTCGTCAAGTAACTTTGAACTGATTGCAAACCTTAGGATGCACTTCCTTGATAACTGCAAGTTTTCATTCTTGCATATCCACCCTAAAGGATAAGGTCTTGGATGTGTAACTGTTTCAAGATTTAATTTTTTAACTAAATATTTGGAAATCAAATTAGCTTGAGAACCACTATCAAATAGTGTGTCTATCTTGGTATGTTTTGAAACGACTCTAATATGAAAGAGTTCAATTCTTGTATATTCATCTTGAGTTACATTAGAAAAACTTGAAGAAATAGTGATTTCTATGTTATTACCTTTCAAACCCATTGTTGTAATCTTGGTTTCATCTCCTGAATCTAAACCTAAGTCATGTTCAATGATTGAAATAGTTTTCCCCTTTTCTTTGGCTTTAAGTTTGTTTGGCTTCAACTCTGGATGGAGTTGCCAACAATGGTCTTCATCATGGCCATTCTTCTAACAATTTTTACATCCGAGTTTATCTTTTTCTATTTTTATAGAAATATTTTTCTTTCCTCTTGCATTAAAATTACCATTTCATATACCCTCATACTCAAGGAAGCTATCACTTTTCTCATCTGCACTAGGTTTCCCTCTTGCTTCTAGATGTATGGATGGAATGCAAACCTCATCTAAGTTCGTGGGATTGAACATGAGAATAGTGTGTCTAAGATAACTGTGAAAACCCCCAATATACTTTAACAGAGTTTCTTGAGAATACAAATTGACACAAAAAATAAGAGCTCTTCTCCTAAATTCATGAGTATAATCTTGCACACTTTTCCCTTTCTAATTTCTAAAATTTTGCTAGTCCATAATGGATTTTTGCATGTAAGCTATAGGGTAAAAGTTCCTTTTAATGGCAGCAATAAAATTTTACCAAGAAATTGAGATCTTACCATGGTTTTTAATCTCTTCCTAAGTCCTTTATTCCCAACATACAAGTGTTGATCCTTCCATCCTCAAGGAAGCCAACTGAATATTTATGTCATCTTCTTGCAGGTTTTGAATTCTGCAATAAAAATCCAATTGAAGAATCAAATTATCCATCTTCTCTGCATTCAATTTGCCATTATACATTGGTAACTCAGATTTGACATCAAGTTTAAGTAAGGGTGTTTAGGAGATCCTTTTAAAGTATGCGTATGAAAAGATTATAGGGTTGTGGTAGTGGAAGCTGATGAAGAGGAAGATGAATATGGGGGTGAGGATGATGGTGGAGTGGATGGTGGATTCTTACCATCTCCATGGCCTCCTCCTCCTAGAGAACCCTCTCCTCTTGGAGGCCTTGAACTCTCTCATTACATCCTTACATTCCATTCGTCATAGAGGACTTTAACCATCTCAGTCATATTACAGAATACCTTCCTGAATGCTCTATCATCTTCTATCATGATAGGTTCTCCTCATGAGTCATGCTCACTAAAGACTCAACTTCAACTTGAGGATCTGATGATTTTGAAGACTTTGGAAACCTTTCCCTTCTTCCTCTTAACCCAAATGCAGGGCTCCCAACCAGCTTCCCTTCTCCTCTTTTGAGTTTTAACCTTGTAAGCATGACACAAACTTGCAAATAATTAGATCCATTCTTGCACAACAAAACCTAAAGAACTCATGCTCTGATACCAGAAATGATATGAATGGAGGATGTTAGTAATACTCAACTAATTCCCCTTTCAAATTTTATAAAAAAATGTCTTATGTGTGCTTAAGGTTTCATGTTCTCTTTCAAATTAGAAAGTCTCGTGAGTGATTTTTATGTCAATTTAGTGAGAAATTTAACATAAAAAACAAAGATTAATAATAAAAAATAAAGTAAATAACATCACCATACATAACATTAACAAAGGTATTTGATGAAAGAATTCACCCCTCCTAGGCTACATCTCCTTGGTCCAGCTTCCATGGCTTGGGCCTCTATATTATGCTAAAATCTTAAATTGACTTGTTTACTATGCTCCTTTGCTCTTATAACCTACTCCAATGAGTTCATAATGGCTCAAAATGGTTAGCTAGCCTCTTTATGAGCCTAATTTGCTGGAAAATTTCAAAATTTATGGCCTTTTTAATTTTCCCCTTATCTTAGGCCCTAAACTAGTTATCTGCCACTAGAACTAGTAGTTTCTGCAAAATCCGGAGGTGCACCAACTAATTCAAAATTAATATTAATTGGGGATTAGCACTAGTTAATTGTAGTTAACGTGCTAATCCCGTTCTTAAATAGATCCAAATTTAATTTATGGACTAGCGCTAATAAAAAGGGTTAAACGTTAATAATTGTGGTTTAGTTTTAATCCTTTGCATTAAGGTTGGATCTCCTGTCGGTGGTCATGGCTCGAGGTCTTATAGATCGGGGCTGGCCCATATTTTCCCCTACTGTAAACATTGGTATTATTCAAATATAAATTGGCACCATAGTAAGCTAAGAACTAACATGTAGCAGCGGCGGTAAGGCATGACTTTGTGTGGCGGGATGTTGTAGGGTCGAACCTTAATGCCTCTGCCTGGAATTTGACCAAAATTTTTTCATAAAATTTTGACCTTGGGTTGGCACATGTCAGCCTTCGGGCTTGCCACATGTCGTGACCTCATTGGTCCAACCCAACACCAATAAACCAATCTAATTCGAACACTTGTCACCCGCTCATAGGTCCACCTGTCAGAATATTCCAAAAATATTCCAAGAAATATTCCTTGGAATATACCTTTTGCTGATTGGACTATAAGGATGCGTAGTCAACATCCCTGCCATCCTTACACAAAATTTCCCTATTTAGCCAATCAAACAAATCGCGTTTCTAGGAGCATGCGATGACCATTTTTCATGAAATGAAGTGCACCGGATTCAGAACAACGAGCACTACGTGGTCGTTCAAGTTTCGAGCCAATCTAAGAATGTTTATTTTTGAGCATAAAATTGAGCAACTGATCATGGAACCAGAACATGACCTGAACGTGATCAATTGAATGAGTCAAGTGATATTTCACATAGACTATCGGCATAGGTCGCATAGTGAATTGTCCTTATGGACTGAGAAGTCACTGTCAATAATGATTGTGCAAGCCTTACCTTTAGGAGTTATGTAATTATTAACTAACCTTGCATATAAATGAGTGCATTCATGAATTTATGAAGGAATGAGCATGCATGAGAAACTAAATTTAACAATTAGAATCAAAGAATAAGACTTGAGAAATTTCAAAAACATCAACTGACCATGAAGCGACTATGACTCAAATCGTAAGATCCTCAATAGGCTCCAAAATTTAAGTGTAGGCAAAATGTTGATGGGTGTTGATCACAACATCGACAACACACCAAAAAATCAATATCACTGACTGCCTCATTATTTCATACAATTAATACTATTATTATGGAGAAACATTCCCAAGTAATAATTAGATTGATCAGCTTAAACATCTTGATATAAACTGTATTCAATGAAGGAATTGAATTCATTTGAGTTGTAGTCCAAAAAAACAAAAAGGTCAAATTAGTGTCATAAGCTAGGAAAACTTCATAAAAATTAACATCTCTCTTAATAATATTTTCATTCAACTGAGGTTGTGTTAGTTTCTAAATCCACCTTAGGCTGAAATAAGGCAGAAAGAGGACAACACCAAACCACGCTCAGCCTCGTAGCTAGCCCTACGAGGACAGGAGAGGGCTCTCTCTGGGTCAATCTCAATGAAAGTATTCAAAGGGGCTTGAGATGTCTAAAAAAACAGCTAATCTTAGGCTAGATATACAAATAGGGGGGTTTGATTTTGATTTTTTGGGGTTTTGTTGGAAAAAGGGGAAAGACAATTTTTGGGCTTGGGGATGATGCTAATTTCTTGCAGAGTTCAAGTTGGGGTGAGGAAGGCAGCGGATTTGATGTCTTAGATCAAATGAAATGGATTGAAAAGACTGTTGAGGAGCTGAAGAGGGCAAGAGAGTGCAAGGATCCTCTTCAAACTGAAGAAAACACGTAAAACTAAACAAAAGTCTAAGGCAGAGCACCATCAAATCAATGAATTCTACCTCAATTACTCATTTGTTTAATTCAGAAGCAAAGAGAAGGGAAATGGCATATGAATAAAATTAATGAAACTTAAAATAACATGAGAAGAACATCATAAAAACTCAGAAGCCACAAGGATCCCAACAAGTTCTGTAAAACTCTGGTCTTTCCTTTGCCAAAAACTGAAATATGGATATACAATGGAGTGCCAAACTTTTCCCAATAGTCCAACCCTGAAAATGACTCAAAAAATACATAATATAGACCATCCTAACCCCTTCACATGCCTCTAGGGGTCGAGCTCCTCCTTCTAGGAGCTGTTTCAACCAACTTTAAACATGGAACGAAAATCTAGGCAGCCAAACAACTTGCCTCTAAACGGAAGGAAACTGATTCATTCATTTCATTTTCACTTTTTAGTGAATGAATCCTCTAGAACAAGTAAATATATGCCAAAAGTACATCATGGTTACCAAATTACATCATGGTAGATCAATCATCACATGAAAAAGTAAAACTAGTCAAACTGGCCGAATTTCTGAGTTGAAAAGTGAAAATTGGGCAAAAATCCTCTATGCGCCGCGCTAAAAAACTCAATGCGTCGCACCACTTTGAACCCGTTTTTGAGGCACTTCTCGAAGTCAAAAACGAGCTCATGATATCTCGTTGGAAAGCCCTGGATGTCTGCTATCCAAACCAAGTATAATTTTTGGATTTGAATGTCATTTGCCCCTCCAAAACTGCAATCTCCCAAGACTGGTTCCTGCTGGTGCAAAAAGTGGCAGAAAAGCCATTTTTGGAGTGTTTTCGACCTTCAAGACCACCCAGAACTTCATGAAATTTCTCAGCCATTCCTGAGCATGCATATATTTCCATAAAAAACCCCAAAATATCAAGTTTTCCTCCAGAAGATGTCCTAATCATAGGCACGCGTCGGGCAGAAAAACCTGTTTTGCAACCAAAATTTTCAAAAATGACAAAATTTACTCCAAATTTGCTGAAATTTGGAGTGAAGGTATCCCATCATGTCTCATGCTCAGCCAGGGAAGCTTTGGCCAAGATTCGGAGTGGATCAGGCCTTTTCCGACGTTTCAGTGCTTTCCTCAATCTCGCTTTCAGGATCTTCATCCTGGCTCTGCAAACGTGTGTGTGGGCCCAATAGTGGTTCTTCATATGTCTAAGCATGTCTTTGTCCCTATTGGCCTTCGCCAACAACTTCTCAATATTCTTGTTGACTCTCTCAGGCCAAATATGTCGCTCAAAAGGCTTCATGTCACCTTGTCTCTTTCGAGCCAATTCCCGATCTTCACGGATTCTCTGCAATTCCGTGAGTGTCTGCTGATCTTTCGGTTGTTTATTCCGCTGCTCCAAATAATTTATAATCCACTAAGCTCTCCGTAGCTTTACAATCAATGTGTTAATCTCAGCCTTTTGTTCCTGGATGGTCTCTCTCATCTTCGAGCTAGGAGAGCTCAAATCAACATCGATGAGTGAAAAATCAGTGTCTTGGCCTCCTGAAGGGCCCTCATCATGCATAGGCCTCTTGCCTCTGTCCTGAACCTGTATCTGTGCTGATGTCGATGGCGAGACCCCTTCCACACCATGTGGAGATAGTACTCGCGCTGCTGATGAAGTCAACGAGACCCCTTCCACCCCTGGTGGAGATAATACTCGTCGTGCTGCTGCAAATAAGGCTCGATGGCCTCTCTGATATGTCACACACACCATAGCACTAATAGGCTCAATCTCGGGAACATCAAACTGATGTGAAGGCTCTCCCTCATCATGAACAATCTCGGGAGGAGGCTGTGGCGCTGCAAAGAAGTCATGGGAAATGAACTCATCCCATGTAATGCCTTGCAATCCAAGCTGATGCACTACAATGATTTTGATGAGCGCATAATGATAAATGCTGTTATGCTGCTGCTCCAGAGTCTTTCTCTACACCAGGGTAGTCATCCGCTCTATGTTCCGACACATGAAATATGGGATACTCATCAGTCTCACTCTCGTAAAATGCATCAAAAGTCTGATGTGATATGCATAAAGATGTGAGAAACGACCCTCACAACTGAAATATCGAATGATGAGTTTCATCAATGGTGCATAAGACTCCTTCAGAAACTGGAATGGAAATACCCTGCTCAGCTGCCTCAAATATCCAGGTCTGATGTAAGGCTCAAAATATGCTCTATCCAGCTGTTGTCTCTTATTCCACTCTTCACCGATGTCTGGTATCCCGGTCGCCTCAGAAATAGTCTCTGGTGTCAAAGTGAAATTCACTCCAGCAAGGTTTACATGACCATCACACAAATGTAAAACAAATAGGTGAACCAACTCCTGATGGTGCTGAATCCGAGATATCATCTCACAATACTGAAAACATGACTGCTGCTGAAAGCATGTCATTGCAAGCAAGCAGGCCTGCAATTGAGCCATAAAAGTGGGCTCCTCTTTGACGTGCCTGCCACTTTTATGAGACCTCCTCGGTACATTAAGCTCAGTGGATGAATCACTGTCTTGCTCATATCCCTGCTCATATGATGAATTTGTCTCTGGCATGATGCTGAAAACAAGGTGTTTGACAAGTAGGTGCTGATAAATATATGGTGAAAACAAGAGTTTGTTTTTCAATACCAAGTGTGCCACATATGAAATGAGAGACTGTGACAAAATATTACAGTGGGAAAAGGACCGTCAAGTGAGATTTAAGTGTGAGGACAGTCATTGTTTGGGGGACTTATGGATTTGGGGATTTATAAGTGATGTGGAATAGGTGATAGTGATGGGGGTAGTTTTTAGGAACAAGAGTCAATGAAATGGCAACATATAAGTGAAATCAAAGACATAAAAGCAACCCTTGAATGTTATTGAGATTAGGCCTTTGTCAATGGAGGGAAGTGATGGTTAGTGATAGGGTTTGAGGGTTAACACATGGGCATAAAAGGGTATAAGGGATATGGGACAATGGAAATAGGGGAGGGATCGTGATAACAATATGATAACAGTATGATAATGGTGATAACAGTGATAACAATGTGTTGAAGCCTCGAAAATCGGGTCTACAACATGGGGGATGACCACCCGGTCCGGACCTTAAAGCAGCTCCTTTTCCGTTTGGAATGGTGGTTCCGACTGGTTCAACTAGGTCCATTTACCTTCTCTCAATCTCCAATGGTTTTAAAATATGACTTTCATTCACCAATGGAAAAGAGACATCAGATCAACCTTATTGCTGATCAGGCAAGGAAGTGATCCTTAAGCTGATTTAGGGCTCAGCCAATCCACTACTAAAGTTTGCCTCTTTGGGAAGAGGACTTAAAAGAATGTAGAAATTAATCTAAATCCAAACTTATTCTAAGATGCAAGCAAAAGAAACTATCTTAATCCTATCTTAATTAGGCAGATATAAATCTAACCCAACCAAGAGCAGGTATTTAAAATATTGGAATTGAAATATGTCTTGTTTAAAATGAATATCAAGTTAATGAAATAGTTCAATTAACTGACATTATGGATAGCAAAACACATCCTATTGAGACCTTTTAACTGAAATAATCAATCAACAACACTCAGGAAGAAATTCTCAGAATGATCTTGATCATTTAATCAGTAACTTGAATTATTAAACAATAATATGCGGAAGAAATTCACAACATATCACTATTTATTAATCCAATACTAAAAGACAGATTTATGAGTAAATAGTTACTCATAAATCATAATTCAACCCATAAGAGTAGAGATAAATAACAACATAAAATAGAAGCAAATTACTCATACCGACAAAAATGCACAAATATGTAATTAAATTGACACCATTCTTGTTATCATAAAATAAAACTAGCATTTAAAATAATAGTATTCGAAATACCAATTTATTGAATCCATTTCTCCAGCTCCGGTCTCTAATAGTCCTTTACAATGCCTAAGCTTCTGCTTTCAAAAGCAAAGCTACAATAATGCAAACTCCGTTCATTATACATAACTCAGGATGTAAAAGAAAAACCTCAATAATCTCCAGATCTGAGATTCCACTCCTCCCACCTACAACTCTAAATCTCTATTACAAAAATGCTTTTGGAATTCCAGAATTGCAGAGGAGAGCAGCCCCTTTTCCATTTTGCAATCTGCTATTTATAATATTTGCAAAGGAATTCTTGAGATGAAAGTTTGTTGAAGAAAATCTGTCCAATCCATTTTATTTTCTCAAACATTCCAATCTTTTAATTGCTGGAGCATTCTCATTGATTAAGATCTTTTCTTCATATATCTTCTACTTGTTTTCCTACAAAAATAAATCAAAATAAATTAAAATGCAATCAATAAAAACAAAATATCATTTCTGGCATTTAAAACAAATCCAATCAAATTCTATTTAGATAAATAATTGAAAATAAAATATAAGCTCTCTATTGATTCCTGGGATGGTTTAATTGGCCAAGGATATTATTGACGAATGGATCTGCAATTAGAAGAGGCTTGGACAAATGAAAATGCAGAAAATAAATCAGAAAAATTGATTTTTCTTTAGAAATTCGGAGCTTGATTTTTCTGCATGATTTTTGACCCAATTAATGACCAAATATATTAGTGGAACCTCCTCAGAAATGTTCTCCTTGATTTTATCTTTCCAATGAGCCGTCCTAGGCCTCATTTGGCCAAGTAAAACTCATTCTATGAGCTTCCAAAGTTGATGAGTCAAATCTGGCATAAATCTAGAAATTCTGTTGCTGGGCTAAAAATCAGAATTTTTAATTAGAAATTTAATCCTAAATTAGATTCTAATAATCTAATAATTAATTCTAAATTAATTATTAACTAACTAATATATACAATTAATTTTAATTAATTATCATCTAATTTAGAAATTAATTAAGTTACAAAATTAAATTAATATACGAATGATTTGAAAAAGTTAATTTAAATATGATTAATATTATAATTCAAATTATATTAAAATTATAATAAATATTATAATTATAATATAATTATTATAATATAAAAATATAAAAATTAATTTACAAACCATTGGAATCAATCCAAACCCAAAATCTATTAATTTACAAACCATTGAAATCAATCCACACCCATTAATTTATAAAACAAACCATTGAAATCAACCATAAAACAAACCATTGAAATCAATCATAAAACATATTACTTCATCCATATGAGTTTGTGGAGGGATATGGTGAGTGGAGTGTGAGGTGAGGGTGACGTGAGGGTGAGTGAGGTGGAGGTACGGGAGGCATAAGGGGAAAACAAAAACTTTATATTAAAAACTTTTAACACATCGCATATCGCCTTATCGCAATATCGCATTTTGTCAAATGTGCATTATATAAAAATTGCGATGTGTTCCAATATTGCGATATTGCGATATGCGATGTAAATTTTATTTTTTATTTTTTTATTTATTTTTTATATATATATTTTTTAATATTAAGTTTTAATTTTAATTAAATTAATTATATTTTATTATAATAATTTATTTAATTAATGTTTAAAATTTAATGTTAAATATTAGTTTTTTATTTTTTTTTAATTTTGGTTTTATTTTAATGATGTTTAGTTTAGTTATGAAATTTTCTAAACTACAGCCACTCCGAAAATAAATAAAAAGAATAAAAATAGTATTTTTAACCCAGACTAGATAAATGATGGGACTTCAAAGGAGTGCCATTTTCAAACCAGTTGACCAAATGAGGTGAAACAAACGTCAATGGGAGGCTTATAAAAAATCAATTCTAACAAAACAATCAAAACAAGAATCTAAAGAAAATGAAAAATTAACAAAAGCGTAGGATAATCAGCTAAATAAAATCCTAAAAGGTGCTTAGCCAAAATATTATAGAAAGGGTCCCCATTATTTGAAGTGAACAAGTCAAAAATGGGGGGGGGGGTTGTGTTTTTACCACAACAATGGCGACACACGGGAGAAGAATCAGTTATCTCTGTTTGATATGAATGCAATTTTCCTAAAATTCAAGTAAAAATAATTATAGAAAAGATAATTATGTTTAAAATGGTTGACTAGGTTCATTAGTCTGAATAAAAGAAAAATCATCTAACTGTAATTTTTAAAAAATTCCTCATAGATTAAAATATTTCAAAATTCTATATCAGTCTTTAATTAGTTGTAGAGATAACGCAGGGGTCACTTTACAGCTTAGCTTTTAAAATATACTTATTTGTCACAGGTAGAGCCACTATTGCCAGCAAACATCTATAGTCTCGATAAGGTTACCTTTTAATCACCAATGATTCAGAATCCCATCTCTTTAAGAATTATTGACCTAGAGATAAATCCATTTATATTATTATTATTTTTTATTTATTTATTTATTTATTTTTTCAAATTATTATTATAAATCTTAAAATTCATTGTCCTGGTTTGGTAGCCAGATAGTGGACAATGCCATTCACTGGTTATAATTGGACTGAACAAGCTGGCTCGTGATGAGACCCCTTGTCTTATAATTGTTTGCAATCATAAGCCATTACCCTGGTTTGTTTAGCAGTGTTGGTAATGTCAGCCTATTTTTCCCCTATGATCATGGTAAGCAGGCTCATGATGAGACCTCTTATCTTTTAAGTTTAAATATATCTCTGGATTATACTCTAGAAAAATAAGAATCTTCGGGACAAGGAGAATCATTGACTCCTTAAGAGTTAAGAATGACAATTTTAGAGTTAAAAGGTACTTTGCTGTAAAGTGTCTTTACTTGGTTAAAAATAACTTTTCTTGACTGATAATAGAACTTTGAAAGATCTTAATAAAATATTGAAATCTCAAAATGATTACAATTTTGATGAAAAAGAAATTTCTCCAGATTTTATGATACTTTGTCAACTTCTCTAAATTGGTAATCTCTTTCTTAAGTATGTCTACCTTTATAATAAGAAAATCAAACTTTTACTAAGAGATTTAAGAAAAAATTAATAGATGACTATTAACAATTTTTTCTCCATGTATGCCAACCATGGTTAGGTAATAAGAAGACTTTCCATATAAATCATGGCAAAATAACCAAAATCAAAACTGAGAATCCAAGGAAAAGAATTCTTATGCTAAAATAAGAAAGAAACTAACAAACAAAAATAAAAATGAAGAAATTTTAAAAGTGGAAAGGAAAATCCAAATTTCGTAAGATAAACTGAAACAAGAATGTTTATACCAATGTCTCAACAATATAAAGAAAAAGAAAATAATCATGTAATCAGTCCTTCTTATGTTGAGATTTAGAAAAATCATACCTTGCAGGGTTGTAAGTGTTTTAGGCTTTTTGGATAGCAGTAACGATAAAATTCAGCCACAATGAAAACTTTCTATCTGATATCAATCTTTTTGTTTCCAAGCATCATCTTAATCATTTTCTAATAAAAAGAAATGCTTAGAGAAACAGATTAAAGGTTCAGAAACTTCCTAGCGTAGCTGTTTCAATGAGGATTATCGCTGCTTCTTGAAATAAAGCTAGGATAAGAGTATGGACTTCGAAGATATGATCTGGAAGAGAATTGGAAGCTTTTATGAAGAGCTGCAAAACATATTTATATATCAGAAAATTAAAACTGAAATTTAAAGTAATGAAATGAAAATTAATGAAAGTGGGTACATGAATCTTTGATCTTACCTGAAATGTATCAGTTTCTCCAAACTAGCTGACTTCTTATTTTAATTAACATTAAAAACTTGAAGAAGTCAAACTAATCAAAATCCTATAACCCAAAATCATTATTTATTTTATCTAAACTAAATTAAGCAGTAAAATGAAAAAATGGAATGCTTAATGTTCAAGGGAAAACAAATGCATCAGAAATGAGAATGAAAATTTGTAGTAATGACTATTTCTCAAAATATTATAAGGTTTATATAAACTCCATGATTTTATAAATTGTCTAGAATCAAGGCCACATCCAAGATAATAAAATCTAAATGTGAAGATAGAGAAGTCTTGAATTTCTTTTTTAATTATGGAATTATATATTTAATACTGAAATATATCAGAAATCAGAATGATTTGAATATGCCGCAAATTTATCATCAGCTGCTTTCTTACCATAGTGGTTACCCAAGCTCACTTTTAAAATAACACATCACCGTATTGGATGATTCACATCACATGTTTCTTCACCATGCTTCGAGTTTAATTTGCAAGACTTCACCTTTGTTGCTATGCCATATATCGATTAAATGTTAATGGCTCAGAGGCATGCATTGGAAGCTATCACATCAGATATTTCAAATGGAAAATTGTCGATATGAAAACATGTAATGAGAACATGTGCAATGAAATGAAGCGATCACATCATTAAAGATATATTATATTGGGGATTAGGGAATATTGACATTGTGCTTCCCATATCGCACATCGCACATCGTAGATTCTGAATTGTGATGTGAGCATAAATAAAAATGTGATGAAGCGATTTGCGATATCGGCGATTTCTAATTGGCGATGCTAATTGGCAATTGGTGAATGTTTTGGTACCCGATGTAATACAATATGATTTTTGCGATGCCGATATGCGATGAATAGTGGACCTGATAACTTTATGATGAAAATTTAATAACATATCAGATCTGAGACATCGACCCTTTTAAAGTTATGCTCCTACCATTATTTGCGATTGAATGGACGCGATATTTTATAAACTTGATTTGAATTTCATATCGGGTCCGAAATTATGTGGTCATCGCGATATGGTAAAGTCGTTTATCGGAGATTGATGATTCATGATAATGGAAGTATATTCAACTGCAAACCTCTGATATGCAAAATGCGATATGACATATGAGTGAGGTGATACATCGGAGATCTTTTATGTACAATTTTTTATCAAAAATGCTAAAAGCTACTTCCAATGAAATATTTTGCTACAAATGGTTGTGAAGTGGATGATGTGATATCAGAATGAAATTATTGACGAAGACAAGTGGGATGGTAGTATTGCAAACATTTTCACTGAAGTATCAGCAATATGAAAATCAAGTTGAGTCCTATGATATTGCTTGAAATTTCAATTTGGTTTTTTGATGGTTGAAAAAAAAGTTAAAAAATGTTTAAATTATCAAAATAAAATTTCCCTGAACCTATTGCAAATTTTGAAATGGGTTAGTTGCTTACTTCAAGTTTTGAAAACAAATGAAAACCTGCAAACAAAACAAAAATAAAAAATGAACTAAGAAAAAGAGACACTAATAATGGATGAGAATGAACTTGTGAATGCGTGCCTGGAAGGAAATTGTCTGTAGATTTTACCTCATGAATCTTCAAATTCTTCCTTCGATTTATCAAAATTATGACTTTGTTCAAAATCATCTCATTATTTTTTCTAAATCAGAGTGAGTAATCAACCTAAATAAAATATGTTTATTTATGTTCAAGAAATATAAAATTTATCAGAAATAAATATGAAAATAGTTTTCCCTTTTGAATTGAAACAACAATTTATTACCTCTGCTCATTCCAAATTAACTTGAGAAAAATCTGTATTGTTATAGTGACTGTTCAATAATGCCTTTAGTAAATAAATATGATGCGTATTACAACATCAGATAATAAACTAAAGGTCTGAATGGGATAAAGCCACTAATTATGGAAAAATGTCAAAACAGATTTGAATGTGTGCACACAGCAAAATGGGCATCCTTAAGGTCAGCTTAGCAAATCTCGAGGAAGATAATATGAACTTCATATAATTACCACGAAAGGTTAGATTGAATAATAATGATTGAGTCAGAAGTAAGCTTATCATAGACAGTCATACATTTCATGGGATAATGAGATCATGAAGCTTTTATATCCTCAAAACCTTTATCATATAAATTTCAAAAGAAAATCTTAGAAGGAAATCCCGAAATTAAGAAAAGTGGCTTTGAGGCGATTGGTGCCAAGTGCAACCTTAATTGAATTTAATCAAGTCATTATTCAGAATAGACAGAGTAGAGGTATTGCTATAAGAAATTAAAAAAGGAAAGCAAGAATTAAAATTTTCTGATTGGGAGAAAATGTTTTCACTGAGCATGTATGAAAATGGCTGATTGCTTTGTTTTATTTTTAATCTACAAAACTGTTGAAAATAAATTAACTACATTAACTCTACTCTTATTCTAACCATATACATGAAAAATGACTAGGTATAGTCATATTTCCAGTGTAACCATTTTCTCATTTTAATCCCTGCATATATGTACAATTCAAATGTTAGTAATAAAAATACAAATCTAATTGAACTAAGAAAATTAAATCTGAAATCAGAATGTACAACTATTGTTAGAAGCTTATCTAAAATCTCCTTCTCATGAAATTTTCTTTCCAATTGAATACCAATTGGATCATAGAAATCCAGATGAATTTCTTTTAAGGATTGAGAAATATTCAAAGAAAGAGATAACAGGCCAGATTGTAGATGTGAGCTTTTAGATTCAAAGGCCTGAAAAAAACTGTTAGTGTTATGTGTAAATGTTAAGCTATTGACAATCTCCCATGAAGGAAAAATTTCCAAATATTTTTCAAATGAATTAATGAAAAATGGATGGAAATCTTTCAAATGAAATGGAAAATTATTAATTAAATTGGATTGCTGGAAGATTTCTAAAAATACATTTTCTTGTTGATATTTCCTTTGAGATGATAGAAGCTTTTGATAAAACATTATCATTGATTGAAATTGAAATTGAAATAGATTTTGATGCTTTTGATTATAATATAAAACTTCAATTTTCCAACAGGGAAATGTATCAATTGAATGTTTGATAATAAAGTGCTCAATATGCCAGCGTAATGTACCAAAAATCTAAAAATTAAAATCTGAAAATAAATATGATTTTATACAAAATAAGTGAGGAAACAAAAATAAAATGAAATCACTATTGTTACAACTAATGTTACAACACAATTGGGATTGTTTTGAAATAATTTCTTTTTCACAAGGAGTGGCCAGAATTATGGAATTTGAGTAATTTCGAATTCCAACTTGTGAATTAGAAAGAGATTTATGATTATGAACAGGAATGAAAGCTTGATCATGATATGAATCATAAATTGGAATATTTTCTTGAATAGTGAAATCATGAAGATGATTATCTGCTTTAGAGTGAGGGTTAGTTGAAATAATTTCTAAATTGAAATGTTCTTCATTCTCAGATGTTATTTGAAGTTTATGATGATGATTTTCTCGAGAAAAATCAACATCTTCAATGTCAAAGAAATTATCATAAATGACTTCACAAGATTCTCTAGATTTCCCTTCAATCTCATCCAGTATATCAAAACAAGGAGGGACAAGAATTTCATGTTCATTAATGGCAAAAGAGTGATCAATAATTGGTTCTCTATTTTGATAAAAACTTAATGGTAATTCATTTAGATCAGCCTCTGTATTTTCTGAAATATCATTAACACCAAGAGGGGGAAAATTACCATCATTAAAAATATCAGGATAAAGGGAAAAATGTGAATCTGAAATAATGCATTTAAAAATGTTTCTGTTTGAGAACTCTTGTGCATTATGATCATTGTAATTTTCAGATTCCAGATCATTACTTTGTGTGTGCATGCTTTCTTGAAGAAGACTGCTTTGCTGCCCTGATTTCGGCATTTGTTCACCATGGAAAAATTCAGAAATTTGTACAGCAGTTTGCATGCTATTATTTACTTTGATTGTTGCTTGCACTTGCTGATTTGCAATCTGATTTTCTGAATTTAATGCAGAGAAAATTTCAGATTCCAATGCAGGTCTTTCTCCAAAATTGTTGTTGTTGTCTTCTTGCATTTGATTAGAAATATTTTCCAAGCTTTGTGAAACCTCTTCATCACAATTTATTTGCACACCCAAATTGGAATTCTCATTTATGTTAAAAGGGGGTGGAACAAAGCTTGAACTAATTTCATATGGATCGGGACTAGGGGGAAGAGAATAATTATGTTCAAACCAATCTAGTGATTCTTCTTTCATAGGTTCATCTTTGACATTAAATTTTAAACAATTCAAATGAAATCGAATATTAAAATCTCTAACAGACTCATTTTCATTTCGTAGATATTCAATTTCATCACATACCTGATCATAATCATAGCGGTCAAATTTACAAACAAAAATTGTAACAAATTGATCCCAACTATGAATTGAGGCAACCGGAAGAGTTCTACACCAGTTTCTAGCTTTTGCCGCAAATGTGAGAGTAAAAAGTCTGCATAAGATGCCTTCATCAATTCCTTGAAAATCATAATTTAAAACATTTTGAATAAATTGAAGGACATGATTAAAAGCAGAAGAATTTTTCTCACCATTAAACTTTACCTGAGACAAGAGTCTTACCACTTCGGGAGGAGTATTGGAAGATGCACGTCCATGGATACAACTCCAAATTGGAAGTTTAAGAGGAGCCATCGTGATTAAATAAAATTTTAAAATTGAAAAGACTCCAACAGACAACAAATTTCAGGCCCTCCTTCTAGCGCCAAAATGTTGAAGCCTCGAAAATCATTGCAATAACATGCGGGGATGACCACCCGGTCCGGACCTTAAAGCAGCTCCTTTTCCATTTGGAATGGTGGTTCTGACTAGTTCAACTAGGTCCAGTTACCTTCTCTCAATCTCCAATGGCTTTAAAATATGACTTTCATTCACCAATGGAAAAGAGACATCAGATCATTCTTCTTGCTGATCAGGCAAGAAAGTGATCCTTAAGCTGATTTAGGGCTCAGCCAATCCACTACTAAAGTTTGCCTCTTTGGGAAGAGGACTTAAAATAATGTAGAAATTAATCTAAATGCAAACTTATTCTAAGATGCAAACAAAAAAAACTATCTTAATCCTATCTCAATTAGGCAGATATAGATCTAACCCAACCAAGAGCAGGTATTTAAAATATTGGGATTGAAATATGTCTTGTTTATAATGAATATCAAGTTAATGAAATAGTTCAATTAATTGACATTATGGATAGAAAAACACATCCTATTGAGACCTTTTAATTGAAATAATCAATCAACAACACTCGGGAAGTAGTTCTCAGAATGATCTTGATCATTTAATCAGTAACTTGAATTATTAAACAATAATATGTAGAATAAGTTCACAACATATCACTATTTATTCATCCAATATTAAAAGAAAAATTTATGAGTAAATAGTTACTCATAAATCAGAATTCATCCCATAAGAGCAGAGATAAATAACAACATAAAATAGAAGCAAATTACCCATACCGACAAAAGTGCACAAATATGTAAGTAAATTGACACCATTCCTGTTATCATAAAATAAAACCAACATTTAAAATAATAGTATTCGAAATACCAATTTATTGAATCCATTTCTCCAGCTCCGGTCTCTAATAGTCCTTTACAATGCCTAAGCTTCTGCTTTCAAAATCAGAGCTACAATAGTGCAAACTCTGTTCATTATACATAACTCATGATGTAAAAGAAAAACCTCAATAATCCCCAGATCTAAGATTCCACTCCTCCCACCTACAACTCTAAATCCATATTACAAAAGTGCTTTTAGAATTCCAGAATTGCAAAGGAGAGCAGCCTCCTATTCCATTATGAAATCTACTATTTATAATATTTGCAAAGGAATTCTTGAGATGAAAGTTTGTTGAAGAAAATCTATCCAATCACTTTTATTTGCTCAAAAATTCCAATCTTTTAATTGCTAGAGCATTCTAATTGATTAAGATCTTTTCTTCATATCTCTTCTACTATTTTCCTGCAAAAAGAAATCAAAATAAATTAAGATGCAATCAATAAGAACAAAATATCATTTCTGGCATTTAAAACAAATCCAATCAAATTCTATTTAAATAAATAATTGAAAATAAAATATAAGCTCTCTATTGATGCCTGGGATGGTTTAATTGGCCAAGGATATTATTGACAAATGGATCTGCAATTAGAAGAGGCTTGGACAAATGAAAATGCAGAAAATAAATCAGAAAAATTGATTTTGCTTTAGAAATTCGGAGCTTGATTTTCTGCATGATTTTTGACCCAATTAATGACCAAATCTATTAGTGGAACCTCCTCAAAAATGTTCTCCTTGATTTTATCTTTCCAATGAGCCGTCCTGGGCCTCATTTGGCCAAGTAAAACTCATTCTATGAGCTTCCAAAGTTGATGAGTCAAATCTGGCATAAATCTGGAAATTCTGTTGCTGGGCTAAAAATCAGAATTTTTAATTAGAAATTTAATCCTAAATTAGATTCTAATTATCTAATAATTAATTCTAAATTAATTATTAACTAATTAAAATATAAAATTAATTCTAATTAATTATTATCTAATTAAAAATTAATTAAGTTACAAAATTAAATTAATATACAAATGATTTAAAAAAATTTAATTTAAATAAAATTAATATTATAATTCAAATTATATTAAAATTATAATAAATATTATAATTATAATATAATTATTATAATATAAAAATATAAAAATTAATTTACAAACCATTGGAATCAATCCAAACCTATTAATTATAAAACAAACCATTGAAATCAACCATAAAACAAACCATTGAAATCAATCATAAAACATATTACTTCATCTATATGAGTTTGTGGAGGGATATGGTGAGTGGAGTGTGAGGTGAGGGTGACGTGAGGGTGAGTGAGGTGGAGGTACGGGAGGCATAAGGGGAAAACAAAAAATTTATATTAAAAACTTTTAATACATCGCATATCGCCTTATCGCAATATCGCATTTTGTCAAATGTGCATTATATAAAAATTGTGATGTGTTCCGATATTGCGATATTGCAATATGCGATGTAAATTTTATTTTTTATATATATATTTTTTAATATTAAGTTTTAATTTTAATTAAATTAATTATATTTTATTATAATAATTAATTTAATTAATGTTTAAAATTTAATGTTAAATATCAGTTTTTTATTTTTTATTTATTTTGGTTTTATTTTAATGATGTTTAGTTTAGTTATGAAATTTTCTAAACTACAGCCACTCCGAAAATAAATAAAAAGAATAAAAATAGCATTTTGAACCCAGACTAGATAAATGATGGGACTTCAAAGGAGTGCCATTTTCAAACCAGTTAACCAAATGAGGCGAAACAAGCGTCAATGGGAGGCTTATAAAAAATCGATTCTAACAGAGCAATCAAAAAAAGAATCCAAAGAAAATGAAAAATTAACAAAAGCGTAGGATAATCAGCTAAATAAAATCCTAAAAGGTGCTTAGCCAAAATTTTATAGAAAGGGTCCCCATTATTTGAAGTGAACAAGTCAAAAATGGGGGAGGTTATGTTTTTACCACAACACAATGATAAGAGCACAAATGAAAATGGGATGCACCAAGTATCAAATTTTAATCACCTCTTTTCAAACCCTTGGGAGAAGATTTCAATATGGGTATAGGGTTTATTCTTTCACCAATTAAACTCTTGAATTTCTCCTTTCAAATAGCACCCAAAAGGAGTTAACATCAAATGGTAAAGGTGCACACTTACTTGGAGACAAAAGAACTGAATCAAATTGAGTTTTTGATGAATCGATGATGAATTTCGGCCTTTGGGGCTCTGTGCACCGCGCACAAACCCAATGTGCCGCGCTCAGTGGGTGCGCAGTGCCCTTAGGAAAATACACAGTGTGTCTTGGCTCTACGTGCCGCGCTCTGTGGATGCGTCGCAGCCTATCCCAATGCGTCGTGCTCAAATTAACACACAGTCGGCCTCTTCTAAAATGACAGTTTGTTCTTTCAACTTCCAATTCGACTTCTCTCTGAGATTTTCTCAATAAAACTTGTTGCAAATGAATTAATAATATTAGGATATATCTCATATAGACATGGTTTTAATTTTTGCTCCTTCAAAACCCATTTTGTAATGTTTTTTAGCTTTGGCACTTTTTCATTTAATACAACTTTTGTCTTTTTGTTTCCTCACTGACTTTCTGAGTTTAAATGATGAAATTGGTTGATTTTTGCAGGGCTGGTGGCATCGAACCTTGGCAAAGGATGACCAGAGTTTTCATGGTGAAGTACAACATGGTGGAAAGATACATTTTTATTACAAAAACAAATTTAATAATTTCTTCTTCAGAACAGAGTTTTGAAGAAGAAACATCCTTGAGCATATTGACGATGAAAATTTTGAACTGAAAACTTATTGAAAACCTCCTCATGACACTGCGCGCATTGTTTAACATTTCGGAAGACCAAACCCTAGACTTAGAAACTAAAATGACTCTTTTTTGACCAAAATAGCATCTATGACTGTGGATGACGTGAAATGAATTTTGATGAATTTGGAGAAATTTTGACCAACCCAATAGGTACAAACATGAGGGAAACGAGAAAACCAAGCCCTTTCGTCAGACAATGGAATTCTCCTAACAGAATGCATATTAATGACTTGAATGAGACACCTAAAAATGAAATGTAACAAGAGAAATGATCTCTGATGGAGGGATAACAAGACCGACTCTAACATTGGCTCCAATGGGGATGGTAGCTCCTGGGAGGTGCCAAGAACTACAGAACTTTGGGCGAGCAGATAGTGCCTTCGTCCATTGGGCTATGGAGTCCATTATTTTGAGAAAATGACAAAGACTGATGACTCAATTTATTGATTGAAACTTGACTCAAACCGACTCAATTTGAAAACTGAAATGACTAAAAAACCGACTCGACAAACTGAAACCAAAACTGAAATCCTTCTTCAGAATTATAGTCTTCACTTCGGGCCCCAGACTGAAGAAAAATCACAGCACAATTTTGCAATGAAAAAGAAATAAAATGATATGTACAATGGCAATCTATGCAGCAGAAAACATCTCAGAAGTGGTACCGCTTGAGCAGCCGACCATTGACCGGCCCTCCTGGACATTCTTCCCCGTCCATCTCTTTCAGAAGAAATGCATTCTGACCAGGATATGCAGCAATCTTAAAGGGACCTTTCCAGAGATTTTCAAACTTACCGTGCTTACCTTTGTCTTCATTTCTAGCATCCCACTTCAGCACTACTTCCTCCAATTGGAACTTGTCCGCTTTCGCTTTCCTATCATAAATCTTCTTGATCCTTTCCTGCAACTTGAATGTATTCTAAAAAACTTCATCTCTGGTTTGCTGCAAATGAATCATCTAATTTATCCTTCTCTGCATATGACTCTCTTCACTGCCAGCTTCTTGAAGAAGTTTGACCACCTGAACAGCAAGGGAGGTAGGAAACACTGTGTCTACTCCATAAACCAACTCAAAAGGAGACATACCAATGGATTTTTTCTGACTTACCCGATCAGCCCAAAGTGCATTTACTAACTTCTTATGCCAACCTTTCTTATTGATTTCAAGCAAATTTTTGATGATGTTAACCAATGATTTGTTGGAAGATTCCGCCAATCCGTTGCCTTGTGGATGATAGGCGGTTGAATGTCCCAACGTGATATGATATTTGTTGCAAAACTCTATCATATTTCTTGATTTGAATGCTGCTGCGTTATTAGTGATTATCTTATTCGGGCAACCAAAACGAGACAAAATGTTATTCTCAAGGAAAGAAATGATTACCGCATTCGTAGCTTGCCTGGTGGGAACTGCTTCAATCCATTTCGTAAAATAATCTGTCGCTGTGAGGATCCACCTGTGTTGAGCTGAAGAAGGAGGATGAATCTCCCCAATGAAATCCAAACCCCATTGCTGAAAAGGGGTGCTTACCTCAATAGGCTTAAGTGGCAATGGCTGTAATTTTTGCCTTCCTTTGAAAATTTGACATTCATGACAGCTCTTGAAAATCTTATACACATCAGCAAACAATGTCAGCCAGTAGTATCCCACTCTCAAAATCTTATTGGCTGTTTTTTTCCAAAACAAGTGACCGCCACAGTCTCCTTTATGAAAATCCTCCATGACTCATTTTGCTTCTTCTTCCACCAAACAATTCAACAAAACACCACCAGGATCTTTCCAATAAAGTGCAGAATTCAAAATACAATATTTTGCAGCCTTTAATTTCAGAGTCCTACCTTTATTTTTAGCCATGCCGGGTGGTGGTGACAAATTCTGAAGAACGTACACAATATCTGAATACCATGGAGAAGCAACAAACATTTCTGATACCTGAAGTGGCGAATTTTCTTCACCTTCTTCAGACATAGCAACAATCAGATTTATGTCTAAAGCGTGCAAATTCGATTCAGCCATAAGCCTTGCCAGCCCCTGTCCTTTGATAAGTTTCGTGGGCTTTATCTCTACATCATACTCCAGCAATGTTGCAATCCACTTACCTTGTTTTCCTTCCGGATCTGTTTGTACCAAAACATCTTTCATGGCAGCGTTAGGAACGTAAGCTACAATATGTGAATGCAGAATGTAAACCCGGAAATCTTTTAATGCCTTTATGAGTGCCAAAGCTTGCTTCTCAATGATGTTATACTTCAAGGCCATATCTCTTATAGTCCGACTGAAAAAAGCTATTGGCTTCTCATGCTCATCTCTTTTCTGCATTAACACAGCTGCCATGGTATGCTCCGAAGAAAATGAAAACAAAATAAAGTCTTGGGTGTAATCCGGGCTGATTAACACCAGTGCTGAAGATAGTGCCAACTTCAGTAAATTGAAATATTTCACAGCCTCTTCAGTCCACTTCACTTGGCTGTCCTTCTTAAGCATATTTGTAATCTCTCTAAGATGTTCAGCAAGGTTAGGGACAAAGCGGCGCAAAAAGTTCATCTTACCATTAAAAGACTGAATCTCCTTCTTGTTCCTAGGAGGATCAATTTGCTGAATTGCTTCTACATGTGCTGGATCAATACGAATTCCATCTTTGGAAATAATGTGACCAAGTAGTTTGCCCTCATCCATGGCAAACAAGCTCTTCTTCGGATTAAGCGACATGCCATATTTTCTGCACTTTTGAAAGACAATTTTCAAGTGATGCATATGCTCTTCATCAGAATTGGAAAATATAGTCAAAGCATCAAGATATATGACAAGAAAAAAATCCTTCTCATTCGCGAAAGCCATATCCATTGCCCGCTGAAATGTTGCACCGGCATTCTTCAAACCGAATGGCATCTTGGCATAGTGGAATGTCCCCCATGGAGTGGTGAATGCTGTTTTTTCACGGTCGTCCTCATGGACCAAAATTTGGTTATATCCAGAATAACCATCGAGTAGTGACATACGAGATGCTCCAACTACTCGCTGAAGTATATGATCCATCTTAGGCAATGGATAATTGTCCTTCAATGACACCTTGTTCAAATTTCTGAAATCAATACACAAACGGATCTCACCTGTCTTTTTGCGAACGGGCACCAAATTGGAAATCCAATCAGAAAATCTGATGGGAACAATGATTCCTGCTTTGTACAACCTGTTTAGCTCCTTCTCAATTGACGGCAACAACTTCGGATTGATTCTTCTTAGCTTTTGTCTGAAAGGCTTCTGATTAGGCTTGATTGGAATTGTGTGCTGAATTATATTCGTATCATACGTCTTTAAATCTGAATAATCCCACGCAAAAGCATCAGCAAAAGAAGACAACAAACTCACGTATTCAACTTTTACCTTTCGTGGCAATGATTTGGATAACTTCACCATCTTCGGATTCTCAGTGGTTCCAATGTTTACATCTTCAACTCCCTTTTCAGTTGGCCGCAAAGTTGGTTTCTTAGCTACATCATCCTGATCAAAGAGCTCTTCTAAAGGTATCAAGCCTTTAGGAATAACATTATCTTTAAGCTGCAACACTTCCATTTGATTGACTTGAACATCATCACCATCGTCAAATGCTACATCAATTGAGGTATCTTTGAATTTACCTTTGTTTTGCAGAAAATCATTAATCTCATCATCATCTTGAAAAACTTGCCAACATCTTTGATTATCCGGAACAGTAGGATGGTGCTTCACATGGATCTCGAACTTATTGCTTGAATTCATTGGGATATTTAAATTACTTGCTGCCTTAGCAAGTGCATCTGCAATTCCATTTTGAATGCGAGGAATACAAGTCAAGGTATAATCTGAAAACTGCTTCAAAATATCAAGGATAGCATTCCGATAAGCCCGCATCCGGGGATGCTTCATTTTGTATTCACCCTTTACTTGCTTAATCACCAATTCAGAGTCGCCATAAACTGCAATTCTCTTAGCATTCATCTTTCTAAGAATCTTTAGGCCAGCAATCAGAGCTTCATACTCAGCCTCATTGTTTGAACAATCAAATGCTAATTTGTAAGAACATACTCGCACATTGCTTGGTACCTTGTTTGGAGCGGAAAAAGGACTACGTACCCAAATACCAATTCCAGCACCATCACTCCCAACTGCTCCATCGAAATCCATGGTCCATAGACCCTCTTCATCATCTTCTAAGTGCTGAAATTGTGCTAGATCTGTCTTTTCTGCTTGCTGTCCACTATCTTTGGCTGATTGCCCGACTGTGCTTTTCGGTTTCTGCCTTTCTTTCTGCAAAAGTTCTCCGAAATTCTCGGTAATCTCTGGAATATCTTCTGCTTGAACTAACTAACTATCTACATCATTGAAACTATCGGCAAACAAAACAAAAGACTCTAAATCTGTATGTACATAATTAATCGGATGATTAACCGGTTTCTCCTTGGTTGTGATCATGTATTTCATTTTTTGTTCTCGGTACAACTTTCTCATTTGGCCAAACACGGGAATCGTTGCATAGGAGAAATCTAACTGTAATGTCCCTTTCAAATTTGCTCCCCAAGATCTGGAAAGCAACATACCAAATCTGGGAGGAATATCTGCTACAACAACATCCATCAAAACATTCTTTGTAGGAATCTGATCCAAACTAACAACCAAGTCTTTAATGAGCCCAATACATCTCGCCTTGCTAGAATCAAATGAATAAAGATCATGGTACTTCCTGGTAATGTCTAAACCCAACTTCTCCATGATTGCTTTCGGCATAAGATTATGGGAAGCACCGGAATCAAACATGGCATTATGCAAAACAAACTCATGCAATTGAAGACTGATATAAAAAGGAGGCACTTCGCTGTCTGGAGACTCACCATCTAAAGCTGGTCCAAATATCAGTTCAGGTTGATCATCTTCAATATTCACCATATCAGACATAGGATCGAAATTCAAAAGTTTAGACACTTGACCTCTATAACTGTTGTTCTTCATTATTTCAGTCAAGGGAATGGATACCTTCAATTTAGAAATTTCATTCTCCAAGCTAAAGGCTGAAGTCTTTTCGATCTCTTTGGCTGGAGCATCTTTCTTATCAGCCTTCTCTCTCATTGTAATTGGCTAATTTGATTTTTCTGCTGATGATGATTTGGTGGCAGCGGGATCAACTATCTCTTTTGCTTTCTTTTGTGCAACAGGTGAATCATTTTTAGCTGAAACTTCTTTTCTCTTTTGAATTGGATTGACTGGTACATCTCTGTTTCTATGAGAATATTGCTTCTGTTGGGCTGAAAAAGAATTCATGTAACCTCTTTGATACTCATCCGACTCTTCTTCAAGAGCTACATCATTAGCCAAAATAAAATCCTCATCTCTTTGTACCACTGAACTTTCTGTATACTCCTCATCTTCGGTGATATAAATGGGCAAATCATCAGGAGTAAAGAAGTGATTTTCCTCCCCCACTACATCATCTTCATCATCTGAATCCTGACCAACAAAATTCTGCTGAAGAGGTGTCTTTACTTGCTGCTGGGCTACCGGTTCTTGTGCTCGTTGCTCTCGTTGTTTTATCCTGAATTGGGGCTGCTGCTGACCACGGAAGTTGGGATTTCGAATCTGCGGTTTGGGCTTATCAAGAGTGAACCTTTCAAAAAAAATTTCTACCTTGCGAAGTATCTGATCTGTGGATGTGGAAGCTTCTTCCTTAATTACAACTTTCTTCTCCGCTTTCAATCTAGCTCTTTTGTCATTCAAATTTGCTTCAACACTAACGACAATTTTTTGCATGTCCTCCAAAGTGGGCGGATCCCTGTCTCCTAATGAATAAGCCATATCCGGATCAAAACCATTCAGAAACTTAAGCAAAGCTGATTTCTTAGATGGCCTCAAATCATCTGGAATTGCATTATAAACTGTATTAAATCTGATAATATAGTCTTGTACGGACTCACCAGCATTGCGCTTGATCTTGGTATATTCGGAAGTGATTTGAAGCGGATCTTTCTTTATTTCCCACCAATCTAGAAACTGTCTTTGAAGCTCGGCCAACGTAGCAACACTTCTGGGCTACAAATCTATGAACCACTTATGCACCTCACCTCCAAAAGTTTGCACAAACAACCTCATGGTGACATTCTCTTCATCAATTTCATGTAGATCAAAAAAGTCTGTCATTCTATAAATATGCTGCTGAGCGGGCACACTCTGAGGAGTACCATCAAACAAAGGGATTTTACTCTGATAATCAACGGGCATAGGATCCAAATTTTGGGGCAAGGCAAAAGGTGCGAATCTAGCAGCCATTGCTCTTGGTGAATTTATAATCTGTCTTAGAGAAACGAGTAGAGTAGGAATAGTAGATTTACAAGGTGTATGTGGTGGGGATGGAAGAGAAACTATTGCTGATTGCTGATCAGATATCAATGGTTGTACTGGAATGGTAGGAATAAAAGAAGGTTCAGCGTGAAATTGTGAATCAGATGTAACCACTGATGGGCCAAGAGTTTCAGATGCGGACTCTATGAATTCAAGGATATTGGTGGCCACAATAGAGTTCTGAAGATTCAGGATGTAATTATCAATGGATCTATTAGCTTGTTCAACTTCAAGATACTTGATAAACTCAGGATTTATGACAATAGAACCAGTAGCACTTTCAGATTTAGTTTCAAACAATGACAACTCGAACTGATCATCAAAATCAATATCTTCAATGTATTCAAATACAGTAGGGTATGAGTGAGATTTGAACAAAGGAATCACGGGACTTTCTCGACGGAAAATTATTGGAATTAGGTTGGGATTTTCATACACCGGAGGAGGATTAGGATCAGGATTTGATCTAGTATGTCTTCTGGAAGCTAGTGTGCCGATCTATTCAAAAATCAAAGGGAACCGATTACTTTCAGCCTATCAAATTCTAGACTCAATCACCCCAAAGTATAGAATGATCTGATGTACTGGGATAATTCACAAATCAAGTGTCACATTCACAAGCTAAAGCAGCTATTGACTGAAGGAGCGTTTATCTACTTCCGCTAATGCAAAGCAAAAGCGTTTCGAAGGCTACCTGGCATCACTTCAGGCTCCGTCTATAGCTTATGAAATGAATAACACCAACAAGCAAACCATTTTTTCCCCAGTATGGTCGCCACTATGTTAGTTCCTAAATCCACCTCAGGCTAAAATAAGGCAGAAAGAGGACAACACCAAACCACGCTCAGCCTCGTAGCTAGCCCTACGAGGACAGGAGAGGGCCCTCTCCAGGTCAATCTCAATGAAAGTATTCAAAGGGGCTTGAGATGACTAAAACAACAGATAATATTAGGCTAGATATACAAATAGGAGGGTTTGATTTTGATTTTTTGGGGTTTTGTTGGAAAAAGGGGAAAGACAATTTTTGGGCTTGGGGATGAGGCCAATTTCTTGCAGAGTTCAAGTTGGGGCGAGGAAGGCAGTGGCTTTGATGTCTTAGATCAAATGAAATGGATTGAAAAGATTGTTGAGGAGCTAAAGAGGGTAAGAGAGTGCAAGGATCCTCTTCAAACTGGAGAAAACATGTAAAACTAAACAAAATTCTAAGGCAGAGCACCAGCAAATCAATGAATTCTACCTCAATTACTCATTTGTTTAATTCAGAAGAAAAGAGAATGGAAATGGCATACATATAAAATTAATGAAACATACAATAACATGAGAATAACATCATCAAAAATCAGAAGCCACAAGGATCCCAACAAGTGCTGCAAAACTCTGGTCTTTCCTTTGCCAAAAACTGAAATATGGATATACAATGGAGTGCCAAACTTTTCCCAAGAGTCCAACCCTAAAAATGACTCAAAAAATACATAATATAGACCATCCTAACCCCTTCCCATGCCTCTAGGGGTCAAGATCCTCCTTCTAGGAGCTGTTTCAACCAACTTTAAACATGGAACAAAAATCTAGGCAGCCAAACAACTTGCCTCTAAAAGGAAGGAAACTGATTCATTCATTTAATTTTCACTTTTTAGTGAATGAATCCTCTAGAACAAGTAAATATATGCCAAAAGTACATCATGGTTACCAAATTACATCATGGTAGATCAATCATCATATGAAAAAGTAAAACTAGTCAAACTGGCCGAATTTCTGAGCTGAAAAGTGAAAATTGGGCAAAAATCCTCTATGCGCCGCGCTAAAAAACTCAATGCATCGTGCCACTTTGAACATGTTTTTGAGGCACTTCCCGAAGTCCAAATCAATCTCATGATAGCTCGTTGGAAATCCCTGTATGTCTGCTATCCAACCCAAGTAAAATTTTTGGATTTGGATGTCATTTGCCCCTCCAAAACTGCAATCTCCCAAGACTGGTTCCTGTTGGTGCAAAAAGTGGCAAAAAGGCCATTTTTGGAGTGTTTTCGACCTTCAAGACCACCCAGAAATTCATGAAATTTCTCAGTCATTCCTGAGCATGCATAAATTTCCATAACAAACCCAAAAATATCAAGTTTTCCTCTAGAAGATGTCCCAATCATAAGCGTCCCAATCATAAGCGCGCGTCGGGCAGAAAAACCTGTTTTGCAACCAAAATTTTCAAAAATGACAAAATTTACTCCAAATTTGCTGAAATTTGGAGTGAAGGTATCCCATCATGTCTCATGCTCAGCCAGGGAAGCTTCGGCCAAGATTCAGAGTGGATCAGGCCTTTTCCGACGTTTCAGTGCTTTCCTCAATCTCACTTTCAGGATCTTCATTCTGGCTCTGCAAACGTGTGTGCGGGCCCAATAGTGGTTCTTCATATGTCTGAGCATGTCTTTGTCCCTATTTTCCTTCGCCAACAACTTCTCAAGATTCCTGTTGACTCTCTCAAGCCAAATCTGTCGCTCAAAATGCGTCATGTCGCCTGGTCTCTTTCGGGCCAATTCCCGATCTTCACAGATTCTCTGCAATTCCGTGAGTGTCTGCTGATCTTCCAGTTGTTTATTCAGTTGCTCCAAATAATTTATAATCCACTGAGCTCTCTGCAGCTTTATAGTCAATGTGTCAATCTCAGCCTTTTGTTCCTGGATGGTCTCTCTCATCTTCGAGCTAGGAGAGCTCAAATCAACATCGATGAGTGCAAAATCAGTGTCTTGGCCTCCTGAAGGGCCCTCATCGTGCATAGGCCTCTTGCCTCTATCCTGAACTTGTATCTGTGCTGACGTTGATGGCGAGACCCCTTCCACACCATTTGGATATAGTACTCGCGCTGCTGATGAAGTCAACGAGACCCCTTCCACCCTTGGTGGAGATAGTACTCGTCGTGCTGCTGCAAATAAGGTTCGATGGCCTCTCTGATATGTCACACACACCGGAGCACTGATAGGCTCAATCTCGGGAACATCAAACTGATGTGAAGGCTCTCCCTCATCATGAACAATCTCGGGAGGAGGTTGTGGAGCTGCAAAGAAGTCACGGGAAATGAACTCATCCCATGTAATGCCCTGCAATCCAAGTTGATGCACTACAGTGATTTTGATGAGCACATAATGATAAATGCAGTTATGCTGCTGCTCCGGAGTCTTCCTCTGCACCAGGGTAGTCATCCGATCTATGTTTCGACGCATGAAATGTGGGATACTCATCAATCGCACTCTCGTAAAATGCATCAAAAGTCTGATGTGATATGCATAAAGACGTGAGAAACGACCCTCACAGCTGAAATATCAGATGATGAGTTTCATCAACGGTGCATAAGACTCCTTCAGAAACCGGAATGGAAATACCCTGCTCAGCTGCCTCAAATATCCAGGTCTGATGTAAGGCTCATAATATGCTCTATCAAGCTGCTATCTGTTATTCCACTCTTCACCGATGTTTGGTATCCCGGTCGCCTCAGAAATAGTCTCTGGTGTCAAAGTGAAATTCACTCCAGCAAGGTTTACATGACCATCACACAAATGCAAAAAAAATAGGCGAACCAACTCCTGATGGTGTTGAATCCGAGATATCATCTCACAATACTGAAAACATGATTGTTGCTGAAAGCATGTCATTGCAAGCGGGCAGGCCTGCAATTGAGCCAAAGAAGTGGGCTCCTCCCTGACGTGCCTGCCACTTTTATGAGACCTCCTTGGTACATTAAGCTCGGTGGATGAATCACTGTATTGCTCATATCCCTGCTCATATGATGAATTTGTCTTTGACATGATGCTGAAAACAAGGTGTTTGACAAGTAGGTGCTGATAAATATATGGTGAAAACAAGAGTTTGTTTTTCAATACCAAGTGTGCCACATATGAAATGAGAGATTGTGAGAAAATATTACAGTGGGAAAAGGACCTTCAAGTGAGATTTAAGTGTGAGGACAGTCACTGTTTGGGGGACTTAGGGATTTGGGGATTTATAAGTGATGTGGAATAGGTGATAGTGATGGGGGTAGTTTTTAGGAACAAGAGTCAATGAAATGGAAACATATAAGAGAAATCAAAGACATAAAGGCAGCCCTTGAATGTTATGGAGATTAGGCTTTTGTCAATGGAGGGAAGTGATGGTTAGTGATAGGGTTTGAGGGTTAACACATGGGCATAAAAGGGTATAAGGGATATGGGACAGCGGAAATAGGGGAGGGATCGTGATAACAATATGATAACGGTATGATAATGGTGATAACATTGATAACAATGATAAGAGCACAAATGAAAATGGGGTGCACCAAGTATCAAATTTTAATCACCTCTTTTCAAACCCTTGGGAGAAGATTTCAATATGGGTATAGGGTTTATTCTTTCACCAATTAAACTCTTGAATTTCTCCTTTCAAATAGCACCCAACAGGAGTTAACATCAAATGGTAAAGGTGCACACTTACTTGGAGACAAAAGAACTGAATCAAATTGAGTTTTTGATGAATCGATGATGAATTTCGGCCTTTGGGGCTCTGTGCGCCGCACACAAACCCAATGCACCATGCTCAGTGGGTGCGCCGCGCCCTTAGGAAAATACACGGTGTGTAAACCCAATGCGCCACGCTCAGTGGGTGCGCCGCGCCCTTAGGAAAATACAAGGTGTGTCTTGGCTCTACGCGCCGCGCTCTGTGGATGCGCCGCGGCCTATCCCAATGCGCCGTGCTCAAATTAACACATAGTCGGCCTCTTCTAAAATGACATTTTGTTCTTTAAACTTCCAATTCGACTTCTCTCTGAGATTTTCTCAATAACACTTGTTGCAAATGAATTAATAATCTTGGGAAATATCTCATATAGACATGGTTTTAATTTTTCCTCCTTCAAAACCCATTTTGTAATGTTTTTTAGCTTTGGCACTTTTTCATTTAATACAACTTTTGTCATTTTGTTTCCTCACTAACTTTTTGAGTTTAAATGATGAAATTGGTTGATTTTTGTAGGGATGGTGGCATCGAACCTTGGCAAAGGATGACCAGAGTTTGCATGGTGAAGTACAACATGGTGGAAAGATAAATTTTTATTACAAAAACAAATTTAATAATTTCTTCTTCAAAATAGAGTTTTGAAGAAGAAACATCCTTGAGCATATTGACGATGAAAATTTTGAACTGAAAACTTATTGAAAACCTCCTCATGGCACTGCGGGCATTGTTTAACATTTCAGAAGACCAAACCCTAGACTTAGAAACTAGAATGACTCTTTTTTGACCAAAATAGCATCTATGACTGTGGATGACGTGAAATGACTTTTGATGAATTTGGAGAAATTTTGACCAACCCAACAGGTAAAAACATGAGGGAAACGAGAAAGCCAAGCCCTTCCGTCAGACGATGGCATGCTCCTAACGGAATCCTGATTAATGAGCTGAATGAGACACCTAAAAATGAAATGTAACAAGAGAAATGATCTCTGACGGAGGGATAACAAGACCGACTCTAACAGGTTGAAGAAGTATATAAGCTTTTACATCCTTAAAAATATATAAAATATAAAAATTCTTCTCACTTATAGGCTATACTGTTTTCCTTTTGTCATCACGAATGTGAGCACATGCTTCACTACCAACTACACAAAACTAGAATGCATTTATTTTAGTTTTTTACTCCCTACTTCATTTGTAATTATATATTTTAAATACTTTCTGGGAGGCACATTAAATATATAACTAGCACACCTGCATGACATAGAATAGACATTGATAATGTGTTATATTAAGGCACTTTGTGATGAAAATTTCACCAGTTCAAAACTTCATGACCGAAAATCCAACCATGCTAAGTGATAGTGTGGCCCAAACTGGGTGTCATCCCCGAGTGATTTTAATGGCTTATATGCCCCTAGGTTACAACTACTCAATCCATAGGTTAGTCATGCAGTCATATCAGGATTTAAATTGACTAAAAAACAAACAAAAAATATGTAATTACACAATTAATAGACATTTCCCAATATTAACGGCATAATCCCTCATATTGGATTATAAAATTTGAAATTTCAATTAATGTGATAATTTTATCTTAGCAACACTAATTAATAGTGGCCTATATAGAATAATATTTTTCATTTGAATGCAATGTTTTGTGTTTTAAGTTTTAAAGTTGTTGTTAACATCTTCCCCTCTATTATATGTTCTTAAATTTTGTATTTGATGTCCATATTTTTTTTCTACAAGGGTAGTCAACTAAAACATATGAAAAATATCATTCTAATTTTTTAGGAAAGAAACCCAAGTGTGTATAGATAAGTTAACAATAAAATTTAAGATGTAGTTGAACTTAAAGGAAGAACACAAAGGAATTAAGCCACACAAATCACTATGAACAACTATAAGGGGGTCAAGGCATGCCAAGGTTCACATTTTTCAAAATTGTATTGATGATATTTTCAAAGAAAAAACCGACGCAAACATCATCTCTATAAGAAACAAATGGAATACAAGTCACCATATTCTAAGAACATAACTAGTTCAATAAATGATAGTTTAGATAATCAAAATATTCGTGCCTTGCTATGAGAAATAAAATATTGATGGAAAATATGATAATCCAACTTTTTAAAATCTATACAACCTATTAATCTCATCAATAATCTATACATCAATGGAATCATCATCATCAAAATGATTATTTCCCAAGATATACTTGATTAGTAAAATCAATTTCATTTGATTAAATGTTCCGATTAGTAGAGTCTATATCAAACAAGAATCGAGGAAGATCGACTTGACATAGAGGATCTTGAAAAAAAAATATCAAAATATTCTTCACCTTTCTTCTCCTCTACCTATGAAACTTGACTACCTTGCACTTGATCATTGTTTGGATTAGCAAACTAAGAATGAAGACGGTTTGAAAAATACTATTCAAGTGGATCAAGGAATAAGGGATCATGAGAATCGGATGATAGAGGAGTAAAAAAGCCTTTGAAGAGACCATGTTTTCAGTCGAATAATATTTAAGATTGAAGTTATGAGTGTTAATATCATCTTGAAAGATTAGGGGATTATCCTCCACCTCAGGATTCAAGTACCATTCTAATATTTCCTTAATCATATCTAGATCATTTAAAGTGGATGAAGGTTTAATAGACATATCAACAATTTGATTCACATATTTAATAGCATCAAAATTATGGTACTGAGAAAGGAGGAGGACAAGAAAAAAAAGGAATAGTAGGTTCCTCCATTGAAATTATGGGTGTCTCATGGTTTTCAAATAATGAGGCAACACAATCATTTAGGGGTTCAGATTCACGATGTTTCAAAGAAATTTGAACCAAATGTAAAAAATTTTCATTAAATAAATCCATATATGTAACTTCTATAGGAAAATCATAACATAAATGAAGGGATCTAGTAGAACAATCTTAAATTGACTCATCTAGATTCATTCCTAGTTGATTAATCATTTTAAGAACATCTCGGTAATCATACATGTCAAAGGCTTCATGAATCTACTTAAAAATTTGTTTGAATGAATGTATGGAAGCAGATGGTAATGTATGACACCATTTTTTGATATGACCTTCAAGGGTAAGGATGAACAACCTGATCTGAACATATTTACAATGAATTTCATTAGAGAGATAAAATTGAATAAATTGAAAGAAGTTCCCAAGAAAAGTTATTTCACTCTCACCATAAAACATAAATTGAGACAAGTTATTAATTATTCTCACGGGGATTTCAAGATCTACTTTTTTAGAAAAACACCCCAAGATTATGATTTGGGAATGATACATTCAAGATGAAATATTCAAAATAGACTAAATGGGATCATCTTGTCATCTGGCCCTCCTTATAGAGCCAATTGTTGACAGTGTTGGAAATTCGTCAACCAAGGAGCTCTCCCTAGTATGAAGTCCTAATTAAACCTGACACCATTTGAAGTAGGAGCCCCAACCAAAAATACATCAGGTCACAATTATCCTTATGAAGTTTCCTTGGTTGCAATTAGAAACATTATAAGAGATTATACAAAAAATCCTTGAAACAAATAAGTAAGTTGAGAGTGTGAGGCAAACAATTGTGATAATGTTTATAAGGTGTTTTCATGGCTAGGAAAGAGAGACTGTGCCTCTAGAAGAAAAATAATTGTACTATCCTAAAAGAGAAACACAAGAGCATGAAAGAATATTTAATTAACCTGAAAATTAGTTCACAATATAACAACGATAATATAATCAAGTAACAATGGAAATTCAACCAAATGCATACTAAATCCAATGAAATAGTTCATTTTCGTTAGTATGTTTTAACGTAAACATACATTGAAAACTCTGAAATGATAGCCTCACGATCATTCATGACATATGCATGAAAGTGTGTCGACTTTGAGAGCTTCATATATTAAGTCAAAATCCAAGATATAAAATTACAATGATACCACACTATCATTGATTGTGGAACATTAAGTCACCATTTTCCCCTCCAACGAAGGATATTCTTTCCTATGACAAGCTGGAGAAGCCAAGGTGGAGTTCAAGCCCCAAAAATCCCATTTCTTGGGCTATAAGGGTGTATTTATAACAAGTGAGGTGACTCTCCAACTCCCATGTGACTCTTGACCTCCCTCATGAGTCTGGAGCCTCTTTTATGAATTTTCAAATCATTACATGACCTTTGAGATTCTATATGACTTTAGATCTCTCTAGTGGCTCTCAATATTCCTTGTGGTACCCTTGGTATTCCACACATTGTCCATCTTCTCATTTTTGAAAATAAAATAATTACATTCCATAAATGGTGTGGCAAGACACATTGACACATATGACATTATCATGACATGTGTACAAGCCATAAATTGGATCTTTACGATGATGTGTCAATATCAAGTTTCTCTTTGACGTTGCTTCTTTGATATCTTCATGATTGATCTTGTGTGTGCTTCATATCCATCCATCCTCCAATATCCTGATTAATATAGAGTCTTTATGCGATCTTGATCTTTAATCTTCCATCATAAACTTGTGTCCCCTACATCTTCTTGCTTGATGACTTCTTCATGGTTCATGATTCACATATATCTTCTCGTATGATCTCCTTTGCATCCTCCTTGAACATCATCTTGACATATCAAAATACAGAACCTGTGGGTGGAATTCATTCATGACAAGATGACATCACTCCATAAAACTCATAGTTTATTTGATTCTCTGTGCAATGCACTAAACAATGTTCTTTTGTAGGAGGCAAGAGTGAATATTTGGTGACTGCGACTACATATAACCTAATATTTAAGGGTTAGAGAAGGAAGATTGTGTCGTTGAGAAAGTTAAAGAGATAACGGTGAAGGCTTTCTCACTGAAACTACATAGTGCATGGTTCTAGGAGACATGAAGGAAAGCAACTTCTCAGTTGGGTAGCTTAGTGAAATAATGAGGAAGGATGTCTCACTAGGATTTTCAAATTCATAATTCAAGGAGGCCAATGATAGAGGATTATGTAGTTGAGCAAGTTAAGAAGCCAAAAAAATAAGGGATTGCTCAATGTGATTACATAGCGCACAGTCTTGAGAGGCCAATGACAACGCAATTTGGAAACTTAGCAAGACAGATAGGCCATACTTCTAACTAAAACGATGCAACGCGTAAAAATACACTGATTGGAGAGGAAAATTGTGCAGTTTCTGAGGGAAAGAGGCTAACTGAGCATTGTGACTATGTGTTGCGTAGTTGTTGGATAGGGTGACTACGTAGTGCACAGTTCCAAGAGGAAGGAGAAGCTAATTGATGCTCGAGACTATGCAATACATAGTTTAGGGAAGCAAACAAAAGGAAGGTTGATCAGAGAAGGAGAATCTTAAAAAAATGACTAAGTGTGGGACCAAAGAGCCAAGATATGGAACTAGGAACATGACTTGAACATGATCAATTGAAGGAGTCACGTGATATCTCACACTGACTATTGGCATAGGTTGCACAATGCACTGTCCTTGTGGACTGCGCAGTCACTGTCAATAGTGATTTTTCAATACTTACCTTTAGGAGTTATGTAACACATAACTATTCTTGCATAGAAATGAGTACATTCATGAATTTATGAAGGACCGAGAATGTGTGAGAAACTGGCTTTGACAATTAGAATCAGAGAAAAACACTTGAGCAATTTTCAAAACATCAACTTACCATGAAGCGACTATTATTCAGGTCGTAAGATCCTTAATAGGCTCCAAAATTTAAGTGTAGGAAAAATTTTGATGAGTGTTGATCACAACATCAACAACACACCAAAAAAATCAATATCACTCACTAAACTCATTATTTAATACAATTAATATTATTATGATGGAGAAACATTCTTAAGACATAATTAGACCAATCAACTTAAACATATTGAGATAAATTGTATTACCCTCACATCTATCCAATTCAAATTCTCTCACCATAACAAATTATATATTAAAAAGAAGATGCCAAGAAAAAGTTCAAAAATCCTTAAATTCTATTACATTCATCTAAAATAAGATATTTATTTAAAAAACAATAAAACAAAATCTTTACTTGTACTTTCCCGTTAGATTGTTAGATTACTCAATGGGAAAATACGTTCACAAATTCTAAGGGTTTCCATTCCTCAATGTGTAAAATGCAGTGTTATAAATTTTTATCAATCACCAACATATTTACCAATCGGAAAATCCACTACATCTTACATGATACACTTTACAAACATATAAGAGCATCATGACACATCACAAATGTATTGTAATATACTTGCAATGTATCACTGTATTGAAATCTACTTGCATTGTTGTCACTAGACTCTTGCAAAGTTAACAAATCTATAAATTATAACATCATCTTATACACTAATTAGGGGAATTTTGAGGTCTAAAATGGGCCTCCTAAGGAAATTATAAAATAATAGTGGAAATAATAAAATAAGATTTGATGACATCATTAAATTTTAGAGAGAAAAAAGAAAAAACTACTTTTTCAACTCATATTTTCAACTTATCTTCCAAAGTTTTTACTCAAATTTCGAGCAGGAGAACTCGTTGGATGAAAAATTTAATTCCTCATCCAAGGAGTACCTATGTTGCATACTTTCGATGGACGCTCCTAAACAAAAATGAGAAATACATGAAAAATGTGATTGCAATCACGTTTTTTCATGTATTTCTGATTTTTTCATGTAGCAGGGTCCATCGAAAGTATGCAACATGGGTGCTCCTTGGATGAGGAATTCCATTTTGCATCCAACGAGTACTCCCGCTTGAAATTTGAGTAAAAAATTTAGGAGATAAATTGAAAATACGAGTTGAAAACATAGTTTTATTATTTTATTATTTTTTAATATTTTTACACTTTTACTTAAAAAATGGTGAATCATCCCCCATGGTTGACATCATCATCTTGAATCCTATTGGCTCTTATAAATTTTATTTTGGTTGTACATTTTTCTTAGGAGGTCCATTTTAGACCTCAAAATTCCGCTAATGAAGCATGAACATAACAACCACATTCCAAATGGCATCATATACATATTAAATAAAAATTATTTATAAAAATATAAAACCATCTATATTGGATAGAGTGGTAGACTACGAAAACATGAACATATTTAAAAACAAAGGAAAGGTAGTATGGTAAATTATGTTTTTCTTAATTATGACTAAGGGAAATTTGATGTATTTTTTTTTATAACATTTACTGATACATTTAAATTTATTATCTTCATCATGGCAAATTTTTTGGTTTGAGTGCAGTTTGCATTTCCATTACAATTATTTGTGCTCGACATAAGTGAAAAAATAAAGAAAAAATACCATATGTGAAAAGAGTCTTCATCACTGCAAGGATTTAGATACACCATTTTTTAGCACTTATATGCATTGTGCCCTATTAGAAAAACATGCCAAGTTTTTGGGAGTGCAAAAAGTACAATTGATTTTGGTCTTAAGTATACTGATTCATTTGTTGTTGAGATGACAAGTTACTCAGATTAAGTTTGGGTTGGTAATTCATATGATAGGAGATATACTACAGGTTATCCTTTTATCATTGGATCCATGATTATTTCATGGAGTAGTAAGAAGTAGCCAACTGTATCATTTTCATCTACTGAAGTAGAATATAAAAATTTGTGTGCAACAAATTTTGAAGTTGTTTGGTTGAGAAGAGTTCCTCAAGATGTTGGATAAGAACAAAAAAGGGCTATAGTGATCAAATGTGATAACCAGAGCTCGATCAAGTTATAAAACAATCCAATTTATCATGCAAGAACAAATCATGTCAATGCTCAGTTTCATTTTATTAGATAAAAGATAAAATCTAAAGAAAATTTTCTTGAATATTGTAATACTTGTGAAAATGTTGGTGATATTTTCACTAAGCTCCCTGTGAAGATAAAATTTGAGTGGTTTAGGGAGATATTATGTTTGTAAATAAATCCTTTCTCCATTAAGGGGGAAACTTGAAAATAATGGAGAACGGATTTTCTAGGTTTTTATTTTTATATTGTTTGTATTTAGGACTTAGATCCTATTTTTTTGGGTTTTTTTTTTCTCCCTATTCGAATGTATATTTATATGATTGTATTGATTATTTGATTATTAAATGAATATTATATTTGTTGGGTAGTTGTTATAGGTAATTCATCATCCCTACACAAAGCCTTAGGAATGACTCTTCCAAATCCATAATTTTTTGGGATTAACTGCTTCATTTTCGTGATTTTAGGGACCAGGTCTTGTCCCTTGAGGAACATGCGTTTAGTGAAATTTTCTCTATTCTACACCTGAACTGATCATTAGTAGGTTTTCCCTTGCTGGGGGTGCACTGATTCTAGAATTTTGGAAAAAATAAAAGAATCCTGAAGCTTCCTCTTCCAAAATATTTGAAGAGTTGTTTCAAACATTTATATTGGATAAGAAATTCAAATATGATATAATCCTTCCTTGGATATTTCACCTCTTATCCATTGAGATCATCCTCCCCTCAAGAATGTATCTCAAGCCTAGATTGGTAACTGGACAAGAATTCCTAAACTACCATCCTCTCCTATATATTTACTGCCATCTAGAAGCTATGGATTCAATTTTGGAGACCTATCATACCATCATGCTACTTCCCTAAATCCAAGAGAATCATTAAACCATGTATTGAAGTGACATAGAGGTGTGCTTTGCTGCAAGGACAAGTCAACTTGGGAAGTTATCTACATGATCAAATTTTATATTTGGTTGTAACTCTCTTCATTTCTATTAATACAAAGAGTACATTGTTTTCATGTATATGTTATGTTATATGAACATTCATATGTTTCAATTATTTGTTGATCCATTGAATAGATTGATTTGATAATTCTACATACATCTCGTAGATATTTGGCTTGCTCTAATTGTATCCGCAAGTTCTAATTATAGCAATCAGAGCTAGCATTACAACAAAAAAGGAAATAAGAGATTTAATATTGTGATGGATCCCAGGTAAGCCTTATATAATTGTTTAGTTAATTTAAGTGAACCATTATATTCTTTGCCTTCTGTTTTTCTCGACCATGCCACTAGGTTTACGTAAGCTACTTCTATCGAGAGTCATATATTATGCATAAAAAAATTGTGACTCTAATGGAGAATGGATTTTCTAGGTTTTTATTTTTATATTGTTTGTATTTAGGACTTAGATCCTATTTTTTTGGGTTTTTTTTTTCTCCCTATTCAAATGTATATTTATATGATTGTATTGATTATTTGATTATTAAATGAATATTATATTTGTTGGGTAGTTGTTATAGGTAATTCATCATCCCTACACAAAGCCTTAGGAATGACTCTTCCAAATCCATAATTTTTTGGGATTAACTGCTTCATTTTCGTGATTTTAGGGACCAGGTCTTGTCCCTTGAGGAACATGCGTTCAGTGAAATTTTCTCTATTCTACACCTGAACTGATCATTAGTAGGTTTTCCCTTGCTGGGGGTGCACTGATTCTAGAATTTTGGAAAAAATAAAAGAATCCTGAAGCTTCCTCTTCCAAAATATTTGAAGAGTTGTTTCAAACATTTATATTGGATAAGAAATTCAAATATGATATAATCCTTCCTTGGATATTTCACCTCTTATCCATTGAGATCATCCTCCCCTCAAGAATGTATCTCAAGCCTAGATTGGTAACTGGACAAGAATTCCTAAACTACCATCCTCTCCTATATATTTACTGCCATCTAGAAGCTATGGATTCAATTTTGGAGACCTATCATACCATCATGCTACTTCCCTAAATCCAAGAGAATCATTAAACCATGTATTGAAGTGACATAGAGGTGTGCTTTGCTGCAAGGACAAGTCAACTTGGGAAGTTATCTACATG
Source organism: Pinus albicaulis (assembly GCA_034641835.2). Classification (NCBI taxonomy): domain Eukaryota; kingdom Viridiplantae; phylum Streptophyta; class Pinopsida; order Pinales; family Pinaceae; genus Pinus; species Pinus albicaulis. Next base: position 1,040,238,457 of record CM076581.1, read on the forward strand.
ATCAAATTTTATATTTGGTTGTAACTCTCTCCATTTCTATTAATACAAAGAGTACATTGTTTTCATGTATATGTTATGTTATATGAACATTCATATGTTTCAATTATTTGTTGATCCATTGAATAGATTGATTTGATAATTCTACATACATCTCGTAGATATTTGGCTTGCTCTAATTGTATCCGCAAGTTCTAATTATAGCAATCAGAGCTAGCATTACAACAAAAAAGGAAATAAGAGATTTAATATTGTGATGGATCCTAGGTAAGCCTTATATAATTGTTTAGTTAATTTAAGTGAACCATTATATTCTTTGCCTTCTGTTTTTCTCGACCATGCCACTAGGTCTACGTAAGCTACTTCTATCGAGAGTCATATATTATGCATAAAAAAATTGTGACTCTACTGGGGAATGATTCATTCCATTTGTGGTTTGCTTATCCTTAGTACATGTTTTTCCTCTTGTTCATACTTTCATTGTCCCACTCGGTCCTAAATAGACCTAGGAAGACCTTTCTTTGAGCTTCAGTTAGATTTTTTGAGTCAAAAATTTGCATTCCTTGATCATAGCTACCCCTGGTCTAGAGACAGAGCATTACAATGCACCATGGCCCTCTCAGCACCTGCATTGCAGAGGACTAGTTCCCTTCCTACACCTGCACTGACCCTTGTTTCATGCAAAAAATTTCCTTTTTGTGATTTTATTTTTTTTCAACTTTGTTCCAGCTACTCTTCCTTCTACCCCTAAGCACCTTTTGGTATTTCAAAAGCCTCCATCTTATTTTATTTTGGTTTTGTGTGTCTTTGATGAGATTTTGTTTATATTTTTCTTTGTTCTTGTCATTAGGTCACTAGAAAACAAAATTGTTTGATCATTGAGTGCTTGAAAGAATTGGTGTTTTAGTCATCATTCTTAACAATTTCTTTTATCAATGATTAGACATGCATATTAGTTTTCTCTCATTTTAATATTAAGTGGAATTGGAAAGAAAAATATATTTGCATTGGCATACAGGGTTTTGTGTGTGAATTGGAATTGGAATGATTTAATTTGAGGGAATTTCACTTCACATATTGTTTGTTGCATTTTGTATGTTGCATACTATCTGTTCTCCCGTCCTTTAGATATATTTTCATTGAAGAGGAAAGTTTCATTTCTTCATACTAGCTTGTATTTTAAAATATTCATGTGAAATTCATGGTGAGCCTTGAAACTGAAACTTTATTGAAGATCAACATTAAAATTTATTCAATAGACCTAAGGATAATTTGTAAACTTAATGCAAACATCTAGAGGTATATGCTAGAGACATGTTCTGATGTCTATAAACATAAGGGTTGTCAATTTTTTCTAGCGTTTCATCATGAGGGTGATATCCCATTCCACATATGTAAGTGTATCATATTGTTCTCCATGTACCTTTGGGTATATTGGATAGTGTTCCACACATGAAAAGTATATGGGTGCACTCTCATCGTATGGTTACACATTAGATATAACTAACACAGACTGCACTTCCACGTAAACTTGAGTATATTTTGGAAGTCCACCATAGGTTTCTATCCTCACCATAGGTAACCGGTTCAATCACCTTGTATACTATGATACACAGAATAAAACATTCGGGGAGATCATATGCTTGTACATAAATACTTGGGTAACTAAAGTTCTATATTGCAGTTCACCTTTGCTTGATAAACCTTTATGCCTAGTTTACATAGTTTTTTATTCATTTTTGCGTTAATTTTTATAATATATTAATCAAACGTGGACAAACAACACCCTACCCTCCATCATTCATGTAGAATGAAAAATAAGGCTCCTCTTCCACCAGAGGCAACTCCTGGTTGTTCTCAGAAGAAAAAGAAGACGCAAACTACCAAATTAGGAACTTCAAGAACTATTTCTAGTCTTCCTCCTAAAATTGATCTGCCAAAATCATCCTTCCCCATGAGAATTGATCTTGAGATTACTTCTTATTTTATTGGTGAATCTGAAATAGTCAAAATAGAAGCATCTGAGACTATATTGCATGAGGTTATTGAGCCTAAATTTACTGAATAAAGCACCCTACAACCCGAGGTACCTCATCTATATTCATTTGTTACTTTAGTGCCTTCTTCTTCTCTTCCTTTTTCTCAGACACAACCGCAAACTATATATCTTAGACTCGGTGGTGAACCACTTCCACCTGGTCTTGTGAGTATTAAAGGTATCCCACAGGAGAACCTTGTCCCTCTTATCCTATTCATTTGAGAGGGATTTATTCTCTTTATAATATTTATCCTCTTCCTCCTCAAACTCCATTGCAAGCTCCTTTATCTGAATATTTTCCTTTCAGCTCACCCGTGAGTTTCTCGCGACAATCATATTTAGGATCGTTAACCATGATTGAATCCACTATGGCTTCCCAGCCAATATTCACTACTATGGTTGAGAAAACCAATGTTTCTACCTCATCCATGTTTGTGAAATCAAAAGAGACACATTTTTATGATGTTCCATCCATTCCACCTGGTTATCACTCATGTTCTGTTACCTTCCTTGATGCATCATTGATTCCATGGACCTATCCCATGTCATCTACTTCTATAATTCCATCTAGCACTTCTTTAATGAGTGATACACAATCTTCTATTTCTCCTCCACCTACACCTATAATTGAACAACAGGTTGGCCCTTATGTTAGTGGGCATGTATACCTACAATAGCCCAATTATCCTTATGTTGGGTACCCTCCACCTGGGGGAAAGTTTCCTCCATCATCCCCTCCTCCTTTAGCAGAGGGGGAACCTATCGTTGGTATCACAAAAATTAGTGCTCAACCACATTTCAATCCTCCATATCTTGAGATGGATGTTAATGTTTATCAACCTACTTTTCTCGTACAACCCATTTCAATTGTGGATCCATCGTTACATTATCCGCCTGTGCTACATCCCAAATTCCTACATATTAATCTATACCTAAACAAGCTAAAATCAATTTAAGCCAATCTTTATAGGTTGTATCTATGACTTAATCGATTCCATCAGTATCTGGTACCTTCCAGGTACCACTTACCCAACCTTTACAAGGTAACTTACAGTCTCAAACACTCGGGAAAGGAATTCCTCAAATTCCACTGGGATAAACTGCATATGGAGTCGAACATACACCATTAAATCCACCTTATGTTGGGATGATTAAAAATAAGAAAGGGAAACAATATCAACCCTATCATAGAATCTCTCAAGTGCCTTACCAGGTCCAACAAATTTAAACATATCAATTCCAACATTTGCAAGGTTATCCTCAATCTGGACAACAAAGTTATGCGTATTCTAGTTATCAAAATCCTCCATATTCTAGTACATAGGTTCATCTTTATCAGATCCCTCTCTATCATGGAGCGTTGATACGTGTTGTTCAAACTATCCCATCTTATATGTTAGATCCCTATATTACTAGTGTAGTCCCTTATTATTGTTAGTGTAGCCCCCTTATTGTTATTATTGTACCCCTGTAACCCCAATATTTTTATTATTGTACCCTTAAATTATTATTGTTAGGTCGGCTAGGATTATATTGTGACCCCATGGCCTCCTATATATAGGAGGTTTTTTCATTTGTATCATCCAATAATTGTTCATTTATGTAATGTAAAGGAGGTTTCTCCCTCGAAGTGGCTTAATTATAAGGTGTTTATCTCTCTTTTCCTCTATCTTTTGAGTTGGTTTCCTAACATTTGGTATCAGAGCTTTGGATTCCAGGGTTTCGCTTCTCCAAACAGGTGATCGTGGAGTTTTAGATATAAATTTTTTTCTACGAATATTTAGAAGCTTAAAATTTAGCATGCGAAGCCGAAAGCACGAGGAACGTCATGTAAAAATTTCAGATTTTGGTTCACAATATTTGTGGAGATATGATATGTGTAATTTAGGGTTTTTTTAGGCTCCTAAATTTCATCTAAAAAATGTCATCATGGAATTTTCACTATAAATATTTTTCTACGAAGGTGAATAACTTGAAATATTTATCATGGGAAGCTGAAATACTTTGGAACTGTGTGTAAAAATTTCATATCTTGGTTCGCAATATTTTCGGAGATATGATCTGTGGAAGTTAGGGTTTTTGCAGGCTCCCAAATTTCATCTAAAATAGGTGATCTGGGGAAAAGCTTCATAACTCTCTCTCTGAGTATCATATTGGAATAATGTAAAAAGTGTCTGCAAGTACATGGACTGTAGTTTCTTGTGTATCAATTTTAGAGTTGAAGGAGGACAAGAATGCGTGGCATGTCGTACAAGTTCTCTCTACTAAACCAGTCCATAATTAGGTCATTGTGGGAGATTGGGAATAACTTTGCCTTGAAGAATCCAAATCAAGTGAGACCTATGGCATTCAAAAGAATATTCAGAGGGATACTATAGTACCGAATTTCAAATATTGAAGATCCTAATTCACAGAGATAATTAAGTTTCAATATCAAGCTCCTCAAAAGCAAGACGAAGGTGTGTATTTTTTTTCCCAAATTGTATAAGTCTTGTTTGAAGAATCCTTTTGAATTGATTCCAAGGGAATATTTTAGAATAGATATCAGTATAGGGTTATAAAATTCCCCCTAAAAATAATTCAACACCCATTAACCCTTACAAGGCTCTGCTATGACTCACTTAGATGAAGAAATGCAACATGACATATCAAAATTACAAGAGGAAGTGCACCAAACTTCGCTCTGACAAAAATAAAAATAAAATGAAATGGATGTTTTGAAGAAAGGTGTGTAAGCTAAGATGGATGGTTTTAAGAAATACATGGAAGCTAAGATGGATGGTTTGAAGAATGGAATGGATGGCATGGAAGATGGCATGGAAGACCTGGAAGCTAAGATCGATAAAAAAATGGAAAACATGAAGAATGATCTAAAATTAGTCATGGAAGGTTTGACAAACTTGATACAAGAAATGTTTCCTAATGGAAAAAATAGGCGTGAAAATCACCCTAACGACTTAATTCAGAATCACTGTGATTTTACCCGTGACCCCCCCACCCCAAGTAATTCAAGTGGTCTCGACCCACCGGTCGGTAGGGCGTGGGGGGGGAATGGGTATTGAGGGCATGAATTAGGAGAAACCACCACCTTGCATGCTTGGTATCCAACTAGATGGATGGCACCAGCTAACAAGAGCTAGGGTCTACTGTTCTGTAGGGGTAAGCCCTGTTCCTGTTCCTTCCACATGTAAGTCTACCCTCCTTCCCTCCACCTGTTGGAGTTGTCTCTATGGGCTTCATCAGTCTGTTGGACCATCGCTCTAAGAAGACTGGCTATCAATAAAAAAAATCAAGCAAATCAATCCCGTCAGTTTGGCATAATCCTAATAATCCTCTGCACTCAAATATATAGTAGAGGAAACACATGATGAGAATAAAATAAATGTTAATCATTATTTCACAAAATCTAATGTTGGATGGAAGACCCACCATATTCCAAAGATTGATATGAGAAAGTTTGATGGCATGGATCCCGTAACATGGATACTACAGATGGAGCAATATTTTGATCTCAATAATGTGCAAAACACACAAAAGGTACACATTGAAACTTTATATTTAGAAAATACATTTGTATGGTCTCCATGGCTTTTATTCGATAAAAAAATTGTCACTTGGTCAATTTTTATGGAGGAAATGATAACACATTAGGAGGATATGAAGAGAAACACCATTTTTAGCCAATTGATAAATCTCACACAAAAGGGTTCAGTGGTGGAGCACATTGAGGAATTCCAAAATTTGAATATAAGGGTAATTGATATTCCAGAGGAACAAATGATTGATGTCTTCATGGGGAATTTAAAGGATAACATCCAACATGAGGTTCACGTTTGGGAACTTGATTCGTTGGAGAAGGCATTCAGGTTGGCAAGAAAAAAATGAATGTAAAATTATGGCGACAAGGAAGCATACCACTCACATATAGAAAGAGGGAAGTGTTGCTACTCCTAGACTTCCACAACCTACAAGGTTGACAACACAACAATTGGAAGGAAAAAGAGAAAAAGGGATTTTCTACAGTTGTGATAGAAAATACACTAAAGGTCATAAGTGTGTCGAGAAGAAATTATTTTACATAGATTGTGAAGAGGAGGAAGAAAATGAACAAGAAACTTCAAAAGAAGTGGATATACACTAGGAACCAACCCTAAAAGAAGAAGAAATGAGTCTGACCATATCATGTAATGCATTGGTAGGAATTACCACTCCTCAAACTCTCAAGATAGATGGAAATATCAAGAAGAAAAAGGTAATAGTGTTGATTGATTTGGGTAGTATCCATAATTTTGTTCATTGTAAGGTAGCCAAGGAATTGAATTGTTTCCTATATCTAGTACCAGAATGTCGAGTGATGGTTGCAAATGGAGGAACTATAAATTTCTCTCGAAAATTCCATAATATCAAGCTAACCATGGGGGAATATGTATTGAATAGTCCAATGCTTTCCATTCCAATGGGAGGTGCTGATGTTGAACTAGGAGTACAATGATTACAATATTTAGGGATGGTAGATTTTAATTTTCAAGAAATTTTCTTGAAATTTTTTTCAGAAGGAAAGGAATTCGAATTACGGGGTATCGCATGGAAGTTGGGAAAGATAAGAAGTTCTAATGTCATGAAAAATCTTCTGAAGAAATAACAATGAAGTGTAATTGCACAATTATGCTCACTATAAGTTCCAACATAAAAGTCATCTATTTCTCTAGTTCTCCAAAAAGTCTTGGACAATCATTCCAGAGTGTTTGAAACTCCCAGAGGACTCCCACCTATTCTTGATTGTGATCATGTTATTCATTTTATTCTAGGAATTGTTCCTACAAACTTCAGGCCTTATAGATATCCTTATGTCCAAAAGAGAATTGAACATATGATTGCAGAAATGTTAGAGGATGGTATAATTCAACTGTAGTCAAAGTTATTTCTCTACTCTAGCAGTATTGGTGCACAAGAAGGATGGATCATGGCGCATGTGTTCAGATTATAGGGAGCTCAATAAGCTCACTATTAAAGATAAATTTCATATTCATGTGATTGATGAATTATTGGATGAATTACATGGAGAAATTTATTTTACGAACTTGGATCTTTGCTCAGGATATCATCAAATCAGAATGAAGACTCAAGATATTACGAAAAAAGCATTTCAAACTCATGAGGGTCATTATGAATTTTTGGTCATGCCTTTTGGCCTTACCAATGCACCTTCTATAGTTCAAGGGTTGATGAATTCCATTTTCAAAGCCTTCCTTAGAAATTTTGTGCTAGTATTTTTTGATGATATACTAATCTACAACAAGTCTTGGAAGGATCATGTTCAACATGTTGACATGGTGCTCAAACTATTGGAGGAGAAACAATTATATGCAAAACATCCAAATGTTTCTTTGGAGTACAAGAAGTCAAATATCTGGGTCATATTGTATCTCATGAGGTTGTTAAGGTAGACCCTAACAAAATTAAATCCATTAAGGAATGGAAAGTCCCCACAACCATAAACAATTTGCAAGGATTTCTTGGGTTAACAGTGCATTATTGCAAGTTTGTTAAGAATTATGGGAGAATAGAAGGACCTCTAACAACATTATTGAATAAAGATGCATTTTCATGGACTCCTGAAGGAACTAAGGTCTTTGAACATCTTAAAGAGGAAATGTTCCTAACACCAGTCTTAGCTATGCCAGACTTCACAGAAAGCTTTATTGTAGAACATGATGCCTCGGGAAATGGAATTGGTGTTGTTTTAATGCAATAAGGAAGACACATTGCTTTTGAAAGTCATCCAATCAAAGGAAAGTATTTATAGAAAGCTATTTATGAGAAGGAAACGTTAGAAATAATACATTCACTAAAGAAATGGTGACCTTACTTAATGGGAATACACATTTAAAGGTAAAAACTGATCATGATAGTCTTAAACACTTTTTGGAACAAATACTCTCTTTAGAAGAGCAACAAAAATGGGTCACAAAGATTTTGGGTTATGACTTTGAAATCATCTACAAAAAAGGGAAGCTAAATGTTTTTGCAGAAGTAATCTCAAGAAATAATGAAGAGGTGGAAGCATTTATTTTTTCAATTTTTATTATCCAACGAGATTGGATAACCGAAGAAAGGGATGAATGGAAGAAGCATGAAGAAGTGTGGACACTCATTCAAAAGTTGCAACAAGATCCCAGTACATCTGATACATTTAGTTGGAAAAATGATTCCTTATGGTACAAATATCACTTATATCTTTGTAAGAATTCCAAACTAAAACAAAATATTCTTTTGGAATTGCACACTTCTCCTTTAGGAGGACACTCGGGATTTTTAGAAACTTACCACAGGGTGAAGAAATATTTTTTTTGGGATGGCCTTATATATGAAATTCAAAATTTTGTGGCAGAATTCTTGGTTTTCCAACAAAATAATGTTGAGACAATTAAGACCCGGGGTCTTCTACATCATTTATCCATTCCAAGTCAACATTGGGAGGATGTTTCAATGGATTTTATCACAGGTTTACCTAAGTTCGAAGGAAAAAGTGTCAGCATGGTGGTAGTTGATAGACTTACCAAGTATGCATACTTTTGTGCATGATCTCATCCATTTAAAGCAAGTACAATTGCTACTACATTTGTGGAAACAATTCAAAAGATTCATGGATACCCAAAGATTGTAAGCGACATAGATCCCATTTTTAATGGAAATTTTTGGAAGGAATTATTTTCTTCTTTGGGTAATCAAATGGCTCATAGCTCATCTTATCATCCTCAATATGATGATCAAACTGAGATAGTGAATAAATGTTTGGAAGGATATCTTTGTTGTTTTTTTATATGATAAGCAAACACAATGGGTCAAGTGGTTACCTCTCGCTGAATGGTGGTATAACACTTCCTTCCATACTGCAGCAAAAATGACCCCATTTATGGAGCTTCAAGGATATCATCCACCGTCCTTCACATCATCTTCAAGAGAAAATTCTAAGGTTCAAGTAATGGAAGATCATGTCGAGCATCAACAAGAAGCTATCCAACTCTTAAAGGATAACCTAAATTTGGCACAAAATCAAATGAAACAATAGGAAGATCAATATCGCAACGAGAGAAGTTTTGATGTAGGAGACTGGGTATTTTTACGGCTACAACCATACAAACAAATTTCCCTCAAGCAATATAAGAATCATAATAAATTATCGCCAAAGTACTATGGTCCTTACAAGGTGTTGCAGAAGATTGGTACTATGGCATACAAATTGGAGCTTCCTGCTTCTTCGCAAGTGCATCCAGTTTTCCATATTTCATGCTTAAATAAGGTTATAGGTGAAAAAATTCCAGTTCAAACAATATTAGCAGAACTTTATGAGGAAGGAAAAATCGTATTGGAACCTGAAGTAGTCATGTAAAAAAGAACTCAAAAAATACAGAATCAATCAATTTCAGAGCATCTCATTAAGTGGAAGAGCTTACCCATTGAATGTTCTACATGGGAGGATGAGAATTTTATACATAATCACCCATAGCTACTCATTTGTGTATCGATTTTTAGAACACATCCGAAGGATAATTACCCCACCCCGTTCATCAACCAAATTATTGATGACTATGCTGGTTGTGAGATATATTCGTTTATGGATGGTTTCTTCAGCTATAATTAGATCAGTATTCTCCGGGAAGACTAAACTAAAAATTCATTCATTTGTGCATGGGGCACATTTTCATATCAGAAAGTCCCTTTTGGATTAAATAATATTAGGGATACATGTGAGAGGGAAATGGATTATGCCTTCCACAACATCAAACATATTGTGCAACCTTATTTAGATGATTTTCTAGCTCACTCAAAACATTGAGCTAATCACCTGATGCATCTTAGGGTCGTATTTTCATGTTTTAGACATTATAATATTTGAATCAATCCTCAAAAAATTTTGTTGTGTGTTAGTTGTGGTTGATTTCTCAGTTTTTTTTTTGTTTCAAAACATTGAATTCATATCACTCCCTTGAAATTTCAGACGATCATCAATATTCCTGCTCCTTATTCCATCCTTCAACTTCAATGATTCCAAGGGAAGGCTAAATTTCTACGAAGTTTAATCCCTAACTACGCCAAATTGAACAAAGGATTCACTTGTCTGTTAATGAAATGGGTTCATTAACATTGGGAAGAAGCTGCTCAAATGGTGTTTGATGCCTTGCAAAATGTATTGATTTGGGAATCTTTATTATATCCCCCATATTACTATCATGATTATTTACTATATCTCGTCGTTGTAGTTACTACCATCGCAATGGTATTTTTTCAAGAGGATGATGTAGGGACTTGAGTCAGAATATTAATGATACCAAGGTCAAGTACACTCACATCAAAAAATTATCTTTTGTGGTTTTCCAAGTTGTCCAAAGATTTGCCACTATATCCTACTTTGTAAAACTATCATTATTTCAGATTTCAACCCTATGACAGATATTTTGTCATGTCAATTACTAGGGGGGATAATCCAAATTTATCTTCATCCTACAAGAGTTTGATTTGGAATTCATCAAATCCATGTCAAAAAAATCCTTAGCTTTTTCTGAGCTAATTTGTGACCTTCCCACTGTTGATCTTGAATCAATGTCTAAAAACTCCACTCTAGATCAGTTGTTGTTTCTAATATCGTCATCTAAGCCATGGTATGGAGACATTCTCAAATATATCCAAACACAAACTTTTCGGTCCAATACCTCTCGCTCTAAACAACTACATGCTCGATATAGAGCCAAGAATTATATCATAATTGGCAACACCCTCTATCTTTATGGTATCGATACAGTTTTCTGAAGGTGCCTCGCCCATGAGGAAGCTGAGAAAGCCTTGAATGAATGCCACTTTGTGGCATGGGGAAGTGTAATATCCCAAAAGGTAGAATGTAGTAACACTAAAACACAATATAAGAACTACAACAAAGCAAACAATAAATCTATGTACACATCAAAATGCACAGAAATAGCTGAGCCATTTTATTAATTTGAAGGTGCAAAAATAAAGTACAACAATGCTCAAAATATGAGACACTTAAGCAACAAGAGTAGCCCAGAATGACCTTGCAATGATATCCCAAGAGGGACTGCATAACTGCTGCTTTGCTCGAAGTTAAACTGCGCTGTCCCTACTATAACTATACGGACTCCAACTACCTGTAAGATAGTTATATCTAGGCAGAATGGGAGCTCCGATGATGCTGAAATTGTAGATCTGGGCTCTATGATGGATTCCCAAGATAACCAAGGAGGGGTTTCTCAGATCTGTAAGTCTAAGACAACCTTCCTCTTAGGGATTCACATATATGTTGCTGGGAAATGCATATCTGAAGCTAAATCTGATAATATGATGGCTGCAACGATGTACAATTAGATATATGCAATAAGGGCTAACCCTTTCACTAGATCCTTGGGCTAAAATCTCAAGATATAGCTCCTCCAATCTCCTCCACTGAAAATAGCTACTGAAGGAACAAAATCTTCAGAAAACTGCACTGTTAGAGAGGGAGGCTCCTTAGCCTACTGCTAGATGTGTCAAATCAGCTCCTGAGTGATGGAAAAAATAGATCCAATGTCAGTAGGTTATCCCTCACAGGATTTCCAGTTAAAATACTGGAAACTTCCTTCCTCCAATAGATCTACAGGACTGAACTGCACAATCCTTTAAGGGACTGCTGTTGCATGGAGGTAAAACCCAATGGCCTGACTACTTGATGTAGATATGCTACTCCTGAAAGGCTGGATCTAAAGAAAAAAGTGGTAGGATGAATCCACCATTGGTTTCCTAGCTGAATGCTAGAAACAACCTCCTGAAGATGGAACCAATGCATGATAAGGAATGAAGAACAATCCTCTTTCCATATCTACTCAAAGGAAGAGGTGGGATTCCCACTCGAGAACACCCTATGCTAAATAGCACTGCAAACTCTACTAAACAGCCCAAGCTTGCATAGAAATGTCCTAAGATAAATCTATATCTAAACAGATCAAGAAATGAATACTCCAAATCATGCCTTCCTTTGTGCCTCCACCTTCATTATATGCATGAGCCTTCCATAGCCTAGGCCCACTCCAAATCTGCGTTGTACATGTGGAAAAAGTCTCCATGTTTCACTGCACTATTGATCCATGTCCTCCATCATGTTCACATGGGGTGATCACCCTCTCCATCATGCATGTATTAAATGCATCACTTTCTCCACTATCTTATCATAAGTGCTTGAATGCATTATGATCTCGGTTTACCTTATCAAAGATCCTCATGATTTTATATTTAATAATCATGATATTATTTGACTGTTTCATCCTCCATAATCTATCTCACAAATGAGACATGGTCTCCATTAATGAATTTGCTCCACTACTCCATGTTTTAGATCTAGATATAGAATATCCACATTCACACATTGAAAGTTGATTTTTTTCATCTTTGAGGTTTGTGGGTCCCTCCACCCTTTTATTTACTTAATGTTATGAAACCAGCTCCAAAAATAGAAGAAAAGAGAGTTCAACGCCTTAGAAATAAGCCACTTTGAGGGGGAAACCTCCAATACATTACATAAATGAACAATTCTTGGATGATACAAATGACAAAAACTCCTTTCTATATATAGGAATCCATGGGGCCACAATGTAATCCTAGTCGACCTAACAATAATAATGTCAGGGCACAATAATAACAATATAGGGGTTACAGGGGTACAACAATAACAATAAGGAGGTGACACTAACAACAATAAGGGACTATACTAGTAATATAGGGACCTACCATGCACCTCTCCTTCAAACAAGTGTTGTCTTCAATGCTTTATTATTTCTTGATGCTGCTCTATAAAATTCTCATCCTCCCATGTGGAATATTCTACAAGAAAGTTCTTCCACTTGCTGAGATACTCTGAAATTGATCGTACTTGTCGAGTTCTTGTTTCTGTGACTTCTTTGGAACTTCTTTCGATGTGATGTTGATCTTCCTATTGTTTAATTTGATTCTGCACCAAAGTTAGGTTATCCTTTGAGAGATGGAGAACTTGTTGTTGATGCTCGATGTGATAATCCACTACTTTATCATCCATATTAGCTTTTATTTGATCCTTCAAACCATCCAACTTAGCCTCCATTTATGCTTGTAAACCATCTATGTCATCTTTAGTTGCTCTTCGTAAGATTGATATTTTTTGCACTTGGTACCGTAATTTTGATATCTCATACTGCAATTCTTCCTCTTCATGCATCATATTATAGCTTTCTGAGGGCTTAACGGGTATGGAATTATTTTTTGGAGGCATTAGAGAACCCAATACAGATAAAAATTCTTCAACATGCCCTTGGAATCACTTCAAACTTCTTTTTTGAAACTAGACTTATGCAATTTGAAAAAAACACACCTTTTTCTTGATTTTCAGGAGCTCGATATTGAAACTGAATTATCTTTGTGATTTCGGATCTTCAATATCTGAAATTTGGCTCAAAATTAGCCCTCTTAATATTCTTTCTAATGCCATAGGTATGACCTAATTTGGATTCTTGAAGACAAAGTTATGCCAAATCTCCTACGATAACCTAATTATGGACTAGTTGAGTGGAGCAAACTTGTAAGAATTTCCACATGTCACTGTTTCCTCCTTTGGCTCTGAAATTGATAGAAAGGAAACTAAATTATGTGTACTTGCAGCCAATTTTTACAGAATTCCAATCCGATGCCCAGAGAGAGAGTTATGAAGATTTTCCCATGATCACCTCTTTGAGATGAAATTCAGGAGGCTGAACAATCCCTAACTTCCACAGATCATATCTCTGAAAATTTTGTGAACCAAGATCTAAAATTTTGTGAAAATATTCCTCAAGATTTTTTCTTCACACTCTAAAAATTTCAATTTCAGGTTCTGAACCTTCGTAGAAAAAACGTTATAGCGAAAATGCCACGATGACCTATTTGAAGTAGCAAAACCCTAGAATCCAAAGCTCTGATACCAAATGTTATGAAACAAGCTCCAAAAATAGAAGAAAAGAGAGTTCAATGCCTTGGAAATAAGCCACTTCGAGGGGGAAACCTCCAATACATTACATAAATGAACAATTCTTGGATGATACAAATGAAAAAACCTCCTTTCATGGGGGCCACAATGTAATCCTAGTGGGGCCACAATGTAATCCTAGTCGGCTTAAAAATAATAATGTAAGGGCACAATAATAACAATAAGGGGGTTACACTAACAACAATAAGGGACTATACTAGTAATATAGGGACCTAACACTAATATTCCAAATATGATATGAAAATTTGGGAATATTACAGTTCCCCCAGAAAAAGGTTGCTTGTCCTCAAGCAACTCCAAAAGTAGATGCAAAGCCATCTATTCCCCTCCAAATGGTATCCACGTAAGGAAGGCTTCCTCCATTTTCTACAATGTGTTATGCATGTTTGGTTCCAAAGTTGTCTCTTGAGAGAACATAGAATGACCTCCAACTGTATAGTTAGATGCCCTCCTTTCACCATGAAGTACCAAGTGACAACCATATGATGTCCAACATCATCATCAATACATGAGATACATAGAATAAAGTGGTTCTTTCCGCAAAGGAAAAGTTCCATCTCACAAAGCATTTCTTCATCCCATGTTTCATAAAGTAAATTGAGCATTGATATGCCCTCATTTTTAGCCCTGTTGGCCTTGTTGGATCCAAGCATCATTCCAAATTTATGAAAAATAATAAGGAAAGGAGTTATATGGGTAGACAAATATGTCAAACTATATTCCCCTAATAGTAACCACCCGAGTAAGGCCCTTTGCTGCCATCCTCTATCTCCTCCATGTAATATGGACAAGCCAAGCTCCCCCAAAAGCAACAAAAGCAACAAGAGATCTTGTTGCTTCCTCTCCTCCTCATGTGCATCATGGAGAAAAAACATACTAATTGACATATGGAATGTCACATCAGCCCAATACAAATAAACACCATCAATGCACATCATGAGAGCATCATGCCAAGATTTTCCCAATACAAAACACATAGACATAGGAGATGTCATGTGGTGGCCAAACTCTCTCAAGTGAAACAAAAATGAACATGCCTTCTTTTGTTGCATTTTATCATTGATACACAAGGCATGAATCAAAAAAGTATGAGCTATTGAGTGGTAACCATACTCACCCAAGAGCCGCCAACACAGCCATGCCTCCTTCTTCATTTCATAAGTATTTTTCAAGGCATGGATCAAAGAAATAGGAGCCTTTGGGCAGTGAAAAAAATCTCTCAAGGGAAACCAACGTAACCAAGCTTGCTGGCCCATGTCATATATTTGAAAGTGGTCATGCAAACCCTTGCTTATCATCCTCACCCACTATGATCCCAATGTGGAGAATGAATGATGTGCTACAAAACCATGGTATCCTCCCTTTGTAGAATACCATCTTCCCCAAACTGATGAAGAACTTTGCACTTCATGAAATGTTGAAGTACACCACCAATGAGATTCTCTTTTCATGAAAAGCCCTCCAAAACCAAATAGGTGTTGGATTTGCTGTAGGTAGAAGTTTCTCTTTGAGCTGTGTGATGCTCATTGAGAAAGGGTCATCTAGAAAGGAGAAAAGATTTCTCACCTCAATATGTCTACCATCTACCATCTTTATGTCCATTGCTTCATGAATGGAGCTACCTCCATAATGCTCCAAGAATAATGGGGCCTCTTAATTTTCACAACTACTAAGTGATAGCGCTGTAGATCTGCATGGTAATACATGTGCTGTCTCAAAGCAAGGCACAATACTGATCTCATAACCAGTCATTGTACATAGGATAATACTCATCCCATTTTCTGAAATTCTACACTTCAACTCAAAGGTTGAATGTAGCTCAAAAATGATGAACTGGGATAGATCTTCATCTCCTCCCTGATTAGATCAAGGGTCCTCTGCGTTGTGATATGTTGCAGCCTCAAATCAGCATTTTGTTCTAACCCTTGGCTATGCATTGGCCCTGATGGCATGCTCCCATAAGTTTCAATAAGGCTTACTGAAACAATATGTGATGAAATTTCATTCATACCTTGGATCAACTGATGTATGGGAATCTCTTTCTAGAACAAAAGAGTTTCTACAACTAGGACAATAGTGTCTCCAACTGCTGGTAAGAGTGATGGTTTCTCTTCTCAAAGTGTACTAGCACTGGAAACTTCCTCCTCTTCCTCATGCATCCCCTGAATCAGGCATGGGACTCTATGTGTCAAGAGCTCAAGAATATCTTGCAAGGTTGCAAGTGTCTCTTCTCCGAATGCAAGTACTTCTGCAGCTGGTGGTGAAAGTAATGACCTCTTGCCCAGAGTGATAAGATTGACATCCTCCTTTATTTCCTTAGGAAATGTCTCTTTGTGACACATCTCTGGTTTTCTCACATCAAACTTCTTCCTCAACTTGTGAAAGAAAACTAAATATTTAGTCACCTTTGCATGCTCCATGTGACCAAACCACCAATCATTGGCTTCACCTAAAAGATGAAGTATTGCAATTTGAACAACCTCTTCTTCAGCTACAAGATGTAGCCTGAAAAATGCATCTAACGCCCTCCTCCAATCCTTAACAGTGCTTGAGGAAGATCCATCAAATATTGTAGGTAAATAGAATCTATTATGCCTCTTTCTTCTATTGCTGCTATAGGATCCTCTTTCTTCTTTGATTTTGAAGAAGTGTTGGAGAGTTAACTTCTCCCTGAATGTTCTAGACTGTGCCTTGTACTCTTCAAGATATAGACTGAGATTCTCATGAGTCTCAGTTTCATTCCTTTCTTCATTTCTACACCCTTCACCTTCTTCAAAGAAAGTGGGCATAGTGGATCTATGACGAGATCTAGGATTCTCCAGTTTTCTTCTTTGCTGATAGGAAGTGCTTGGACCTTCCTCATCAGTTCTTCTCCTTGGATCTTCTTTCTGCCTTTCCTTATTCATTTGATTGACCTCCTTGGATAGATCTTGCATAGATTGAAATAAAGGTGTGGCAGATTTGTAATCCTCCATGATATATCTCATCTATCTACTTCTTCTTTTGATGCAAAAGATGAAGTGTCAACAAGCTGAGCCAAAGATATGCTCTGATATCACTGTAATATCCCAAAAGGGAGAAAGCAGTAATACTAAAACAAAATATAAGAACTGCAGCAAAGAAATCAATAAATCTATATACACATCAGAATGCACACAAATTTCTGAGCCATTTTATTACTTTGGAGGTGCAAAAAGAAAGTACAACAGTGCTCAAAATATGAGACACTCAAGCCACAAGAGTAGCCCAGAATGACCCTGCAATGATATCCCAAGAGGGACTATGTAACTGCTGCTCTGCTGGAAGTTAAACGACATTGTCTCTGCTACAACTGTAGGGACTCCAACTGCCTATATGATATAAAGTTAGATCTAGGCTGAATGGGAGCTCCGATGATGCTGAAATTCTGGATCTGGGCTCTATGATGGATTCCCAAGATAACCCAGGAGGGGTTTCTCATATCTATAAGTATAAGACAACCTTCCTCTTAGGGCTTCACATATATGCTGCTGGGAAATACATATCTGAAGCTAGATCTGATAATATGATGCCTGCAATGATTTACAATCATATATATGCAAGAAGGGCTAACCCTTTCACTAGATCCTTGGGATAAAAGCTCAAAATCTAGCTCCTCCAATATTCTCCACTAAAAATAGTTTTTGAATGAACAACAGCTTCATAAAACTACACTATCAGAGAGGGAGGCTCTTTAGCCTATTGCTAGATGTGTCAAATCATCTTTTGAGTGATGGAAACAATAGATCCAATGTGAGGAGGTTATCCCTCATAGGATTTCCAGCTGAAATACTGGAAAATTCATTCCTCCAATAGATATATAGGATTGAACTACACAATCCTTGAAGGGACTACTATTGCATGGAGGTAAAACCCAATGGCCTGACTGCCTGATGTAGATCTGTTGCTCCTGAAAGGCTAGATCTGAAGAAGAAAGTGGTAGGATGAATCCACCATTGGTTTCCTAGCTGAATGCTAGAAACAACCTCCTGAAGATGGAACCAATGCCTGATATGAAATGAAGAAAAATCCTCTTTCCAGAGCTACTCAAAGAAAGAGGTGGGATTCCCACTCGGGAACACCCTGTGCTAAACATCACTGAAAAATCTACTAAACAGCCCAAGATTTCATAGAAATGTCTTAAGACAAATATAGATCTAAATAGATCAACAAATGAATAATCCAAATCATGCCTTCCTTTGTGCCTCCACCTTCATTATATGCATGAGCCTTCCATAGCCTGGGCCCACTCCAAATATGTGCTGTACATGTGGAAAAAGTCTCCATGTTTGACTGCACTATTGATCCATGTCCTCCATCGTGTTCACATGGGGTTATCACCCTCCCAATCATGCATGCATTAAATGCATCACTTTCTCCACTATCTTATCATAAGTTCTTGAATGCATTATGATCTCAGTTGACCTTATCAAAGATCCTTATTATTTTATATTTAATAATCATGATCTTATTTTACTGTTTCATCCTCCACAATCTATCTCATAAATGAGACATGGTCTCCATTAATGAAGCTGCTCCACTACTCCATGTTTTAGATCTAGATCTAGAATATATACATTCACACATTAAAAGTTGATTTTATTCATCTTTGAGGTTTGTGGGTCCCTTCACCCTTTTATTTACTTAATTTATTAAGAAAATCAAGCACTCTAATATTCCAAATATGATATGAAATTTGGGAATATTACAAGAAGTCATTTTTCTGGTTATGCCATTGCACAAAAGATCCTACGTGTTGGTTACTTTTGGCCTTCCATATTTCGCGATTATATTCTCGTTATCTAGAAGTGTCATGCATGGAAGATATATGACCATAAGACCTATGCTCCACCCAATCCTCTACATATTGTTATCACCGTAGGTGATTTTGCGAAATGAGGTATCGATTTTATGACATGTAACCCTCACTCGACCAGGGGGCATGGCTATATCATTGTAGTGGTAGATTACTTTACCAAATGAGCCGATGTGATGCTAAAATTTAACAATACCAATGAAAAAAATGATTATTTTTTCTTTAACCATGCCATTTCATGGTTAGGTGTTCCGCAATACATAGCAACATACCATGGAAAATTTTCTTGTAATCACATGATGTCCGAACTAACTACCAAGCTGGGACTCTCCCATGAAAGTTCCACTCCCTACTACCATCAGGAGAACGTGAAATTTAAGGCTATTAATAAATTTCTAAAAATTATTCTTCAATTTATAATGGGGGTCCATAGGTCCAATTAGAATTTTATTCTTTATGCTGACTTTTGGGCATAAAGAACCTTTGTTAGGACTACTATTAGATTTACATTGTTCTAATTGGGTTATGGTATAGAGGCATTAACTCCTATTGAATGTGAAATTCCATCATTGAAACTTGTTGTAGAACTTCTTAGTACCACTTTTGTAAAAGACGAACACCTCTTACACATGATGCACTTAGATGAAACTCAATGAGATGTTGCCATGGATAATGAAACCAATAAGAAACATATCATCATGTAATATGACAAGAGTGTCAAGCCTCGTGTATTCTTGGAAGGAGATCTTATCCTGGTATACGACCAAGAGTTTGATAAATTAGGATCAGGAAAATTCGAAACCATGTGCCTAGGTCCACATATTTTCAAATGTGTTCTTGCTAAAGGGGCCTATGAGCTAGTCAATTTTAATGGAGTTCTACTAGCGCAACAAAGAAATGGGTTGTACCTTAGAAAATAATATGCCTGCTTTTTTGTGTAGTTTACTATGTACATGTTTTATATAGGTGTGTTGAGTGTGTTTATGGTGTGTCCCTTCCGAGTTTCCTATGTTTTTTGTTAATCCTCTTTACATTTGGTTTGCAGATGTCGACATCCCTTGAACCATATGTTGGTTATGCTAATGGCGCTAGTCGTAGTACTTGGAACCTATCCTCTGCAACATAGTATATCCTTTCTCCCAATGGTGAGTTAGTGAATCTACAAGGGATTTGTATCAGTCAATTTACCAATAACATCGTTGAGTATAGCAGAATGATAGAGCTATTGTCTAATGTTATTTCATATAATATCCGTCATATGGTCATCAGAATTGACTCGTAAATTTTAGTACTAAAGCTGACTAATTTCTATTCATTTAGAAGTCAAACTATACTTTGTATGCTCTTAAGGGTTTTCCTTCTAGAAATATTCTTTTATTTCATCCAATATCAACACATTTCTAGAAATCTAAACACATTGATAGATGAATTAGCTAATCAAGTTTTCGATAGATAATTGCTACATATGTAAATAAACTTAAATACACATCACATCCATTAAAAGAGATAATAGAAACACAAGAAACATTGAAGATATATGTATAGAGTTTGAAGAGATAATAGAGTTTGTTTTTACAAAATTTGTGCCTAAGACACATATGGCCACATTGACTATCATATCCAAAAATATACATGCAAATATGGCTATAAGCCTCCTAGTAGACTAATCATAGTGCTCATGATAACATGCTAAAAGATGAGATATATTGCACAACAACTGAATAATGAGGCTAGGCACTCCCATAGTGTGTAACTGTAGTCTAATAGGAAGTTGGTCGACCACAATCTTAGTTATTCCATGTTTCAAACCCTTCATATGACGCTCTACCTCTGCTACAGTCTGAGCCACATTGAGATCTTGTAGTACATCTCGTCTTGCTACAATAACCTATGCTGGTGCTAGTTCCTTATATGGGTATCTTTCACGCTAGAGATATGAGGAACCCACAGGTCGAATAGGTCCAATATTTTCATGTACAAATTAATAGTTTAGTCTGAGATACATCCAAAAAAAAAAAAAAATGGACATCTTAAAAAAAAAAAATGGTCAAGATATCTTACCTGTAGCACCCCTTCACTCGCCATTAGGAAGCACAAGCTCAAGGTCTCCATGAGAATCCATCTTTGTATATGTATAATATTCTATCATAATGAGTTGCCTACGAAACCATCTGAAGAAGACCAGTTGCAAAGCTCATCGCCAATAGCCCTACATGTTGGGACATGAGATCCACCCACCTCATCATTTGTGGGACTCACGGATGGGTGGGAATGAGTGGTATATGATGAGGATGTATAAATGTAATTTTTTCGAAAGAAAAGGAGATCATGTTTGAACCATAGCCAAAATTATTCAATCATCCATCTTTTTTCTTAGTCAACTACTCTTTCATGGTGGCCAATACTTCCTCACTCCAGTTGAAAAATGATGATTCTATACATTCTATAGTATACTGCATGTATGACCTATTGGGCATGTTTAGTGTAGAACTTCCAACCTATTTGGAAATCATGAAAATGATCGTCTTTAACGACAATCGAACCATAGATTTTATTTTAATCTTCCCATCCTTAGTCATCTGGGATAAAGGTATGTAATGAGTGATGACATAATATTTGAATGTCTCCCCACCCCTTCTCATACCTGAGAAAGATACGGGGCATATATCCTACATAAATAGATCAAGAAATATATGTCCTCATCTTGTATTTAGAGCATATGTGCTCCTATTCTGAATTTCTGAGCCTGAAAATCCCATGCATGCACAATATATTCTAGTAGATCCATCTATTAATTGATTCTAGGAAGCCATAAGAATTTCAGCAATCCACAATATCTAAATTCCAATATGCTGGCGCAGTCATTTGTTGCATTCATATCTTGTCCTTCATGTTCTTTTCCCCTCCATATTAAAGCCATTTTTCTCCTATGAAGTACTGAAACATTAAAACGAGACTCATTAAGAACCACTTCATGCAAAAAAATTGAATTTGTTTTAAAGGAACTCATGAAACTAATTTGGGAGTTGTGCTCAACGCACCCTCCCCCCCCATAGGGAGGTCACAATGTGTTGCAACACTACCCCTAGTGCAAATGATCCTAGATAAACACTCCTTTCGACCTTTGGAGGGTGCGTTGATCCTGGGGCAAGGAATTAGTGCCCTAGGCCCCTCAAAAATTAAGAAAATATGTATGAAATTACAAAATGAAACCATTAAATCAAAGAGAAAGGTTTCTAGCTCCTACCTGGCCCAATGACTACGCATGAAATGATCCACTGGATTGACCACAATAAGTTGTGGAAGATCGAGGTAGAAAATATTAGAGATCTAACATCAAAAGGTAAACATGAAATGGTAAAAATGAAATGTAATTTTTGTTATTTATGGTCATTCTCATCATTATTTTATTTATATTTAATGTTTTGACCTAGTTATGATTCATTTTTTGTTGGATGGTGTTGTCACTTATGTCAACCCATGGAGTTGAATGGGTTTGATTTTGACCAGAAACACAACTCATTGATGTCAAATGGTTAATGAATGATTCTTATTAATTTTTGGATTACATCAAGATGGAATTTGTATTGTTAGATGATTTAAAAGCCAAAGTCCTAGGGTTTGGGTTCCCTGGATTGAGGAACTACCCCGATATTGTTGAGGGCTTTTGGTAGGTTAAATAATTTATTTTTGGTTGGAGATATATGACGTTAGATTCTTCTAAAAAAGATGTTTTTGTTGATATGTGGTAAGCCCCGATACCTACTATTTTGAGAGATATTCACAATTGAAGTTAGTGACCCCATTTTTTGGGCTAAAACCCCAAGGGGTAGTGACATGACACCTCCTCCTACGATTGTCAACATATGCCATTGTTTAACACTCTAATGTCACCCTGTATAAGTTACATAACTTCAAACACTAAAGAAAATAAATCAATAATAAAGAGGGTTAGTATACAATATTGATCCAGATCTTCGGGGGAGACCCCTAAGATCTAAAAAGTTGAAATGGATCTGACAAGATCTGCAAAATTAGAATGCCATAAAAAAAAAAGAGAACACAAAGAAAATAAAACCACAAAGAAACTTGTTTTATTAAAACAAAAATCAGAAGCATGGTAAGACAATCTATCATTTGCCAAACTTATTTAGCCTTTTTGTGATATACTATGATACCAGGTGATACAATGGGTCAAAACCAGGATGGATGGATGATGAGAGATGCCATTTCCGGATCATCTTAACACATTAAATACATAGGGACAAAAAAAAAAATTTTAACCCATCAATGAACCCCTTACTATCCCCTCCAAAACACTATAAAAAGAGACTTTATTCTCCTCACCTAATCCTAAAAGTCAAATCTCTTACAATAAGGGAAGACACTATTTTTTTTGGAACATAAGATATTATTTAAATTGATTTTAATATCTTTATGAATAATCCTCAAGTCATCTCCAATGTTCACCTTAGAAACCCCTTTTTTCTCAGATCTATGTCTATAAAATAATACCTAATATAATCTCATAACACATCAAATCTCAACAAAGTAATTTACTTATGTTTTACCTCTGAAACTTTCGGTCATCTGCGGCACAAAACAAAGAAGAATATTGGGGTTCTGTTTTGTTTGTTTTTATTTTGGGTTATGTGGTTCAATTGAGGGCAGATCTTTCTTACAAGGAAAACAATTAAGCATATTGAAATAGGATAAGGTTTGGTTTATTTTATATCTGGTGATTGGGATGCACCAGGTATATTTTATTGCAGGTACTAATTCAAGATTCATGATACACATCTACGGTTTGATAAATATTTAGGGCACATAATAAAAAAAAAATTCAAGGTTTTATTTTGCATCCTTTTTAGATTGAAAAAAAACACATTGGGGGAATTTTGAGGTCTAAAATGGGCCTCCTAAGGAAATTGTAAAAGAGTAGTGGAAATAATTAAATAAGATTTGATTACATCATCAAATTTTAAAGGGAAAAAAGGAAAAACTACTTTTTCAACTTATCTCCCAAATTGTTTACTCAAATTTTGAGCAGGAGGACTCATTAGATGCAAAATTTATTTTCTCATCCAAGGAGTACCCATGTTTCATACTTTTGATGGATCCTACTACACGAAAATGAGAAATACATGGAAAATGTGATTACAATCACGTTGTTTCATGTATTTCAGATTTTTCATGTAGTAGGGTCCATCAAAAGTATGCAACATGGGTACTCCTTGGATGAGGAATTAAATTTTGCATCGAATGAGTTCACCTACTCGAAATTTGAG
Source organism: Pinus albicaulis (assembly GCA_034641835.2). NCBI lineage: Eukaryota > Viridiplantae > Streptophyta > Pinopsida > Pinales > Pinaceae > Pinus > Pinus albicaulis. The sequence goes on from CM076581.1 coordinate 1,040,262,660, forward strand.
TAAAATTTTTGGGAGATAAGTTGAAAATACGAGTTGAAAAAATAGTTTTATTATTATATTATTTTGTTAATCTTTTTACCCTTTTACTTAAAAAATGGTGAATCATCCCCCATGGTTGAAATCATCATCTTGAATCCTATTGGTTCCTATAAAGTTTATTTTGGTTATAAATTTTTCTTAGGAGGCCCATTTTAGACCTCAAAATTCCCCTAATGTCTATTTCATTATCATCTGCAGTGTGATCTCTACAATCTAACATTTGTTTCTTCTGCAGTCTTGTATGCATACTATAAATCACACGTCACTAAAGTTTGAATATAATTTTTGTACTAAATTCACAAGGACAAAATCTGGAACTAGGATCACTCTTGTGAAGTTACTGTGATATGTCTAGGATCTATGAATAAGGTTGAATATGATTTTTAGTCTATTTTTACGTTTGAGTAGAAGACTAGAAAGCCTTAGTTTGTGGCCTAACTTAACTATGTCTATGCGGCCTTGATTAAAATATAGTAAAGAATTAAGTCATGTGTAGTAGCATTAAATAAGGGATTGTATTTTCGTCATTTAATTAGTTGGGATTTGCTTGAGCTATTTTGATTGTAGGACTTTCTCTTAAAATCATCTTAGTCCCAAATTCTGAACATATAATACCAGCGAAGGGAATTTAAGTATGATTGTATACCTTCATTGACTGACGATATCGAACTTTATACATTTTGTTGAGACCTGGTGTGAAAAACTAGAAAAGAATTAAAATGTTTAGATAAATCTAATAAGTTTAAGAAACTTTGTATAACCACCTATTGTGTAACCTATGCACTATAGCTCTTGATATTGTTTAGACCTCGAATAAGAGGAGCAGGCATAATGAACCTACATGTGTCAATGTATGACAATAATTCTCAGTCCAATCTCATTGTGTATCATTGAATAACTTCAAGAACCAAAGGCACTAACACATTCACTCACTTTGAATTTTATTTGGTATAAAAATATCGTCATATAATGTGCATCCTTTTGACAAACCTCTCATTGAAATTTTGAACCAAAGTACAACGAATTTCTTCCTTGACATTTGAAAATCATTATGACTATCCTATTATAATAGTAAAACAATGACAAATGTTGACCCGACTTGATGTGATGGTAGCTATGACAATATACTTCATGTTTACTTGACATATAGTTTGAACTTATGAATTGACAGTGATATAATGATATGATTGTGACATATATAATCTACAAATACTTGATGACATGACTGTGATTAGGGTAATAAATGAACCCGTAAATGGATATAATGAACTTATGAGTCAATGATGTTATGCTTCTGAAGTTGGGCATTTATTATGATGGACAATGATATTGTGATCTTGTAAATTTATTAATTTGACAATACAGTTAGGGACCTATTGATTGTAATATAGAATCATGACCTAGAATTATATCACATACATTATAGGCTAAATTGAAAGTAGCTTGATGTGATAGTACTCCTTGAAGTCTGACACAAATTTGAATTTGACTTATGATAAATATAGTTCACTCATATAGTAATGAAGAAATGATAATTGGACACTTGGATTGGACAAAACACTTGACAGTGGGTTAACACTTTGAATTAAAATTATGATAGTGATGCCCAAGGGTTTGTCTTATAGTATGACCTAGGGATTTTTGTACAGTAACAAAATTGTAACCTTGCAGGGAAACAAGTTTGGAAGGAATTATCATCCACCTATACAACATATTGACATAAATATGGATAGCAGGGTTTGACCAGGTGAGCAACAATGAAATGATATATGCTGGTATCTCTCTGAGGAAAGAGATTGAGAGAATTGGTTGCAGGGCATAGGGATGACCTAAGGCACCTTGGTTTATGCCATTGCTGGATAGCAGTGCATGATGGCTGCAACATTGTTTGTAGCAACATGATAACTTTGGTAAAATGTGATAGTGTGATATGTTGATCATCTCATTAGCATATGATCTTTATCCTTACATGTTCAGTGTGGTACGGTGACCATTGCAGGTTGATTTTTTTGGTACAGCTTGGAGAGTGATTAATTGGATAACATTGTGCAGTGAGATCAAAAGTGCAGCTCCAAGACTTGACATGATATTCATCTTAAGCAAAGCAACATTCTCTTATCTACTATATTCTTATATTGATTCAGGGCATACAGGGATCCAGTCTGAAAATTATGAAATGTGGTCCGTCGAATCTTTAGGGTGGAATGGTGTTGTAAGGAAGGTAATTGGAGTCACTTTCAGGTTGTGGCCTAAAAACACTTCAAGGCAGTAGGGTGGTGCTAGGGAAATTTGTGGCTTGCACATGGAATTATGGCTTTTATTCACTTGTGGCTAATAAACTAACAGGGAAGTGGAGCATCCTTTCTGACAACAACTGGTGAAAAAAGTGTTGGGAAACTCATCAAGTTGTGGCCTTATCTACAAGGTGTTGGGGTGTCCTTCTACTACAATAGGATGTTAGGGTCTAGTAGAATCCTATAGAGGGGGTTGATCCCTCCCTCAATTGTAGCTTAAATCTTGATGTAATCAATTTTGTTTGAACATGGAGAAGACAATTACTAAAGAAGCGTTCAATGTTTTTTGACACGGAGGGGGTTTTCCACCTAAAACATATGTGTCCTTTCTTTTATCTTTCTACATTGTTGTATGGTGTTGTCTACTGTTGATTATTTTTTATGATCATGTGAACTAGAACAATAATAATAATTGAAGATTAAATAATTCTCTAAAAAGATTAAAAAGTGCTAATTGCTAAGAAATATTGATTCACCCCCCTCTCAGTATTTCCAACAATTTCTATCAAAGTTTGGTTCCTTCAGTAATAACTTAACTGCTGGAAGGAAATTTTCATAGCATAGATATGGGAAAGTGAAAGAATAAATTTGCAAGCATTTCAAAGGAGTGTATAAGTACAACATGTTGGGGTTCCCATGTTTTGGCAAGGTTGGAAATACCAAAAGATGAGACAACATCAGAACCACTTTCAGACCTCAGGATCTAGCCCTCCTGGGTCCAGAGAGGGATCTCTCTATGATTGTCAAAGGTATATGTCTTTGAAGCTCAAATGATAAGATGTTAGGCTAGTTATAGGTACAATGTTTGTTTGTTTTGTTTTGTTTGGTTTGGTTGCTGGTTATCAGGAAAGGCGTGTTCAATGTAAGACAAAGCTGAGCAAAGAGGGATAGGGCAGAGGTGAAGTATCCCAGGAAATATTCATTACAATTGGGCAATGGAGTCAGGAAAGGATTTGCATGCTACTCAATAGGCAGGCTTTCGATTGGGCTAGTCATTTGAGACATAGGATCTTAAAGATGATTAAGTGATATGAAAGATAGGAGAGAAGGAGCTAACACAGATTCAGAGCACAAAGTTAAAGACCAGCTGGTCACACAAGGATCCTAGTGGACAGGGCTAACTCTAATCCCTAGTGTTCCCAAATCTTCCAACCAAATCTATAACAAGAGACATCTTACGAACTGAATTCAATTAATTCATACATCAGAGAGCAGTCAATAACATCCACTACACTGGTTAAACCAACTGAAATCATTTCTTAGATAATACATTTAGAAGAGAAACATAAATGGCAAGGTGAGCAGAAACATAGGGTACCTAACAAGGCTAAATCCTATGCCAATATTCTGATGCAAGCTAGTAGAAACGAAATGAAATGAACTTAAACACAGAGATAGGAAAACATCACCGCTGCTTTAGATCAGGATCCAAAGAAATGTGCTTGTCATATTGGATAGCAATATCAATCAAGTACAACATGCCAAATGGCTGAATACTCAATCTGAAATCATATTCCTTCCACCTATCTTACAACTTTACACATATACTATGTCTCAAAAAGAAACTACTTGCAGTTCTCTGATAACTGATCAACACCTTACAATGTTTTTCCCTGAGTTTTATAGCTGAAGAGGAAAAAAAGAGGTAGGTGAAGAAATAAATACAGTATTAAAACTTCTGAAAAGAAAGAGGGCCGAAGCCCATTCTTCTTGAATGCTGAGTATTTAATTTCTGTCACCCCCCTTTATGAAAGAGTGATCTTCTCCGGATATGACTTTGACATATTTTGGCTATGGTGCTCTGTAGTACTCCTGGTGACTTGAATAAAAGTAAAATAAAAATGCTTGGGTCTCCATACTGCGAAAAAAATGGTTTTGATAATATTCTGGATGGTTGTCAGGGTGGAAAATCCTCAGGAACAAGATGCATAAAATAAGAACTATATGGGCATTATGTCCCTTTATGAAGAAAAACATTCTACTGGTGAATAAACCCTGATGTTATCATTTAATGTGCACAGGACCTTCTGCTCGATCCTCGGGGTCTTCAATCTGGTACTTTGCCTCTCAATACTCTGTATAGGGCTCAAAAATATTCATTGGCGTGCCCTAAGCTCCTTGTTGTTCCATTTATATCTCTGTTGGAGAAAAACTACGTCTTTAATGGCCCTAGGAGAGATGTATAGATTTTCTGGCCTGGTTCTTTAAATGCAGACACGTCCATCACCTTCCCGGGCTCGGCTTCACCAATTCCATCTCTGTGTCCGATCTTTTCGGCGTCCTCTGTCACTGTCACAGAGGCTGAGAAATCCGGTGTTTCTGCCACTCATAACCCTGTGGGACACACAAACTTGTTAAGAAAAACATGTGCAGAGGCGGTGGACACAATGGGAATGATGAGAATGATCATACGTCGGATGTGGATGAGGGTGATGTGGCCAGACGGGCCCGGGGAATGGTGAAAAGTCAATAGTAGGACAACAAATCCGGGCCATCGATCTCAAAGGAAATGAACAACTAACAACGCAGCAGGGGGCGACGACGGTGGGCTAGGGGTACGATGATCGGGGGTTAAACTACGTGCAGCTTCGAGGAGCGTCGACCATCAGATGAGCCATCCCAGATGTAACGTCTGATATGAATATCGCTGGGCATCCTGAGTCGAAAGTTAATGCGTGATGGACAAGCAGTTTTGGAACCATACAGGAGCCACGTGTCAATCGCTGTATGGGATCACTGGGCATTGGGGAAAAACCGCCTATCGCTCAAAGGCAGTGCGATGGAAACCAGGCTGTTTTCTGAACAGTGCGCAGGTGGGGACCATCGGGGCAGGTGGACTCCGGACCATCAGATCATAATTTAAATGGACGGCGATTACCCTGTCGTGGTTATAACGGGGAAACGCAGAAGGTCGCAGGGCCAATGATCACCATCCGATCAATAAGATCAATGGTCGATGTTGCACCCGATACACATTGGAGATAGGCACTTTTCAGTGCTGGTGGGTGGTTCCGACGCGGGATCACGTGGAGGAAGAGGTGCGGGGGCTAGGCCGAAGGGGGTTGGGGCCCTTATATATGAAATATATCATTTTTCACTCATTTTAAGTGCATTTTCGGGCTGCCCAAGTGTAACGATAGGGGAATGAAAAGGGAAAAAGGTCAAACAGAGGTTAAATGGAGGGTTTAGAGGGGATTTTGGGTATGTTTAGAAGGATTGGGGGCAAAAGGGTTGGGAAGAGGGACATTTGCAGGGGTATAAGGGAAAAAGCAAGCCTCTTGGAATGGGAAATAGTAGAGGAAAAAATGGATAAGGCAGAGCTCTAAGAGACTTCAGGATGATGATTTTTTAGGGAAAAGGCATTCCTTGAAGGCTCCCAAAACAATATAGCCCCCTGCTTGCTTTTCAAGGATTTCATAGGGGGGCTAACAATGGCTCCACATGGGGATGGCTTCTTCTTGAAGGAGGCAAGAATCCAGAATGATATTTGGAGTAGGTCAGATGCCTGTTGCTTGGCACATCCCTTTTCTTTCTTCGATTTCCGCTGCCACAATATGATAGAAACATCAGTAGAAAAACTTTGCCCAACCAGTCTACCTGCCCAAACTACAGTCCTAACAATTTTACCTTTGGGTGCATTTTGAAGTAGCAGACCCTTTACATCATTTATTTTAAAACAGAAAGCAAAAATATTCTAAATCTATCCTTATTGCTCCGTGAGACCAGATTAAACTGTTGGTCTCACCTGTTTCTCTACCTAATCTAATATCTGTTGGGATTAAACTGTCCAGTAGATTTATTCTCTACATTCTAAGACAGAAATTGAAAAACAGTCAAGCCAGGATTAGACTGTCTGACTTGCTGTGGGTCCAAGGCATAAAGACAGTTTCTCATGGACGAAATTTGCAGAAGACTAAAAACAAAACTGCGAAGGCTTGAAAACTACAACTTTGAAGCATCCTTCTTTCCTTGTGACTTGGGTTTTGAGCTTGTTACAGTCACTTCCTTTTCTTCATTTCAGCTCTGTTTTTGGGGATGTTAGAGCTGATTCCTCTTTCTTCTTTGCTGGTCTAGGTTTTGAGCATGTTAGGACCAGCTTCTTTACCACTTTCTTTTTTTTTCCAAAGAAATGAAATGGTATGTATAATGGAAACTGGAAATTGAAAATCAACAGAAGTAATGTTTGAGCATCCTGCCATTGACAGGACCCCCAAACAGCTCTGTACCATCAATTTCTTGTAAGAAGAATGCATTAGGACCCACAGTGGCTTGGATGATATATGGACCTTGCCACAAACTGTCAAACTTTCCATGTTTCCCTTTGTCCTCTCTTCTTGAGTCCCACTTCAGAACCTTGTCTCCAATCTTGAAATCTGAAGCTTTGGTTCTCTTGTCAAACAATCTCTTTATGTTTTTCTGAACTTTGATGGCTCTATTGTAAACCTCCTCCCTTGTTTGCTGGAGATGGATTGTTTCATTTATCCTTCTCACCATACTGTCTTCTTCTATCTGAATCTCTTGGACAAGCTTAATCATTGGCACTCCAAGGCTGGTAGGAAAGATTGCTTCTATCACATAGACAAGCTGGTATGGTGACATGCTAATATACTTCTTCGTTGTAAGCCTATCAGCCCACAAAGCATGTACCAACTTGTTGTGCCATGACTTCTTGTTCTCTTCCAATAGATTTTTGATGATGATCACCAGGGTTTTGTTTGATGATTCAGCTAAGCCAGTACCTTGTGGGTAATAGGCAGTTGAATGACCAAGTGCTATTCCATACCTATGAAAAAAATCAACCATTTTCTTTCATCCAAATGCAACAGCATTATCGGTGATTATTTTCCTTGGACAACCAAACCGAGAGAGGATATGACCTTCTAGGAACCTAATGATGACTGAGTTTGTGGCATTCCTAGTAGGAATGGCCTCTATCCACTTAGTGAAGTAGTCTGTGGCTGTTAGGATCCATTTGTGTTGCCTAGAAGAAGCAGGATGGATTTCCCCAATGAATTCAAGGGCCCATTGCATAAAAGGACCTTCTATAGTGATGGGCTGTAAAGGGAGGGGGAGGAGTTTTCTTTTGCCTTCAAAGATCTGGCATTTGTGACAGGCAATTATCATCTTATGGACGTCATTGAAGAGTGTAGGCCAATAATAACCTGCCCTGAGTATCTTATTTGCAGTGGATTTCCAACTCAGGTGGCCTCCACACTCTCTTGCATGGAATTGTTGTTTGATTATGTCAGATTCAGATTCTGGCAAACATTTAAGCAATAGGCCATTTGGATTTTTCCAATATAAGTTTTCATTCAAAATGTAGTAGTTTCTGGCTTTTAGTTTCAGGAATCTGGCCTTGGTCTTTGACAGTTCAGGTGGAGCATTAAGGTTGGTGAGCACATAAAGAATATCAGAGTACCAAGGAGAGTTCTGAAACTTCTCCTCAACAGTGGGATCAGGCAGCCCTTCTTGCTCATCCAAGGCATTCACCATATTAATTTCAAGGGCTTGCAGATTTGATTCAGCCATTAATTTAGCTAGGCCCTGCCCTTTAATCAGTTTGGTGGGTTTTATCTCAAGGTCATATTCTAAGATCTCAGCAATCCATTTGCCCCTTTTCCCATCTAGGTCCTGGGACAATAGTCTTTGACCACTATATTGGGCACATAGGCTATGGTGTGGGAATGCAGTATGTACACCCTAAAGTCCTTTAAGGCCTTGACTAAGGCATAGGCCTGTTTTTCCATTATGTTGTATTTCAAGGGTGCATCCCTTAGTGCCTTGCTGAAAAAGGCAATTGGCTGTTCCATCCCCTCTGTGTTTTTTTGCAGTAGGACTGCAGCTATTGTATGCTCTAAGGCAAATGAAAAGATAAGGAAGGACTTTGAGAAATTAGGGTTGATCAGAACAGGAGCTTGGGCGAGTGCAAGTTTTACTAATTCGAAAGATTGTTTAGCTCCAACAGTCCATTTAACCCCTTCACCTTTCTTTAGCATGTTAGTCATAGTCCTGAGGTGTTCAGCTAGGTTGGGAATGAACCTCCTTAAAAAGTTGATCTTCCCAATGAAGGAATGTAACTCTTTGATGTTCCTCGGGTGTATGATTTGTAGTATTCCCTCAACTCTCTGTGGGTCTATCCTAATTCCCCTTTCGGATATAATGTGGCCAAGAAGTTTACCTTCTTGCAGCCCAAATACAGTCTTTTTGGGATTTAGTGACAGGCCAAACCTTCTACATTTTTCAAACACTTTCCTTAGATGTTTCAGATGTTCTTCTTCAGTCTTGGAATATACTGTTATGTCATCTAAGTAAATAACAATGAAGTGCCCTATCTCATCTGAAAAAGCTATGTCCATCGCTCTTTGGAAGGTGGCTCCAGCGTTCATCAATCCAAAAGGCATCTTTACGTACATAAAGGTGCCCCAGGGAGTGGTAAAAACTGTTTTGAGTTGATCTTCTGGGAGTACTAAAACTTGGTTGTATCTTGAAAATCCATCTAACAGGGAGATTCTTCTTGAGCCAACTACCTTCTGAAGGATGTGTTCCATTCTTGGCAAAGGGTAGTTGTCTTTGAGTGAGGCTCTATTAAGATTTCTGAAGTCTATACACAATCTGATCTCACCTGTTTTCTTTCTCACAACCACTAAGTTTGATACCCAATCAGAGAACCTCACAGGTACAATTATGCCTGCCTCATACATCTTTTTAATTTCCTTTTCTACTACAGGCAATTGTTTTGGGTTTATTCTGCGAAGTTTTTGTCTAAAAGGCTTCTGATTTTCCTTTAAAGGTATATTGTGTTGTATGATGTTTGTGTCATAGGCCCTTAAGTCTTCATAACTCCAAGAAAACACGTCAATGAATTCCTTGAAAAGGTTAATGTATTTCTTCTTCATGTCTGCAGGTAAAGACTTAGCCAGTTTAATCATTTTGGGCTTATCTTCAGTGCCTATGTTGCATTCTTCCACATCAGAATCTACATGTTCTATAGTGGGATTTTTTGCTACATCATCAAAGTCAAAGAGGTCCTATAAGGGTGCCCGGCCACTGGGTATACTCTTATCTTTGGCCTGCAGCACCTCTACTTCTTCACTATCCACATTTTCACAATTTCCATTTGAATTTCCAATCTGTTCATCTAAAGAGTTTATTTATATGTTACATGGTGTTCCTTCCTCATCTGAGGATTCTTCACTTAGGTAGCTATGGTCAGATTCAGAGTCTACATCTGAAAATTCAAACTCGTTTCTGCCTATCAGGAAATCTTCGATTTGTTTGTCACCTTAAAAAATATGCCAATATTTTTTGTTGTCTGGCACAACAAGTCTGAATTTGGTCTGAATGATGATCTGCTAATTGCTGGGAGTCTTAGGATATGAGCTAGCTAAGCAAGCTAATCCATTTGCAATGACATTTTGACTCCTAGGAACAAACACTAATTCATATTCAACAAATGTTTTCAATAAATCTATAGTGTCATTCTTGTATGCTCTCAGCCTAGGATGTTTCACTGTGTATTCACCATTCACCTATTTAATAATCAGCTCTGAGTCTCCACGAACGGTTATCCTACGGGCCCCTAATTTCTTTGACATGTTTAAACCAAGGATGAGGGCCTCATATTCTGCAATATTGTTGGTACATTTGAAATGCAAATTGACAGCATGGCTTTCTGCATAGTCACTCTCTGTGTTACGTATCCGCACCCCTGCTTTGGCTGTTCTCCTAGTACAGGACCCATCAAAGTTCATTTCCCATAAGGGTTCATTCTCGGTTTTGTTATCATTCCTTTCCCTGCAGCTGGGTTCGCCATTAGATTGCGTGACAGGGGTTGCACCAGGCAGTGGGTTGTTTTGTTCTTCATGATATGCATGGGGTAGAGAGAGTTGACTAGCTTTCCGCTTGTGTTCTGTTTCAAGTTCGCTCAGAGTTTCATTTTTAGTGTTCTGTCCATGGTTCTCTACATCGTTTTATTTTGGGTCTAGGGTAGCCATTATGTTGAAATCCATGGGCTCTACGTTATTGTTTGTATCCCTGTTTTTGAATTTTATTTCTCCTAAGGATTGGTCATTGTACAAAATGAAAGAATCCAGGTCTGTGTGCATAGAGTATAATGGTGTATTCTCAGGTTTCTCAGGGCTACTGACCAGGAATTTCATTTGAGCCTCTCTATACAGTCTTCTAAGTTGGTCGAATATAGGGATAGTGGCATATGAGCCATCCATCTGCATCATTCCATGCAGCTTGGCTCCCCACGATCTAGATAGTAACATGCCATACTTAGGTGGCACATCTGCCACCACCACATCCATGACCATACATTTGGCAGGAATCTGTGTTAAGCTCACACATAGGTCTTTGATCAGGCCTAGGCATTTTACTCGGTTAGAGTCGAAAGAGTATAAATCTTTGTAGGGTCTGGTTATCTCTAGACCTAGTTTTTCCATAACCACCTTAGGCATTAGGTTGTGAGATGCTCCAGAATCATGCATTGCATTGTGCAGGATCTTGTCATGAATGTTGAGACTGATATAGAAAGGTGGAACTACCCCATCCTGAAACTTTCCCTCTATTTTTGGGCCAAACAACAAGGCAGGTTGATCATCACTCAGATTTACGGTGTCATTAGTTTCACCCAAGTTTAATGCTTTCAAAATTTTTCCTTTAAATACATCCTAAGTGGCCAGCTCAGAGAGTGGGACAGAGATTTTGATTTTTGCGATCTCGCTCTCTAAATTGAAAACATACTGACTCTTTGGAATGTTCAACTCTGTTTTGTTAGCCACTGCCTTAGTGGCTGAATCAGTTTGTGATTTCTCTCTATGTACAGGGTGAGGGACTGTTGTATCAGGAGTACTAACTGAAGTTCTAGTACTGCTAGTGGGTTGGCTTTTTTTCCTAGTGTTTTGGTTGTCCTTTTCTTTACCTTTTCTAGAACTCTCAGCTACTGATTTTTTACTTTCAGCAGTTACTTTAGAAGTCTTGTGAGGCCTTTTCTTGATGGTAACCTCAGAAGCCTTGGATTTGGAATTGTCTTGACTGTTCTTGCTTCTGAGTTCATATTGTTCCCTGACCTGCATCATGGCATTTTCAAATCCTAACCTGTAATCCTCAGTTTCAAACCACTCCTTATCCCAATAAGAGGGCGAGGGCTGATCTTCCTCTGAGTCACAGTTATTGATTGAATTTTCTATTTCAAACATATTTATTGTATTCCCTTCAGACTCTCCTATGATTCCCTCTTCTTCATCCAGGAAGTTTTGGAATGGGGGAATAACCTGTTGATATGATTCTTTTTTTTTTTTGGGAGTGTTGTTGTTCCTTCTAAAGTTTTGGTTCTGGTTTCTATTTTGGTTACCTACTGAGACAACCATTTTTTCTACCATTTTCTATAGTCTTTCCACGTTTTTAGATAACTTATCATAATTTGGATCAGATGTGGAAGCTACGTTGTCATCCTTATATGTTACCCTCCTTTCAGATCTCAGTCTTGCTCTTTTCTCAATCAGGTTGGCTTCTATATTCACTGCTCCTTTCTGCATGTCCTCCAAAGTGTTGTATTCTTTATCCCTAATCTGATAGTCCATGTCAGCATCAAAGCCTTTAGGGTATTTGGCTAGGGCCATGCCTTGTGGAGGTTTCATATGTGGAGGTAGGGCATTATAAATGCTGTTGAACCTCGTTGTGTAATCTTGGACACTCTCTCCTACGTTTCTCTTAAGGGTCATGTATTCTGCCAGGAGTTGGCGAGGATTTGCCCTAGCTTCCCATTTGTTTATGAAGGTCTGATATAGAGCTAGGAGGTCATTTATGCTACCTGGAGGTAGGCCCTTAAACCATTTCTTCACATCACCCCCTAAGCTTTGGGCAAATATTCTCATTTTGACTGTATCATCATCTATTTCCATGTAGTCAAAAGAATCTTCCATCTTATCTATATGTTGCTGGGCCATGATGGACTCTTTTGCAATGAAGTGTGGGATCTTTGACTGATAATCATTGGGTAAAGGTACCAGAGGCTGAGGTAAAACCAAAGGTGCATACCAGGCTGCCATGATGATGTTCTAATGAGGTAAAGGGTTAACTTGAGCAGCTGGTAGGTGGATGACAAGGATGTTATGACCAGTAGAAGACTGAAGAGCAGATCTAGGGTGACTGAGCCCCAAGTTCAGTATGAAATGAATATCAGGGGGTGTAGATGGAGGGGTCTGTCTATCCCTAATGGGTCGACCACTATGAGAAGGTGAACCAGGGAATCCAAGGTCTGGCTGGTCTAAGATATTGAATGACCTAGCTCTAGGTAAGCTATTAGGTAGGTCTAGGTCTAGGTGAAAGTCTGATAGAGCTGTAAGATCTTCTGGTGCAGAGTTAGCTCTATAGATGTGGCTGGAAATAGTTGGTCTTTTAGGTGTAGGAGCTCCCTTGAGGATACTATTAGGATTATCAACTATTTTAGGTGGGTCTGGGTTAGGGTAAGCTCTTGTATGAATGGTTCTAGAAGCCAGAATGTTGTTTTCTAACCAAGAAGCTTAACCCTACTTGTTACTTCTACTATGGTTGATGTTGTTATGGAGACTGGTCTCCCAGTGGAGTCTAATGTGAACCAAGATAATCAGCAGGCCTACTGATCACTAGTGGAGTCTTTAAATCGTTTAAGGATTATGGAGTCGCTAGGTGGAAGGTTAAGGATGTTTATGGAGGATACACTGTCCACCACAGTGCTTATGCAATATCCCCTTTCGAGGATACCTCAAGAACACAGCAAAATCTAACCAGAGATTGAATGGGAGGGCATTTACTAGATATGCCACCTCTTAAGAGAGGATGGGATCTGGAGGCTACCTGGCCCTTTCTAGACTATATCTAAGAGTATGGGAGAACACAAAAAATGGTATAGGGGTTGATGTGTGAATGGGAGTGTTTAACCAACCTAACCAGAGATTGCAGGTTTTTTGAGGCTTATGATATAGTAAGGTGAGGACAACTCAAAAACTCCCCAGCAGAGTCGCCATTATGTTGGGGTTCCCATGTTTTGGCAAGGTTGGAAATACCAAAAGATGAGACAACATCAGAACCACTTTCAGACCTTATGATCTAGCCCTCCTGGGTCCAAAGAGGGATCTCTCTATGATTGTCAAAGGTATATGTCTTTGAAGCTCAAATGATAAGATGTTAGGCTAGTTATAGGTACAAGGTTTGTTTGTTTGGTTTGGTTTGGTTTGGTTGCTGGTTATCAGGAAAGGCGGGTTCAATGTAAGACAAAGCTGAGCAAAGAGGGATAGGGCAGAGGTGAAGTATCCCAGGAAATATTCATTACCATTGGGCAATGGAGTCAGGAAAGGATTTGCATGCTACTCAATAGGCAGGCTTTCGATTGAGCTAGTCATCTGAGACATAGGATCTTAAAGATGATTAAGTGATATGAAATATAGGAGAGAAGGAGATAACATAGATTTAGAGCACAAAGTTAAAGACCAGCTGGTCGCACAAGGATCCTAGTGAATAGGGCTAACTCTAATCCCCATTGTTCCCAAATCTTCCAACCAAATCTATAATAAGAGACATCTTAAGAACTGAATTCAATTAATTCATACATTAGAGAGCAGGCAATAACATCCACTACACTGGTTAAACCAACTGAAATCATTTCTCAGATAATACATTCAGAAGAGAAACATAAATGGCAAGGAGAGCAGAAACATAGGGTACCTAACAATGGTAAATCCTATGCCAATATTCTGATGCAAGCCAGTAGAAAAGAAATGAAATGAACGTAAACACAGAGATAGGAAAAAATCACCGCTGCTTCAGATCAGGATCTAAAGAAATGTGCTTGTCATATTGGATAGCAATACCAATCAAGTACAACATGCCAAATGGCTGAATACTCATTCTGAAATCATATTCCTTCCACCTATCTTACAACTTTACACAGAGACTATGTCTTAAAAAGAAACTACTTGCAGTTCTGTGATAACTGATCAACAACCTTACAATGTTTTTCCCTGAGTTTTATCGCTGAAGAGGAACATAAGAGGTAGGTGAAGAACTAAATATAGTATTAAAAATTCTAAAAAGAAAGAGGGCCGAAGCCCATTCTTCTTGAATGCTGAGTATTTAATTTCTGTCATCCCCCTTTATGAAAGAGTGATCTTCTCCGGATATGACTTTGACATATTTCGGCTGTGGTGCTCTGCAGTACTCCTGGTGACTTGAATAAAAGTAAAATAAAAATGCTTGGGTCTCCATACTGCGAAACAAATGCTTTTGATAGTATTCCGGACGATTGTCAGGGCGGAAAATCCTCAGGAATAAGATGCATAAAATAAGAACTATATGGGCATTATGTCCCTTTATGAAGAAAAACATTCTGCTGGTGAATAAACCCTGATGTTATCCTTTAATGTGCGCAGGACCTTCTGCTCGATCCTCGAGGTCTTTAATCTGGTACTTTGCCTCTCAATACTCTGCATAGGGCTCAAAAATCTTCATTGGCGTGCCCTAAGCTCCTTGCTGTTCTATTTATATCTCTGTTGGAGAAAAACTACGTCTTTAATGGCCCTAGGAAAGCTGTACAAAATTTTCAGCCCGGTTCTTTAAATGAAGTCACGTCCATCACCTTCCTGGGCTCGGCTTCACTAATTCCATCTCTATGTCCGATATTTTCGGCGTCCTCTGTCATTGTCACAGAGGCTGAGAAATCCAGTGATTCTGTCGCTCATAACCCTGCGGGACACGCAAAATTGTTAAGAGAAACATGTGCAGAGGTGGTGGACACAATGGGAATAATGAGAATGATCATGCATTGGACGCGGATGAGGGTGATGTGGCCAGACGGGCCCGAGGAATGGTGAAAAGTCAACAACGAGACAACAAATCTGGGCCGTCAATCTCAAAGGAAATGAACGACTAACAACGCAGCGGGGGCCGATGACGGTGGGCCAGGGGTATGGTGATCGGGGGTTAAACTACGCGCAGCTTCGAGGAGCGTCGATCGTCAGATGAGCCATCCCAGATCTAACAGATGATATGAATATCACTGGGCATCCTGAGTCGAAAATTAATGCGTGATGGACAAGCGGTTTTGGAACCGTACAGGAGCCACGCGTCAATCGCTATATGGGATTGCTGGGCATTGGGGAAAAACCGCCTATCGCTCAAAGGCAGTGTGATGGAAACCAGGCTGTTTTTTGAACAGTGCGCGGGTGGGGACCATGGGGCAGGCATACTCTAGACCGTCAGATCACAATTTAAATGGACAGTGATTGCCCTGTCGGGGTTATAACAGGGAAACGCGAAAGGTCGCGGGGCCAACGATCACCGTCCGATCAATAAGATCAACGGTCGATGTTGCACTCGATACACATTGGAGATAGGCGCTTTTCAGTGCTGGTGGGTGGTTTCGGCGCAAGATCACATGGAGGAAGAGGTGCAGGGGCTAGGCTGAAGGGGGATGGGGCCCTTATATATGAAATATATCATTTTTCACTCATTTTAAGTGCATTTTTGGGCTGCCCAAGGGTACCGATAGGGGAATGAAAAGGGAAAAATGCCAAACAAAGGTTAAATGGAGGGTTTAGAGGGGATTTTGGGTATGTTTAGAAGGATTGGGGGTAAAAGGGTTGGGAAGAGGGACATTTGCAGGGGTGTTACACCATTTTTTGGTCATCTAACCTTTCATCATTAGATGGACCCAAGTACACCATGTAAGACCAGTTTTACCCCAAGTAAAACTGCTTTCACTATGTTAATTAGGAAAACCCAAAAGGAATAATTAATTAAACCATAATTTAATTATTATTCCCAGTCATGTTTAACCCAAAAACAAAGAAATTAATGAGATAAACCCATAGTTATCTTATTATTTTCTAGGAATAACTATTTAATAATATTCCTTGTTAAATATGACCAAATCAACCACCATTAATCAAATAAATCATTATTTATTTGATTATATCCCAACCACTTCCTTAAAAAGATAAATAAATCATTTATTTATTTATTTTTCACTAATCAAGGGATTTGACCCAAGTCAAACACCCTTTCCCTCCAACAAGTAATAATAAAATATTCCCTAGAGGTGAATCTAGATGTGATTAACATTATTTTAATCATGCACCAAGATCTAGAAGGACCCAATATTTTGTTATAAATAGGAGGGTTTTCCCCATCATTCTTCACCTTTTGTTGCATAATAGATCACTCTGGATCTATACACTTGGTCTCATTTTCTGCCATTTTGCTCCCATTGAGCTCTACCTTCTACATTGGGTTTTCTACGTCTACAAGAGAGAGAAAGCTTAGATCTGAAGTGCTGAGGACTACAAAGAACCCATCCCATTGAGGAGATCTGGATACACCTTCTTGTTTCCTCCCAGGTGCCCTGTAATATAAAAATTCATTCAAAAATCGTGTTCTTGTCTTGTCTGTTGGATGCATGGAGCAAACTATTTACTTTACTGCTTAATGTCTTTCCATTTATAGATCTGTTTGTTGCAGCACTTTAACTACTAATTGCAGATCTGAAGATGTTTTGCAGCCATTATTGTTGTTAGGGCTATTAGTTATGCGTAGCTAAAGTGGTTCTTTATCGTACACTTCGACGAAGAATTCATACTAACAAGGGGTATAAGGGCAAAAGCATGCCTCTTGGAATGGGAAACAACAGAGGAAACAATGAATAAGCCAGAGCTCTAAGAGATTTCAGGATGATGAGTTTTCAGGGAAAAGGCATTCCTTGAAGGCTCCCAAAACAATATAGCCCCCTGCTTGCTTGTTAAGGATTTCATAGGGGGGCTAACACAACAAAATCTCAAGAAAGTGATTATTGTGTACCAACCCTTGATTTTGATGTATATAATTGCTAGATATAGGAATCCATGATGGAATTACATTTACTGGCACATGGAGTATGGGAATGAGTTGTTTCTAGAGACACATCTATTGACGAAGCTAAAAGGTAAAATTCAAAGGCCATGTCTGTAATTTCTAACGCTTTGCCAAATTTTGTGAAAACAAAAGTTGGTCAATGTTCAACAGCTAAAATTCTTTTGGAAAAAATTCATAATATCTATTCAACAAAGAAATCAGGTCAAGATGTTATTGAAAATTCAGATCCTTCTAATTAAGTGAATAAATTGGAGAAATGACTAATATAGAGTTTCAAAATGAAGTGATCAAGGTGATAAAGGAACTTAAAATTCAAAAGGAAAAGACAAGACTTTTGAAAGCATAATTGAAGACAAAAAAAGAACTCATCAAGGAAAATGAAGGGTCTGAGAAGATGATTAGCAGTCTTAGAACTCAATTAGAAGAATTCAAGAATACATATACATAAGAACTCAAGAGAAAAGTCCAACATAAACAAAAAGATCTCGACACAGCCTTTGCAGAGACTAGCAATCTCAAACAACAAATGTAGGGAGAAAAAATTGAAAGGAAAGAATCTGATTAAAGATACATATCCACAATTTAAAAAAGGAAAAAAGGAATTGGAAACCTATTTTGCTGAACTAAACAGGCTCAGTATTGAGATTGAGAAGAAAAAGGAAAGGACACAAATACTTAGTAGAGATGTAGAAAAGGACTCCCTTATCGAGCTACAAGTTGAAGAAGCAGAAGAAAGAAGGAAATTGTTTAAGGACAGATTTCAGGAAGACCTTGCTTAAAAAAAGGATAACTTGATGCAACTTGTCATGAGATCAACAAACTCAAAGGATCACAAAAGGAAAACTTACAAGATAATACAGATGAAGAAGCAAAAAATAAGGAAATTAAAGATGGTAAAGCTCTAGTTGATGAAGGTACGAGCTCCACATCTTCGCAGGATGATTCTAAGAACGAAGTGGATAAAATTGAAAATTCAAAGAGTAATGTTGCAACTCCAAAGAACAAGACCAAAGAAGTCAAGAACAAAGGATGACAACAGACTACACCACCACCTTTAAAGAAGAATGAAAAATCTTCCAGGTATATTCATTATTTAATGGTTATTGCTTTTCGTGTGCTAACTATGGACATATGACTATGTATTGTAAAGTTGTTGACATGTACAACTATCAAGGACCATCACATCCAAATGAACCATTTAGGTATGCACATTCATTTAATGGTTATTTTTTTATATGTGCTAACTATGCACATATGGCTAGGGATTGGGAAGTTTTTGGAAGGTAAAACTATTATCTGCACAACCCTAGAAGCAAGTTTGCAGGTTCTCAAGATAGATACGAGATGGCATCTTCTATGCATGAAATTGAATGCTTTAAATTTCATAATCATGGAAACAAAGCTCAACAACGAAGGTACCATCCAGATATGGAATTTTACAAGTGTCACAATTATGGACACATAGCTCACCATTGTAGGAACAAAATGAAATCAATCATGAATATTGATGACGAGAATAATAAGGTTTGGAAGAGGAAACATCACCAGAAATAACATGTATAGGGTCAGAAAGAAGTGTAGAAAGACAAGAAAGTCCCAACAGTAATGTCTTCAGGATTTCTGATAAGTTGTGAGAAATCGAGTCAAGATGACTCACTAAGTGAATCACTATTTTGAAAAATCTGGCTCACTGAATCCTTGAAGTTGGCATAGGGGGAGTCTATGTAGTAGTATATGAAAATTGTTGAGATTGAAACAAGATGACGAGCTTAGTGAAAAGAGTCGCCTTCACTAAGTGGGCCCGCAGGCTATTTTTGGCGCAAGTCTATTTTTAGACTATGTCTATCATATTCTATGAGTTGCAAGATGCTATTTGTGGATGGTTGGTCAAAGTGGAAAAATAGATGGACTTCTATTTTTAGACATATTGGGCAGAATCTATTTTTAGATTGCCAGTCTAACAATAGATATGTCAAATATTATTAACTCTTAATAATATTTGGACTATAAACATTAACTTATTCTCTTGGAGCACTTCAATTAAGTGCACAGATGTGGAACAGGAGCTGACAGAAGGAATTACGCTATTCCTGAGGGTTAAGTGGAGCTATTGCATGGATACTTCAGTTAGAACTCATGTGACAGAGTTTGGTGGAGTTGTGTTCAGTTTAACTCAGTTAGACACAGTTGAGCTATTTGTATCTAGTCTAACTAATTGATACACTAGTGAGAGTGGTGTGAATTAATTAACAATTAATTGAATAAATATTAACTCATTAATCAACTGAAGAATACATCAGTTAACTACAGTGCATGGACAGTTTCAGTGGAAACCAGTAAAGAGATAGGTGAAAGGGCAAGTTGACTATTAGTTGCGACTATAGTGATGCATTGATTGCATCCAATACATAGTAGAGTTGCCAATGAGGATTGCGTGAACAAGGATAGACCAATTCAAGTTCATTTAGAGCCATTCTTCAGCAGGGATTGTGCAGTAGAGGCAAGCTAGCAGGTGGCAGAGATCGGTGCATGGATTTGCAAGATCAGGCCTAATTAGTGTGTAGCGATTGTATTATACTGAGAGCTTGTGAGAAGCTTTGTATGAGGATTGTTACATGATCTCTATGACATATATTATATACAGATAGTTGGGGATTTTAGCTTCAGGCTTTCCCGTTAAAACACTATGCTCATATGTGTGAATTTTTATGGTTTCAATGTGTGCATGCAATTGATTTAATTTCCGCATATGATGATCAATAGTAGAAGAGATTTTGTATTGTGCATGAAGTCAAATAGTGTGTGATCAGGAGAATCTTGGATGTATAACACATTATTTATATAATTTCTACATGGTCTCAGAGCTATATTGATCATTGGAGCAATTGCAAATCATTGAAGCGGTTGAGTTTTGTGCTGGTGGAATTCAAATTTGCAGCAATGTTTTCTTGGTGTCAAAGTTGAGATGTATTTCAAAAGATTGCGATTGGAGTATGCCCTTGAGGGCAAGTCAAATTATATTGCATGGAAGGATAGGATGGAGGCGGTGCTGGAGGATAATGGGTTGAAGGAGTCCATAGATGCTGAAATTCCAAAACCTACTTCTAGCGATGTTGCCGCACTTGACGCATGGCAAAAGAAGATAGCAAAATGTCGAAGGATTCTATTGGAAGGTGTGAAGGATAACATAGTGTCCAGCCTTCATGGTAAAGCTTCTCCATTCTTGATGTGGAAAGCTTTGATAGACTTGTTCCAAAGCAAGAGCAACCAGAGGAAGTTGGCGCTCAAGGATAAACTCAGGAAAATAAAAATGGAGAAGGGCGAAAGTATATCCAAGTACCTCACGAAGTTTTTCTAGTGTAGGGATGAGATGGGAAGTGTGGGGGTTACTGTAGATGAAGAGGACTTGGTGAGCTTGGCTCTCCTTGGGCTTCTGAAGAGTTGGCATTCCTATGAGGACTCTGTCAATGGTCGGGAGAAACTGCCAGGATGGGAGCGACTTTGGTCGGATCTTGTGCAAGAGGAGATAAGGCGGAGTACTAGGGATGGATCTTCATTGAAGAATGCAGATGAAGAAAATTGCGCTTTGGCTGCCAAAGCAAGGAAGGGGAAGGGAAAGAAAAATCCTTCTCAATCCGATACGAAAGGCAAGAAGAAAGACATGTCCAAGGTGAAGTGCTTTCACTGTCACCAACACGGACATTACGCCACTAATTGTCCATAGAAGAAGAAAAATAAGCAAGCTGCTAGATCTACAGCTAGAGAGGCCTTAGCCTCGCAGTTTGAGTTGGATTTTTTTTTTATCGCATGCTTGGTATCAAGTGTGATGGGATCAATGTGGTTTCTTGACAGTGGTGCGTCTTTCCATATGACCAGAGACAAAGATTTGTTTACTAATATGGATGAGAAGGATCTTGGAGTGCACATTGAGATGGGCGATGATGGTAGATACAGTGTGACTGGTATCAGGACCATTTCCTTTGAGAGGGAATATGGCAAACCTTTCATCTTGAAGGATGTCATGCATGTTCCAGGATTGAAGAATAATCTGATCTCTGTGGCGATGTTGGAAGACAAGGGATATGATGTTGTCTTTAGCGAGGGAAAGGCTTTCCTGTGTAGTAAGGCAACTGGTGAAACCCGGAGGGTAGGGGTTCGAGTTAAGAACCTTTATCAATTGCAGGTAGATGGCTGCACAACAATGGTAGGCAAAGAAGAAGGAGTGGTGAGCTGGGATGAGGGCGAACTGTGGCACAGGAGATTGGGCCACCTTCACCATGGTGCTTTGAAAATTTTGCATCAGATTTCTACCGGGCTTCCCAAGGGTACACTTGCACAGTCATATCAGTGCAAGGGATGTACTTTGGGAAAATTTGTGAAAGCCACCTTTCATGAGAAGGATAGTCATGCCATGACGATCCTTGAGAGAATTCACACAGACGTGTGTGGACCTTTCTCAGTAGCTTCAACAGAAAAGCATAGGTATTATGTGATATTTGTTGTTGATGACTTTTCTTGTAAGTGCTAGATCTTCTTCATGCAGAAGAAGAGCGAGACATTCTCAAAGTTCTGTGAGTTCAAGGCACTGGTGGAGAAAGAGTTGGGGAAGTAGGTGAAGGCTCTTAGGAGTGATAATGGTGGTGAATTCATCTCTAGTGAATTCAAAGACTTTTGCAGTGTAGAAGGAATTCGAAGAGAGCTCATAGCACCTCATAACCCACAACAGAATGGGGTCGCGGAGCGAAAGAAAAGAACAGTCGTGGGTGCTACATGGGCGATGTTGCATGATCAGGGCCTTCCCATACACTTGTGGGCCGAAGCTTGCAACATAGTGGTTTATGTGCAAAACCGTTGTCCTCATAGAGTACTTGACATGAGTACACCCGAAGAGGCGTTTTCTGGTAAGAAGCCTGATATTTCTCTTTTGAAGATTTTTGGCTCACCTTTTTACATTCATGTGACGAAGGATGCCAGGAAGAAGCTGGAGCCGACCGCAGAGTTTGGGATATTTTTGGGGTACACAAAAACACCCCACAACTATTGTGTGTATTTTCCAGACAGTCGGAAGACTGTTGTGCGACGGGATATCAAATTTCATGAGGAGAAAGCCATGAAGTGTTTTCTTGAGAGGGATCCACACTTGCATGCAGATGAAGATCTATTAGTTCCTAAGGATGAGCCTCAGGATGTGGATTAGCCACAAGAGGAGGTTCATGGAGTGGAAGAAAGCACTCATGCAATGCCAAACATTGGAGGGCAGAAGCGCACTACAAAAGCTGAGTGACTAAATCTTGATGCAGAGAAGATTGTAGGAGCCCCTACATCATAGCATAGAAAGAGACATTCACCTGACCGATATACTAGATACATGGCTCTGATGAGCAGGTGTATCGTGACAGAACCATCCTCTTCGAGGAAGTTGTGGAGGACCCTGCATGGGTAGATGCCATGGTGGAAGAGTATGATTCGATTGTTAGAAACAGTGCATGGGAGATTGTCCCAAGGCCAGAAGGGAAATCAGTGGTAGGTTCGAGATGGATCTACAAAGTGAAGCAAGATGCTGACGGGAGCGTCGAGAAGTACAAGGCAAGATTTGTTGCCCAGGTCTTTTCACAGATTGAGGGGATCGACTATGAAGAAACCTTTGCACCTGTCACAAGGTATTCTTCCATACGGAGCATCCTAGCTCTCTCAGCATAGATGGATTGGCACATTCATCAATTGGATGTGAAGACTGCGTTCCTCAATAGAGTCATTGAGGAGGAGGTGTACATAGAGCAGCTCGAAGGTTTCGAGATCTTCAGCAGCGAGTTGCATGTGTGCAGGCTCAAAAGAGCGTTGTATGGGCTAAAACAAGGACCTCGTGCTTGGTACACATGGATAGATAGTTATTTCACCGGTCTTGGACTCACCAAGAGTGAGGCAGATCCAAACCTATACCAGATTGTGGTGGAGGGTAAGTTGCTGATCATTGTACTTTATGTAGATGATTTGATTTTGACAGGTGATGAAAAGTTGATACTCTCATGCAAGGCTGATCTTGCAAAGGAGTTTGAGATGAAGGACTTGGGCCTCCTTCATTATTTCCTGGGATTTGAAATTTGGTAGTGCAGTGATGGACTATTTGTGTCTCAAGGCAAGTATTCCTGAGGGATATTGGAGAAGTTCAACATGCAAGGCTGCAAGCCTATCGACACTCCTCTTCCTGGTGGTTGGAGGAAAGAGGATGCTACATTGGCAGAGGTAGTGGATGCCACTGTTTAGCAACATTTGGTTGGTTCACTCATGTATCTAGTCAATACACGACTAGACATATGCTATGCTATTAACCAGCTTTCACAAGCTATGGTTAAGCCTACCAAGCTCTTTTGGAAGGCGGGGAAGCATGTATTGAGATATCTGAGAGGCACATTGGGATATGGATTATGGTATAGATAGGAGGATGAGTTGAGGATGCATGGCTTCACAGACCAGTATCATCATATCAGAGATTGTGTGCAGTGGAGGATCATGTTACTTTCTTACATTCCTATGGAGGATCAAGATGTTGATATCTTGACGAAGGTGCTCACCAGGAGAAAATTCGAATACCATAGAGGCAGGATCAGGGTGGCAGATAATCCCTATCTTGTTGAGAGGGAGTGTTGAGATTGCAACAAGATGATGATCTTAGTGAAAAGAGTCGCCTTCACTAAGTGGGCCCGTAGGCTATTTTTGGCGCAAGTCTATTTTTAGACTATGTCTATTTTTAGACATGTCGATCATATTCTATGAGTTATAGGATGCTATTTGTGGATGGTTGGTAAATTTGGAAAAATATATGGACTTCTATTTTTAGATATATTGGACGGAATCGATTTTTAGATTGCCAGTCTAAAAATAGATATGTCGAATATTATTAGCTCTTAATAATATTTGGACTATAAACATTAACTTATTCTCTTGGAGCACTTCAGTTAAGTGCACAGATGTGGCACAGGAGCTGACAGAAGGAATTACGCTATTCCTGAGGGTTAAGTGGAGCTATTGCATGGAGACTTCAGTTAGAACTCATGTGACAGAGTTTGGTGGAGTTGTAGAAGTAGTTTGTGGAGTTGTGTTCAGTTTAGCTCAGTTAGACACAGTTGAGCTAGTTGTATCAAGTCTAACTGATTGATACACTAGTGAGAGTGGTATGAATTAATTAATAATTAATTCACTAAATATTAACTCATTAATCAACTGAAGAATACATCAGGTAACTATGGTGCATGGACAGTTTCAGTGGAGACCAGTGGAGAGATAGGTGAAAGGGCAAGTTGACTATCAGTTGTGACTATAGTGATGCATTGATTTCATCCAACACAGAGTAGAGTTTCCAATGAGGATTGCGTGATCAAGGCTGGACCAATTGGAGTTCATTCAGAGCCATTCTTCAGCAGGGATTGCGCAGTAGAGGCAGGCTAGCAGGTGGCAGAGATCGGTGCATGGATTTGCAAGATTGGGATTGATTAGTGTGTAGCGATTGTATTGTACTGAGAGCTTGTGAGAAGCTTTGTATGAGGATTGTTACATGATCTCTATGACATATATTATGTACAGATAGTTAGGGTTTTTAGCTTCAGGATTTCCCGTTAAAACACTGTGTTCATATGTGTGAATTTTTATGGTTTCAATGTGTGCATGCAATTGATTTAATTTCTGCATATGATGATCAATAGTAAAAGAAATTTTGTATTGTTCATGAAGTCAAATAGTGTGTGATTAGGAGAATCTTGTATGTATAACACATTAGTTATATAATTTCTACAAAAATGTCTATGACTAATAGTCAGATAGTTTGAACAAGATGGCAGTTCCATAACAGGTTCAGGAAGAGAAGAATAGTTGAAGGATTATAAGTTCACAATGGAAGGCTTCTCTTAAAGGGAAGCAAATATATAACATAGGTCCATAGGGATCGTCATTGAAAAAATATTGCAAGAAGGCTTCTTTTGAAGGGGAGCATATTCATATAACAAGTCCACATGAAGCAAGAAAATTCTCAGGGGGAGTAACCCTTTGCCATTAATGTAAAACGGGGAGAGAAAAACATGAGAAGGAGATTGAAATATCAATAATAAGGTGAAGCATGATGTCAGGGGGAGTTTTACTCACAAGAGGAGTACATGTGTTTCCATCAAGTACAAAGGGGGACATTGTTGGATGGTGTTGTCATTGATGTCAACCATTGGAGTTGACTCACTTTGAATTTGACCAAAAACACAAGTCACTCATGTTGAATGGTTAATGAACACTTCTTATTAATTTTTGGATTACATCAAGATGGAAGTTATACTATTGGATGATTGAAAACCGTAATTCCTAGGGTTTGGGTTCCCTGGATTCAGGAAGTATCTCAATTTTTTTGAGGTTTTTGGTGGGTCAAATCATTGAGTTTGGGTTAGAGATCTATTTAATTAGATTCTCCGATCAAATATGTTTATGTTGATATGTGGTACGCCCAGAGAGACCTCCTAGTTTGAGATATATTCAAAATTGAAGTTAGTGACCCCATTTTCTAGGCTAAAACCCAAAGGGGTAGTGACATGACACCTCCTCCTACGGTTTTCATCATATGACATTGTTTACCATTGTAATATCACCCCGTACAAGTTACATAACTTCAAACACTAAAGAAAATAAATCAAACATTGAGTTACTGCACTCATGTGTCACCTACAAAACACATCAAAGAGGGTTAGTATACAATTTCTTGGTATTTAAACAAAAAAGTAAATAAAAACTATTACATTAAATTAATGTTATTAAGAATAAAAAAAGTTTTAAATATCCTATAATCCTCACCTAATGAACCCCTTACTTTCCCCTTCAGAACAAAATAAAAAGACTTTATTCTTCTCACCTAATCCTAAAAGTCAAATCTCTAACAATAAGGGCAACGACTATTTTTCTTAGCATACAAGATATTAATTAAATTAATTTTAATATATTCATGAACACTACTCAATTCATCTCGAACATTCACCTTAGAAACCCCTTTTTTCTCACACATATGTCTATAAAATATGACCTAATATACTCTCATAACACATCAAATCTCAATGAATTTTTCTTATATTTTACCTCTGAAGCTTCGATCATCTGAGGCAAACAATAGAGAAGAAGATTTGGTTTTTATTTTGTTTATTCTTCTTTTTGGTTCTATGGTTCGATTGAGAATTAAGGGAATTTTGAGGTCTAAAATGGGCCTCCTAAGGAAATTATAAAATAATAGTGGAATAAGATTAGATTACATCATCAAAGTTTAGAGGGAAAAAAAAAACTACTTTTCAACTCATATTTTCATCTTATGTCCCTATGGGTTTACTCAAATTTTGAGTGGGAACACTTGTTGGATGAAAAATTTAATTACTCAGCCAAGGAGTACCCATGTTGCATACTTTCGATGGACACTTCTACACGAAAATGAGAAATACATGAAAAAAGTGTAATGCAATCACATTTTTAATGTATTTCTCATTTTTCGTGTAGTAGGGTCCATCGAAAGTATGCAACATGGGTAATCCATGAATGAGGAATCAAATTATGCATCTAACTATTACTCCCGCTTGAAATTTGATTAAAACCTTAGGGATATAAGTTCAAAATACAAGTTGAAAAAGTAGTTTTATTATTTTATTATTTTTTAACCCAAAAATGGGTAGTCATCCCACATGGTTGACATCATCATCTTGAATTGTATTGGTTCTTATAAATTTTATTTTGGTTATACATTTTTCTTAGGAGGCCCATTTTAGACCTCAAAAGTTCTCTAATGGGGCATATTTCTCTTACAAGGAAAATAACGAAGCATCTTGAAAGAAGATAAGGTTTGGTTTCTTTTGTATATGATCATTGAGATACATTGGGTCTATTTTATTACAGGTGATAATTCAAGATTCAAGGTACATATCCACAGTTTGATAAATATTTAGGGCATATAAAAAAAAATCATGTTTTTCTTTTGCGGTATTTTTGGATTGAAAACAAAACATCTATTTCATCATCCTTTGTGGTTTGATCTCTACAATATAACACTCATTTCTTCTACAGTCTTGTATGCATACTAGAAATAAAATGTCACTAAAGTTTGAATATAATATATGGAATAAATTCATAAGGAAAAAATATGGAATTTTTTTGGATCACTCTTTTGAAGTTACCATGATATGTCTAGGATCAACGAATAAGGTTGAATATGATTTAAAGTTATTTTTACTTTTGAGGAGAAGAGTAGCACGCCTCAGTTTTTGGCCTAACTTAACTATTCCTATGTGGCCTTGATTAAACTACGTAAATACTTATTTCCTTTGTGGTGGTGTCAAATAAGGGCTTGTTGTATTTTCATCGTTTGGTTAGTTGGAATTCACTTGAGATATTTTGATTGAAGGACTTGCTCTTAACATCACCTTAGTCACAAATTTTGACGATATAAGACAAGGGAAGGGCATTTAACTATGATTGTATACCTTCAATGACCTAAGAAACCAAAATCCATACATTTTGTTTAGAACGGGTGTGAAAAACTCTAAAAAAATTCAAATGTTTAGATAGACCTAGTAAGTTGAAGTATAACAGACTTTGTATAACCACCTATTGTATGACCTTTTCACTATAGCTCTTGATATTGTTTAGACTTGGAGTAAGACGAGTAAACATAGTGAACCTATAGGTGTCAATGTATGACAATAATTCTTAACGCAATCTCATTGAGTATCATTGAATAACTTCAAGAACCAAAGGAACTAACCCAATCATTGACTTTGAATTTTATTTTTTCTAACAAGATCATCGTATCATGCGCATCTTGTTGAAAAATATATCATTGCAATTATGAACCAAAGTACAATAAATTTCTTCCTTGACATTTGAAAATAATTGTGGCTATCCTATTATAAAAGTAAAACAGTGACAACAATTGAACTGAATTGATGTGATGGTAGTTGTGACAATATCCTTCATGCTTACTTGACATAGAGTCTGAAATTATGACTTGGAAGTGATATAAAGATGTGATTGTGACAAATATACTTTACAAAGACATGATGACATGACTATGATTAGGGTAATAAATGAAGCCTTATATGGCTATAATGAACTTATGAGTTAATCATGTTATGCTTCAGAAGTTTGGCATTTATTATGATGGCCAATGAAATGGTGATCTTGTAAATTGATTAATTTGAAAATATAGTTAGGGGCCTATTGAATGTAATATAAAATTGCGACCTAGACTTATATCACATACATTATAGGTTGAATTGAAAGTATCTTGATGTGATAGTACTCGTTGAAGTCTAACACACAGATTTGACATTGACCTCATGATAGTTACAATTCATTGATATATTAATGAACACTTGATGAATGGACACTTGGATTGGACAACACACTTGACAGTGGGTTGACACTTTGACTTATAAGTATGACCCTAGGGTTTTTCTTATATTATGACTTAGGTATTTGTGTACAATAACACAACTGTAATCTTGCAGGGCAATAAGTTTTGAAGGCATTATCATCCATATGTACAACATATTGACATAAATATTGAAAGCAAGGTTTGACCAACTGAGAAAGAATGAAATGTTATATGTTGGTAGCTCTCTAAAGACAGAGCTTGAGAGCATTGGTTGTAGGGCATTGGGATGACCTGAGGCACCTTGGTTTGTGCCATTGTTGGATGGCAGTGCTAGATGGTTGCAACATTGTTTGCATCAACACAAGCACTTTGGTATAGTGTGACAATGTGATATGTTAAATGTCTCATTATCATATGATGTTTATCCTTACATGATCAGTGTAGTACAATGACCATTTCGGGTTGATTTTTTTGGTACAACTTGGAAAATGATAAGTTGGATAACATTGTGCAGTGATCCGTTTTTGGATATTGCAGTGATGAGATTGAGCAGGGTTTTTCAGTTTTAGCAAGATTGTATAGTGGGATCAACTGTGCACCTGCAAGACTTGATAGGATATTAATCTTGAGTAGAGAAACATTTTCTTATCCACTATATTCTTATATTGATTCAGGGAAAAAGGGGATCCACTCTAAAAATTGTGAAACATGGTTTGTTTTCTCAATAGGGTGGCAGGGTGGTGCAAGGAAGGTGATTGAAGTCACCTTCAGGTTGTGGAATGAAAACACTTCAGGGAGGCAGGATGGTGCTAGGGAATTTTTTGGCTTGCACAGGGAATTGCGATGTCAAGTCAGATGTGGCTGATAAAATAATGGGGAAGTGAAGCATCCTTTATGAAAACAACTGGTAAAAAAAGTGTTGGGGCACTCATTAGGTTGTGGCTTGATCTATAGGGCATTTCGGCATCCTTCTGGTTGCAACTGGATATTAGGGTCTAGTAGCATCCTATAGGTTGTAGCCCGTGAATTAGGGGTTTGAAGGCTCCGTCAGTTGTAGATGAAATCTTGATGTAATAAATTTTATTTTAACATGGAGAATAAAATTACTAAACAATCATTGGGTGGTTTTTCACCCGGAGGGGGTTTTCCACCTAAAATATTTGTGTCCTTTGTTTTATCTTTCTACATTGTTGTATGGTGTTGTCTTCTGTTGATTATTTTTTATGATCATTTGAAGAAGAACAATAATTATTATTGGATATTAACTAATGCTCTGAAAAATATTAATTTTTTTTGATTGCTAAGAAATACCGATTCACCTTCCCTCTTAGTATTTCCAAAAATTTTATCATGAAACAAGTATTTTTAATCTTTTGCAGGTATTCTAAATAGGTCGACAGATGTATAAAGGATTTTGTCATGTTATGAATGAAAATAAATCATTTTGAACAAAGAGCACACTTTTATCTCTTTTTTCAGGCTCTATAAACTCACGAAAAAGGAAACCTATGGAGTCCACTTTCGACTCTTTTCAGACTCCCAAAATATGAAAACATTTTCAAACAATTGTATTTTCAAGCTCGTTAAAGTAAATGAAAAGACATCTACTCAGTATGAGTTTAACCATTTTCTAGGTTCATATATACTATTTATGAAAAATGAATACGTTAGTCAGTCATGGCTAAGAGGTTCTCTTGGATATCATTCTCTACATTTTCGGACTCAAGGGACTATCTATGAAAAGGAACCTTTCGATTTTTACTTTCGCATCTTTTCAAAATCTCTATAAACATGAAAAATATGTTGAGTTTTCACCTTCGATGGATTCGTAAAAACATCTAACAACGATGAAATCTTCAATCATGAAGAGATTGAACCACTCCTTCTCAGGGTTCGTTAAACATGCTTAGATGGATCCATCTAAAGGATGAACTTACAGATGGAGAATATTTTATCCTCCTAAAGCTTGCTAAAAAATAAAGAGGTATTGACCAACAATGGTTAGGGAAATTGAGAAAATAGGATACTCCACTTGTTAATGGCAGTGAGTCGCTCTTCAACATGATACTCTTCCACTTCATCTCCATGGTTGTTGGTTTGGGAAATATGCTTGTCTTTTGGATCATCACACTGTTTCAAAACCTCCATTTCTGGTTTTGGGTCAATGCTGCCAACTCCATTTAGTGTCATTGATATTTTCAAGAGAGGTCCTTTAGTAAATATCTTCTAGAATAAGCTTAAGCCTTCATTCCATGTGTGTCATTCTTGATCCAGTTCAGTATTAACATCATTTTGTCTGAAATAATGATGCCTATTTTGTGTCATTGATGGGAGATACGTTAAGGCCCTCATGTGATGGGTCACTTCCTGTTGACATCTTCTCATTATCGAAGAAGCTAACTTAGAAACACCCTTTTTTACCTTAGGTATTTCATACATCAATGACCAGTTTCCTCGCTCTTGGTGATAGGTTTTCATCACTAGCTTTTGACCAAAATATTTTTTGTGGTGTTCGAATTCAACTCATTCATTCACGCCAAATGGATTATACTATAGTACCTTGAGAGCCATTCACATCATCAATGGTTACTCTCGCATCTGTTAAAAACTTATATGATTATTTAGTAATAAAATGGTGTCTACAATGTTCAATCTTAGCTCATTGATTCACATGATTAGACTCATACATAAGATAATCAAGTGAATTAGATAGAAGACCCCAGATCTACTTCCATCCATCTAGGTTGCGATTTCAGGATTAATACAAAATTGCAAAGTATGATGGCTATGGTCATACAAACATTCATCCAATCATGGGTCCACAATTTGTCATTAGTGGACATGTCTTTTTTATCATTGTACATGTAATGTTAGCTTATGTGCTGAGCATGGGTATGCCTAAAAAATTATTTATAAATGATTGTCTTGCCTACTGGATGTATGGAGAAAATATTGTTTATTTTCACTGTTTAATTTCTTTAACTGCATAGATATGGATTTTTTTAGCATTTATTCTAATCACCTACTGCAGATCTAAGGAAATTAAGAGCCACATCTGATGTTAGGGTTTTTTTCTATGCACAACTAAAGTGAGTTTTTTTTCGTACGCTTACAATTAGAATTCACACTAACAAAATATATCATGATGTAAATGTATTGTAATAGAAGATGATCTCAACCAGTTGTTCTTGATCCATACTTGTCACAAATTAAATCACTTTAGTCGTCAACCACTACTTCTAACTTTACGCTTTAGGGGGAAATATTTTATAGGCCATTTTTTCGCAGTTGGTCAATAGGCCTGCAAATTCAATCAATCAACATCCACGAGCACTTTGTCATCATCCCTACACAAATCCCTATGAATTAATCTCCCAAATCCTTGTGTTTCTAGGCTTAATTTCTTCAATTCCATTCTTGTAAGGCCCAACACACCCTGGACCATTAGGAACCTACATTCAGTGTAGGTTGCTCCATTCTCCTCCTGCACTAAACATTAGCATTTTATCCCTTGGTGAGGGTGCATTGATTCTAGAAATTCGAGAAAAATAAAAATAATCCCCAAGCTTCCTCTTCCAGAAGCTTCCAAGAGTTCATTCAACCATTTATTTTGCATAAGAACTTCAAATATTATCTAATCCTACCTTGGATATTTCACCTCTTATCCCTTGAGCTCATCCTCCCATCAAGAGTGAATATTAAGCCTAGATTGGTAAATGGATAAGAATTCCTAAACTACCACCCTCTCCTATATATTTACTACCATTCACAAGCTAGGGGTTAGCTTTTGGAGACAATAATTCCATCATGTTGCTTCCTTAAATCCAAGAGAGTCATTATTCCATGTATTGAGGTGAAATAGAGGTGCACTTTGTGGCAAGGAAGGACAAGTCCACTTGGGGAGTTATCTACATATCTACATGATCAAATTCTATATTTGGTTGTAACTCTCTCCATTTATATTAATACTAAGAGTACATTGTTTTCTTACATATGTTCTGTTATGCTATGTTTAAATTCTTTGTTGATCCATTGAATAGAGTGATTGGATAATTCTACATAGATGTCTTAGATCTTTGACTTGTTGTCATTATATGTGCAGGTTCTAATTATAGCAATCAGAGCTAGGATTGGAGGATAAAAATCCAAGAAGAGAGTCAAGTTTCCGACGAATCCCAAGTAAGCCTTATCTAATTGTTTAATTACTTTAACTGAAACATTTATTCTTTTATTTTTGTTGTTTTAGACCAGTCCACTAGGTCTAGGGAATATACTTATGACTGCAATCATAGATTTCGCACAGCAACAACCTCAAGAGATCCATACCTAAGTGATACTAGATTCATTCATAAATTTGTATTCCATTTTTTTGTGTAAAGGATTTATTTGTTTCAACTGTTGGAAATACTGAGAGGGGGGTGAATCAATATTTTTTTTCAATTATTATTTTTACCAATTAAGATCACTTATATTCACGAAACAAAGTGAACAATATAGAATAACAGATTTTATTAATCAGATATAATTGGGACTTAAATCCTCCTCTTTACAATGATTCAAGTACAATAATAGTTTAGGGCTCCAACCCTAGATGAAGACACCAATATTCAATCTCCCAGGCTCCAACCTGTAATTTTCCATGCACCAACTTGGACTTCTCGAGGTTCCAACCCTATCTTCCCAAGGAACCAACCTTGATTTTATGAGGCTTCAACTTCTAGGGCTCCAACCTTATCACTATGATGCTCCAACCTCTAGGGATCCAACCCTATGTATGGTATAGGCTCCAAAATGGTCTTCTTCAAGGACTCCAATCCTCTAGGGATCCAACCCAAAGATTTATTATTCAAGATAAGATCAACGATTCTTCACGACTCCAAATATCTTCTGCAACATGCCCTGGAAATATCTTCACCTTCAAAACTTCCTTCTCCAAATCATTTCATAAATGAAAACCTTATATTCCCAGAAGGTGTCACCATAACTCTTCACAGTACCTAAACAATTTCTTCAAGGTCACTGTAATATCCGGTGTGCGGGTAGGGCTTGCAGCCACGTGTTCGGGTCTGTGTAATGAGGGGTGCTGCGCAAGGGCCCCCGCCCTCAGATGCTCCAGTGGGGTTAGGCCCACCCTTAACACCCTGAGATGCCGTCCTCACTAACAGTTTGATATTTTGGTGTAGTGGTTGGATCTACGTGATATCAATGCTGAGGTCTCGAGGTCGAGATTCACAGAGCGTGGTGGGTTGTAATATTCCGTGTGCGGGTAGGGCCCGCAGCCATGTGTCTAGGCTTGTGTAATGAGGGGTGCTGCGCAAGGGCCCCCACCCTAAGATGCTCTGGTGGGGTAAGGCCCACCCTCAACTCCCTGGGATGCCGCTGTCACTAACAGTTCGAGCTTTTGGTGTAGTGGTTGGATCTACGACTGCAATATTCCAAATCTTGAATTTTCTACAACAATAAGAATACCTTAAGGTATTATAAAGTTTGAGAGCAGAAAGTGATCATATCATATAATTTATTTAAACACATAGCTTCAATAGAACAATCACAAACACAAACTATGCCTTTTTACAATGTCACCAAGTGGGGAAAAGCAACAGTTTTGGCCCCAAAACGTTATTTTCTGAATATCTGAGTTATAATAGTGAAAAATAATAGTTGTGTCCCTTATAATAGAAAATATAGGACATGCATGCAAAATATATTCAGAAACAAATGCCTTTAGCATAGTTAAATAGGCCTCCCATGCTCAAAACAACTAGAAATTGCCAAAACCCCAAGACTGCAAAATGTCGGAGTTGCTGCATAAGAGACTGCGCAGTATGAAGAGAGGTTGAATCAAAAAATAAAGAAAAATATCCGATAATATTATTAGAATACTCAATGAGGCATAAAAATAGAGATCTAATCTCTTTTATACAGATCCAAGAAGACCCAACAAGGGTTTCTTGACAGAAAATATATACAAGAGAAAGTTGCTGCAAATCTGTGGCTGAATAACACTATATAGCTGAAAAAGAAAATAAATGGCTGTAGATTCTTCCCCTAGCTTTCCCAAATAAAGGTTGTTCCTCCTCTTAGGAAACTAGCTCCTCAAAATGGGGTTTTCACCCCTTCCACTGCACACCTTAAGAAATAACGTAGTTTTCTGAAGGGAATATGTTTTTGCTAAAGGTAGGTGATTTTCCCAACACCAGGTAGTGGAAAATTCAGATCATAAACCTCCTCTTAGATTTCTCAAGCAAGATCTCCAAGAAAGAGTAGGGAATCCCCACCCAGGAAAACCCTTACACTAAGCAGTGCAACAACTTAGCTAAACAACTAAGTATGCAGGAAGTCTAAGCAGACCACATGAAAATATAATCTCAAATATATCCATAAGCTCACCATATCCTTCATTATATAATTTATGATTTCTCTCGCCAAGGGTCCCACCCACTATGAGGTTTCTTCCATGCAAAGGCTCCTCCACAAAACTATGTTGTCCATCAAGATGGTGCAATGGATCTAGAAAGCTTCGTTGATTTGGTCAACCTTGACTGATTCTTCATGCCCTATCTCTTTTCACACTCACGGTGCCTTCATTTTATCTAGCTGGATTGATCTCTATTCACATTGAGCTAGCTTTATTTAGAATCCACTTCTTTGAGAATAAATCATGTTGACTTGGTCAAAATTGACCTTGTTCACACATGTGGATGATTGAACTAGTTATTACATGATCCCCTTTCACATTAGGAGGGATTTTTATTCATACTTGAACAAATTAGGAGCCTCTTTGCTCAATTATTCATGTATCTAGATTTCAAAAGAAAAATTTATATTCCTATTAGCTGAAGCTAAATTAGGAATATTAAAGTCTTCCCCTCCCAAATGTTGCTTGTCCTCAAGCAACTCCAAGGGTTCTGCAAAATCTCCCCACTTCCTCTTGTGGCCCTCTCATCCCATAGTCTCCTCCATGGCTTCAAAATTTCTTCAAAAATTCCATCTCCCAATGGCTCCTCCCAAGTGTGCAAGTTGGCCTTTGGTGAATAAACCCAATGGCTCTCATCATGAAATAATGGAAGGTTGTTATGGAAACCTTCTTGCTGATCCATGGCCTTCTCAAGATAGAAGTGATGAAAATCATGGAAAATATCATCATCAATGGAGGCCTCCCTCCTCCATGTTATCATCCAAATAAAATGAATCACCCTTCAGCTTGGTAATTCATAGAAAAGCTGCTCCCAATTGCTCATGAGAGGCATGCCACAAGCGCTCCAACAAAACACATGGTCCACATCATAAAGAAACAAGTGATATACAATGGTGGCCATAAATTTTCTCATGCTCCCTTTGGAACATGTAGTGTAGAAAAAGTGGGGACTCTCTTCCCCCAAAGACACACCCAACAAATGTGTCTCCCTTCCAACCATGTTCCCATAAAAAATAAGAACATCTTCAGCCTCTGGGATCATAAGTAAGATCATGCTAGCTTACATATACAATAAAGAAGAAGGACAATGGTCCCTCACGTGCAACCAACGCATTTTTCCTCCTAACTACCATAGAATATGATATGACAAGTGTTCTCCCCAACACTTGTTTGCTGCCCCATCCTTCTTGCATGCTTGGAGAAGGTGTATGATGGTTGGTGTTGATGAATCACACCATGAGGAGTACATCATCTCTCTAATATCTCCCAAAGAATGGCCAACATCACCATTGTTCATTGCCCAAAGTGGCTCATGAAGCCCATCAGAAAAAGTGCCCCCTCTTGGAGCCAAGACTTGCACATGAGTGTTAGGAGAATACACGTATATAATAGATACATCATGAGATTCTACAATACATTGTTTGTCATACACTT
Source organism: Pinus albicaulis (assembly GCA_034641835.2). Taxonomy (NCBI): domain Eukaryota; kingdom Viridiplantae; phylum Streptophyta; class Pinopsida; order Pinales; family Pinaceae; genus Pinus; species Pinus albicaulis. Next base: position 1,040,299,117 of record CM076581.1, read on the forward strand.
GTTTAAAATCAGTAAGGTAGCTCATTGCTGAGCTCCCTCTCACACTCAATAAATAAGGATGTGATAATGATAACTCTTCCCAAGAGCTATGTTCCTCCTCAACCAGCAAATGATTCATGCACTTACTCATATGAGAGTGCATCTCCTCCTTGAAATTTTCCCACATAAATCCATCTAAGATAGTATGATATGTTTTAATGAAGCTAGTGGGATTTGAAAGTAAGACCTCATAAATTATATCAAGTAGTTTATTCTTGAGTTTGGAATCTTTGGTTAAGTAGATCTGATAATGACCATAAATGATTCCATTAACTACCTTATATTTTCCATCCATTGCTTTCCCATCAATAACCTTACATGTGAATAGGTCCTTAGAATATTCAAACAAGAGTTGGGACTCCCAATAAGGGTCTAGGCTTCTCAACATTGATAGCGCTGTAGAAGTAAGAAATGATGCATTTTTCATATGATGGCTCTCCTCCTTGACATACTTGATGTCAAAGTCACATGTTGGAGTATTCCCAACTTTCTTTTGCTGCCTTTCTTGCAACTTATCTTTCTTAAGACAAGATTGAAGTTTAGGAAAGTCACCCTACCCTTGAAAGGTTCTCTTTCTCAAAAACTTCCACAATTTTGCTCCTGCATACAAAATGGAAATTATTTTTTTGTTATGCTCAGAAATATTCATTATATATTGGATTATCCTTTGCTACTCCAAATCTATGGAGTAGCCCCTTGATACTATGCTCATATCAGCACAAATTTCTGAATCTATTCCCTCCAATGCAAATAGATGAATGGAAGGAACCAAGGTCAATTTCAGAAATTTTCCTAGCCTTCCATCAATGCTTTTCAGCATTGTAGTAGCTCCTTCCAAGGTTCCCTCTTTAAAAAAATATGTTTATGCTGCATATAGTTGAGAGAAAACTTTAGTTTCCCTCCAATCAGGATGTCTTCTTGCTGAAATGCCTCCTTGCAAAGAGGCATCAAGGCATAGAGTAGGGTATGAATGTAGGTGGACAGATTTTCCCCTACCATTGTTGCATGGGTCATATTACCTTATTTTTTCTTTCAAAATCTGAAATAGAGAAGGGTACATACTCTTCATCTTGTGATGCCATTCCTCCTCTTTTCCTTCTCCTATCTTCAAGATCCCATCACTTGGCAATGAAAGTGCATGCTGTTCATGTGTTATGCCAAGAGCTCTATGTGTGAGACCCTTTGGAACTCCTTGCAAGAGTGCAAGAGTTTCTTTCCTTGGAGAAAGTGCTCCATCCTCTTCTTCATGAGGTGTTTGAGGTGCCCTTGATATGACTGCGTTATTTTCTTTTGCCTCTCCTTTCTCTTCTTCACTAGTTGAGGTTGCCTTAACTTCAACAAAAGACCTTAGATCTTGGTCCTCTTTTGAAGAAGGAATCTTCATGTCTTCACTTTGAGAAGGAAGCCCTTCATCCAAAGGAGATCTTGCCCTTAGAAAAGTATCAAACAAGCTCACCTCCTCTTCATTTCCTTTCAGAAATGGAGTTGGATATATAGACCCTCCCAACTCATGCAAAAGTTTTGTTTGTTGTGGTTTGATAGTTGCAATAGAAGATGTTTCACATGAGATATCATCAAACCTCTCTACTAATATTTCAATGAACTTTGCATAATTGGATGTATTTGCATTCTTTAAGGAAACTGATTCAAACAACCACCAAGCATAGGCCTTACCCTCAAAATGTAGCTCTGCTACTTTGATGGCTTCAAATTCTAAGACTTGATGTTGCTACACAAAGGTGTCTAGCTCCTTCACCCAAGCCCTAGCTGGACATAGAGGTGATCCATCAAAAGTGGATAGAAAGAATATACCCTCACCCTGCTTCTTTCTCATTGTTCTCTTTTCCTTCTTCATTTGGAAAAACACTTGGAAATTCAAGTGATATTTGAACTCCTCAGATTGAGCTTCATATTCCCGCAAATAATCACCAAGAGTATCTTTCTTTGGCACTGTTGGGGTTCCCATGTTTTGGCCAGGTTGGCAAGACCAAAAGATGAGACGACATAGAACCACTTTGGAACCTCCGGATCTAGCCCTCCTGGGTTCAGAGAGGGATCTCTCTATGGGAGTCAAAGGATATGACTTTGAGACTCAGGTTTAAGATTTTAGGCTAGTTATAGGCACAGGGTTGTTTGTTTGATTGTTGAGTTTGGTTGTTGGGAATCAAGAAGGAAGGGACCATCGTAAGACAAGGATGAGCAAAGAGGAAAACTAGGCAAAGGTAGATAACTCAGAGAACATCAAGGCCATTGGGAAATGGAGTCAAGAAAGGGTTTACTTGTTGTTCAATGTGCAAGCTTTCAATTGGGCTGGTCATCTAAAACATTTGGATCTCTAAGTTGGAGGGTGGGATGGACATTAAGGACTGAAAATGAGGGAAGGAGAACCATTCAATTCTGTCTATAGATCAAGCCAGAGGTCATTTAACTCCAGACCTACTTGGACAAAATCAGAGGGAAATACAAGGGATCTTAGAAAGGCTAACTGGTCGAGCAAGGATCCTAGTGGACAGGGCTAGCACTAATCCCCAGTGTTCCCAAACCTTCCAGCTAAATCCTACCAAGAACATCTGAACATGGATTTCATCAATTCATACATCAGAGAGTAGGCAACGACATCCACCACACTGGTTAAATCAATTGAAATCAACATTCAGACACACATATAAGCATAAAACATTGGGGTAGGGAGAGCAGGAAATATTGGGCACCTATCAAGGGTGAATCCTATATTATACTTCTGTTTCCTACCAGCAGAAATGAAATGAAATGTAACATGCAATGAAAGCAAGTCAATCACAAATACAGAGAAAGAGGAAACATCACCAGCTGCTTCAGATCAGGATCCAAAGAAATATGCTTGTCATATTAAAAACAAAACCAATCAGGTACAACATTGCCCACAACTTGAACATTCAACCTAAATACACCATATCTCAGCCTATCTTACAATATTACATAGAAAACTTGTCTCGAGAGGAACAATGCTTGCATTTCACTAATATCTCATCAACAACCATTACAATGCTTCTTTCTGTGCTTTATAGCAGATGATGAACAGAAGATCGACTGAGAAGGTAGGTGAATACTTAAATGTAATATTAAATACACAAATGAATGCATGGTCGAGACCCATTCTGTTTGAATGCTTGAGTACTTAATCTCTGTCACCTCTTTATGCAGGAGCGATCTTCTTCAGATATGACTTTGACATCATTTGGCTATAGTACTCCTGGTGCTTTCAACAAAAATAAAATAATCTGCAGGGAAGTCTGTCTCATAAATGTTTGATTTGTTTTGAACTGTAGTTAGGGCGGAAATTCTTTCAGGGATATTCTGCATAATAAGAGCTATATGGGTGCCCTATACTTGATGGAGAAAAGCATCCTGCTGATGAATAAACCCAGATGGTACCTATTACTGTGCTCAGGATTTTGGGATCGATCCTCGGGGTTTTCAAACTTCCACTTTACCCCCTAAACCTCTGATTATAGGCTCAAGACCGTCATTAGCTTGCCTTAATCTTCCTTTCTCTTTGTACCGAAACACTCTGCTGCTCCATTTTACTTCTGACAGGGTAGCTCGGGTCTTAATGGCGCTGAAAGGTTTTCCATGCTCGAAGTCTACTTTTTCTTTTCTTGATGCAAATCCTACCAGCTGCTTTCTTTGACTATCCCACGGCAGTACTAGCCCTTAGATTTAAATCTGTCTGCACAGCTTGCTATGTAGAATCATGGCGGTCTTTCCCTTCAGAAACCCTGCAAAAAAACCAACCCATGAGGAAAACCATGGAAGCGAACGATGGATGAGGTGGACGGAAGTAATGGACGCATTTGGTGATGTGGCGGAAGAAATCACAGAGGAAACAATGAAAACTTGCTATGGTAGGTGATTGACGGAACACAGAATGAAAACGAATGAGAAAACATTAAAAAACACGAAAAGAATCAAATATACGCGATGGAATGGGAGAAGGTACGGATGGAACGCGTGGGGTGACGTGGCAGGACCCGGGGACAGCGGAATGGTCAACAATGCATGGACAGATCTGGACCGTCGAACGGGCGGATACTGACGGCGTGGAGCGACGGACGGAGGGTCAGCTGGTATGACAGACGAAGGTTAAACAGTGCGTGGTTCAGATGGACGACAGCCGTTGGATGAAGGGATTTGGATCGGAAAGCGCTTAGCAATTCCGCTACCTGGCCACCGACCAAACATTAATGTGCGGAATGAGAGCAGGTTTGCTGTCGTACCGAGGACACATGGCCAGCGCTGAATGGAATCGCTGGTCGCTCGAAGAAGACCACTTATGCGGATGAGTGGTGCGGAAAAAACCACATGGTTTTGGAACAGTGCAGGCAGGCGGGGACCACTGTTTCGGGAGATCACCGCGCCATCGGATCCAGTGTTTAACGGACAGCGGAGATTTACCGAAAGATCAAACCGGCGGCAAACCTTTAAAACCCAAAAATGTGATTTATCAAAGGTTTTTTATGATTTTTTGGGCGGAGAAAGGGTTGGAGGGGATAAGCGCCCAACGGGTTTAGCGAGTGGTCCTGGTGCTGGGTCTTATGGGAGAGAAAAGTGCGGCGGTTAATGGAGAAAGGGGCTAGGCTTAATATAAGGTTTTAAGTGGGTTTTCCAAGCCTTTCCGATGTATTTTGAGGCCGAGGGAGGTAACGGTAGGGAGGAGATGGAGAGATTGGAGGAAACAAAGGGTGATGGTGGGGCTTAGATAGGATTTAGGGGGGACTTAAGGGGATAATGGAGGGGTTAAAGGGAGAATTTGACAAAGGGAGAGGGGGAAAGTGATATTTTGCAAAGGTATAAAGGGCAATAATGGGCCCTTTGAGAAATGGATCAGCAGAGGGACTATATTTAGGCACAGTACACAGAGACTTCATGGAGGATGGGTTTTCAGGGGGAAAGGCATTCCTTGAAGGCTCCCAAACAATCTAGCCCCCAACTTGCTTGCCAAGAATTTCATAGGGGGGCTAACAGGCACTTCTCCTTTCTTCCTCTTCATTAAGAGATTGTTGATAGAACATGGTAGATCTGATGATATGGCTGAATGCTCATATCCAAATTATGAGGATTTAGAATCTTCCTCCGGTATAGATCTATGTGAGGGATCTTCATGTGTTTCCCTCCTCATATCTTTGATGCCCTTGATTTCGCCTTGCAGATAGGAAAAGAGAATTTTTGAGAAACTCCTTTATCCAGATAACAAGGGTTTTCTCTGATTTTTTTTGCAAATATCCTTCTCCCCATGAGAAGACTCCATAATTCTTGAGCTCACAGGCTGAGCCAAGATTGTTGCTTCGATACCACTGTAATATTCCAAATTTGGAATTTTATACAAAAATAAGAATACCTTAAGGTATTATAAAGTTGGAGAGCCGAAATTTATCATCTCATATAATGTATTTAAACACATAGCTTCAATAGAACAATCACAACAACAAACTATGTCTGTTTACAATGTCACCAAGTGGGAAAAGCAGCAGTTTTGGCCCCAAAACGTTATTTTCTAAATATCTAAGTTATAAGAGTGAAAATAATGGTTGTGTCCCTTAGAATAGAAAATATAGGACATGAATGCAAAATATTTTCAGAAACAAATTCCTTTAGCATAGTTAAACAGGCTTCCCATGCTCAAAACAACTAGAAATTGCCAAAACCCCAAGATTGCAAAATGCCAGAGTTGTTGCATAAGAGACTGCACAGTCTAAAGAGAGGTTGAATAATAAAATAGAGAAATATATCTGATAATATTATTAGAATGCTCAATGAGGCATAAAAACAGAGATCTAATCTCTTTTATACAGATCCAAGAAGACCTGGCAAAGGTTTCTTGACATAAAAGATATACAAGAGAAAGCTACTTCAAATTTGTGGCTGAATAACACTGTATGGCTGAATCTCTACATAAGATGGATGAACAAGCAAAGAAATGGCTATAGATGCTTCCCATATCTTTCCCAAAGAAAGGTTGATCCTCCTCTTGGGAAACTAGCTCCTCAAAATGGGGTTTTCACCCCTTCCACTGCACACCTTAAGAAATAATGTAGTTTTCTGAAGGGGCTGAATTTTTTATGAAGGTAGGTGCTTGGCCCAACACCAGGTAGTCGAAAATTCATATCAGAAACGTTTTCCTAGATTTCTCAAGCAAGATCTCCAAGAAAGAGTAGGGAATCCCCACCCGAGAAAACCCTTGCACTAAGCAGTGCAGCAACTTAGCTAAACAGATAAGTATGCAGGAAGTCTAAGCCAACCACATGAAAATATAATCTCCAATATATCCATAAGCTTGCCATCTCCTTCATTATATAATTGATGAGTTCTCTCACCAAGGGTCCCACCCACTATGAGGTTGCTTCCATGCAAAGGCTCCTCCGCAAAAACTGTGTTTTCCATCAAGATGGTGCAATGGATCTAGGCAGCTCTGTTGATTTGGTCAGCCTTGACTGATTCTTCATGCCCTGTCTCTTTTCACACTCAAGGTGCCTTCATTTTATCTAGCTAGATTGATCTCTATTCACATTGAGCGAGCTTTATTTAGAATCCACTTCTTTGAGAATAAATCATGTTGACTTGGTCAAAATTTACCTTTTTCACACATGTGGATGCTTGAACTAGTTATTACATGATCCCCTTTAACATTAGCAGGGATTTTTATTCATACTTGAAAAAATTAGGAGCCTCCTTGCTCAATTATTCATGTATCTAGATTTCAAAAGAAAAATTAATATTCCTATAAGCTGAAGCTAAATTAGGAATATTACAGTCACCTCATGATGACTATTGTATCATGGTATCCAAGGGAAATGATGTATACTATAGGACTACCACAAAAAAATATCTCCAAGTGGGCCTCTTCAAATTTTATCCCAAGAGGTAACTAGGTTGCTTTAATAGTCTGCTGTAGATATACGCCAAATAATCCTCCAACTGCTTCACAATGTTTTTCAATCTCCAACTGTCTAATATGCTTAAAATAAGTATCAACCATTGTCCTCAATGGATATTCAATAATACTAGACATTCTCCAAACTTCTTAAGTCATCAATTCTACTTCAACAAGACTCGACAAAGACTTCACTATATTGTTGCACAATAGGTCCTCAACAATGATCCAACAAATGATCTTCTTCAAAACATGTCTTCAAGGTAAGTCTCCACAAGCAGCTTCAATGTTCTCACAAATCACCAATTTCAATTAATCCTTCAACAGGTGACTGAACTTCTAGTTTATTATATTAGTATTTTCCTTCAAATGATTCTAGTGATATGCTACAATACAGGCCTCAAGGTTCCACAATTGGTTAACAAATAAAACCTTCATAAGAATAAATCCAAGCCTTTTGAGACTACAATTCCATGTTGAGTGATCTATCTCTGAATCCTCTAGCATTTTTGAGGTGAGATACCTCAGGTTTGAACCCCACTGTTCTACCTAAAATGAAACTATAATGTAACTATAACAAGTTGTTATCCGAACTTCACAGGAAGATGAAAATAGGTCTGAGGTGTGGTAATTATTTCACAAGAAAGTTGTCTAAGTTGTTATGAGACTCTCCCCAAAGGTTGTTGTCAATTTAAATTGTAATACCACTACCTAAAACTTTAAGCTTGCTGGAGCCAAGTTATTGTAGCCCTTCCACAGTCCAGGTATTTGAGTGTGATCACAGGTTTGAAGGTCAATAATATTCAATGTAGTATAGCCTGAATTTAGGCCTCCTCCACAAGTTCGAAATCACATATTCAAGCTTGAAATAGCCCTCCTCCACAACTATAATATATCTAAGCCTTTCAAATGTATAACTAAATCTTCAATTCCTACCAGATGTGACAAGTATATACAATAAATTGAGGTACGTATGATTATTGAAATCTAGCCCAAACAATGATCTTCAAGTCTTCCTTGGCCTCTATCTTACTTCTCTAAATTGGCCACTGATTTTTGAACTTTCTTATCTAAAATATCACCAAACTTGCTAGCTAAAATGACTGAGCTTAGGTTTATATTTTTAGTCGTTTGAGTCTTATGAAAATACATGATTGTTGGAGAATTTAAGTCGACCTGACCATGGGGTAGCTGACCTATATATTTTTACTGTGGTTTTGTGGCATGGTTTTAATAAATAACAGATAACCTTAACATGATTTTTTTAACTCACTATCATATTGTAAGGGGGATGAAACACTTTGTATTATTAATAATTTTTTAAACAATCATTGCCCACAATAGCTATAACTCATTTCACCTAGATTCCCACATATGATTTCTTTAAATTGGTCTTCATGTTAAGGTTGATTATGATATGATATAGGGTAATAGAATTAGGGTTATGTTCTTATGATTTTATCATCAATAAGGGCTTGTATATTAAGGACTCCATTTATGCATAGAACGTTTTATGTTTAACATATTTAAATACATCTTGAACGTATTTGGCACCTAGGGATTGTCATTATACATCAATTTTGATGTTTATTGAATCATGGGAAGATTTAGGGGTTTATCATATGAATTATCCATGTTACAAAATATAATTAGAGTTGCATTAATGTACTTGGAATTTGTATCTAGAGTTTTATCAATGGATCATGCTTAAACAAACTAGGGTTTGTCACCATGAATTTATGGCTAGGGATTTTCTCCTAGGGTTTGCGTGAGGATAGAGCAACATAAAAAAGGGTAATACATCACAAGAATATTTTCCATATCCAACAATGCATATTGACATCAATGACAACTTTGACCAACAATCTCCCCCTTTATAATTGATGGAATTATTGTTTCCCTTTCAACAATTTTGGCACCTTTTACATCAATGGAAAATGGGGTGGCCAAGTCACGCGGGCTTCACTCAATTATCCTCTAATATATCACATGCATTCGTGGAATACTAAAAAATACCCCTAGTTTGACTACATATTGGAAAATACCTCTAAAAATCACATTATTTAACACCCTACCAATACAAACCCAATACATCTTCCTAATTAAAAAAACCCATACTTTTACTAGATATTGTAGGTATCTGTTTTTTGATTAACATTTTTTATACCCATTTATATATTTTCATTAAATTTGAGATCCATTTTTTATACTTGCCAATATAAAAATCGTTTTCCCCCTATATATACCCCAATATATTATTTCATTTTTCCCTCAATATATATCGCCCAATATGAGTCAATGTGGGATGGTATTGCTCCCCATTGCATCCCACATGGCCCAAGTACTCCCCCTATCAAGCTAATTTTTTATATGTTGTTCAATTGTATTTCCTTCATCAATCATAATTATCCATAATAAATAAGTTTATCCCCCTTCCATGGTGCTCTTCTTTAATTTTATTTCTCGCCATAAGCATTTGCATGCTTTCATGGAAATGGATGAAGTATATGATCAACCGACTCCCCCTGCCTGCATAAAATCCTCTAGCTCATCTTTTTGCTTTAGATGAGAAGGATTGTTGCCTTGTGATCAAGTGGAAGACATCTTTAGCAATGGTCCATCAGATGAGTAAAGGTTAATGTTCTTCAATGGAGTTGCTCCTGAGAGATGATCTATCAAAATATTTTCCATGTGTGACTCATCAAGGGTTCATAGGGCTCTTTTTGTATATCTTCTGCAAGAATTGTTAAGAATCGTACACTCCCATTAACAATATGCGTGGTTTGCTTTTTGGCAAAGTCTCATCACCAAAACTTGGAATATCATATCAAATATGTCTTCGTCAAAGCAACAACTAGGGATAATTTTAAGGATGAGAAATTATCTTGAAGTTTAAAAACCTAGCGAATCTCACTAGTCCCTAATATGCAAACTATAAATTTTTTATTGATGTATTTGTAAAATTATTCAAATTTATAATGATTTTATATATAATCTCTATATAATGTTGGCAATTTTTAACAAAAAATACTTTTATATTGTAAACTTTAGGTGAATCATTTCTATAAAAAATGGAAATTCACGAATCTTTTTTTTTTTGAAAAATCATTGAGAATTAGCCCACTTGCGAATATTAGCCCCTAAAATTTTCCATGGAAACAACATGTGTTTTTGGCTTGAGTGTTGAAAAGACCTTCTGATCCAATTTTCTTTCTTCTCCACACTTGTGTAAGTTTCTTTTTTGGCTTGGTTGTTACGGTTTTAGGTTATTTAGGGACCCAAGTCAAGTTTCTATCATGAGCCATATGTCCTATTTTATGACATTTGAAGCACTCCATCTTATTCATGAATGAGGAATCATGAATTCTTCTTGCAAAATTGATTCTAGGGAGATTACGAGGACCATTATATTTGTCCTTTTGGTATGCCCTACAATCCTTCGTCATATGCCAAAAATTTGTACAAGAATAGAAATAACCAAAAACTATACTTCGGTATCTGGGAGATGGATATTGTCTTGATGTACTTATAAAGTATTTTTTCCTTGGGATTATTTGACGATATACATTTCCTCTTGCATCCTTGATACCTTCTGCAAAGTATTTCCTTGATGTAATTCTAAGGTCATTTTGCCTTAAAATACGTTGGTCAAATTTGTTGGATCTTGCATTATTGACACCATCTACAAATCATCTTGGAGTAGGGTTTCTTACAATGTTATCTTGAATCTTCTCCTTTCTTTTGCGAGAAATAGGGACATCAATATTTATTCCAAGATTTTCCATATCCTTGTTTTTTGAAACATTATCATTTGCACCATTTTTATTTGAGGGTTCACCTGCATATCCAAGACCTGATTTATCGAGGAGAAATATTTTATGACTTAGGATGTCATCTAAGGTTTGATAAATATTGAGACTCTTGTTCATATGATCAACCTCTTTCCTTTAGACACTGTTTTTTTCTTTCATCATCTTGAATTCTTCATCCTTCTTTGCTAGATTGTTCTCCATTTCTTTCTTCAATCTCATTGCTTCACATTTTTTGGCCTTGAGAGAGGTGATATCTGATTTTAACTTTGAGATATCTTCATTCTTTTCTTTAAGTTGGCATATCATGTAATTTCTTTCCTTTTCTGCTTCATTGAATTATCCTTCTAGGAGTGCCAAAGCTTCTGTCACATTTTCAGCTCCTTGTGCTTGTTTCTTTGCTTCTTCTAGTTGAGATTTAAGGGAGGATATCTCTTCCTTGTATTGACCAATTTTCACTTCAAGTTTGTTCAAGTCCTTGTGTCTTTCTCCAAGATGGATTGTAAAATTATTTTCCTTTTTATTTGCTTTATCCAATTGATTTGTCATGGATATGACTTCTTCATGCTGCCTTTTCTTTAATTGATGAAATTCCTCCTCAATCTTGTTCACCTCCTCATATCTTTCTTGTAATTGAAGTTGAAAATGTTAACTTCCTTCCTCATCTTGTCAAGTTCATGGACACCATCTTGTGCTTGCTTCTTGAGCTCCTCATTTTCCTTTCTCAAATAGATTATATCTTCTAGTTCATCTACAAGTTTTTCCATCAGATCTTCTATGAAGTTCTCTTCATTTTCATCATCTTATAAGTCTTCTTTGGTCTTGATGTCTTCTTTCTTATTTTCAACTTCCTTAATGGGTTTTGGATTTTATTCTTGCTTTCCATCATCTTCTTGAATATAGGTCATGGTCAATGCACTTTTTGAGTTAATATATTGAAGTTTGTCCCACATATGTTTTGTTGAATAACATTTATCCACTTTGGCCTTTATAGGATCTGGTAGCCCACTAAATTTTTCTCTTATCAAATTATCATTATATTTCATAGATTATTCTTCCATCGTGCTTTCAGTAATCATTGATTTGCAGACTTCAAACCCTTCAGCCAATAAAAAATTCTTCATTATTTCCTTCCATATATCAAGGTTTCCATTGAATAATAGAGCTTTCCCAATTTGATTATATTCTTCTTTGATGGTTGAATAAGAGACATATTTATAAGCATTGGAGGCTTTCTTCCTTGGCTTTTCCATTTGTGTTCTAGGGATCAACCTTCAAGTTGTTAGGCTTTGAGCGAAGGTCCCGCCTCTCATACCAATTTTTGGAAATACTAAGAGGGGGTGAATAAGTATTTCTTTTCAATTGTTATTTTTACCAGTTAAGATCAGTTATATTTAGAGCACAAAATGAACAGTATAGAATAAAAGATTTTATTAATAATATATAACGAGGACTTAAATAATATTCTTTACAATGAATCAAGTACAATAATAGTTTAGGGATCTAACACTAGATGAAGACACCAATATTCAATCTCTCAGGCCCCAACTTGTACTTTTCCAAGCAGTGACTTGGAATTTAAGAGGCTCCAACCTCTAATGCTCCAACCCTATCTTCCCAAGGAACCAACCTTGTCTCTATGAGGCCCAACCCTATCTTCTAGGGCTCCAACCTTGTCACTATGATGCTCCGAACTATAGGGATCCAACCCTATCTCTCATATAGGTTCCAACCGAGTCTTCTTCTAGGAGTCTTATCCTCTAGGGCTACAACCCAAAAATTTGATTGTTCAAGATAATATCAATGATTCTTCATGGCTCCCAATATCTTCTACAACGAGCCTTGAAAATATCTTCACCTTCAACACAGCCTTCTCCAAATCACTTCACGAATGACAACCCTATCTTCTGAAAGGGTGTCACCACAACTCTTCATGGTACCCGAACAATTTCTTCAAGTTCATCTCGTGATGAATAATGCATCATGGTCTCTAAGGATCTCCACGAATCTTTAAAGTTAGCTTCAAGGGAAAGGATGTATACTTAAGGACTGCTCCAACAAATATCTCCAAGTGGGATTCTGCAAATCTAATCCCAAGGGTAACTACGTTGCTCAATAGTCTACTCTAGATCTACACCAAACAATCCTCCAAGTGCTTCACAATGTTTTTCAATGCTCCAACTATCTAGCCTGCTTCAAATAAATGGCAACCATTGTCCTCAATGGGTATTCAATAATAATAGAGATGCTCCAAACTTCTTAGGTCATCAAATCTCCTTCAACAAGACTTGACAAATACTTCACTGTATTTTATCACAATACGTCCTCAACAATGATCCAAAAACTGGTCTTCTTCAAAACAAGTCTTTAAGATAAGTATCCAGAAGCTGATTCAAGGTTCTCACAAATCTTCAACTTCAGTTAAGCCTTCAACATGTGACTGAACTTATATTTTATTATATTAGTATTTTCCTTCAAATGATGCCAATAATATGCTACAATAAAGGCCTCAAGGTGCTACAATTGGCTAATAAATCAAACCTTCATAAGAATAAGTCCGAACCTTTTGAGACTGCAATTCCGAGCTAAGTAAGCTATCTCTGAATCCTCCAACAATTATGAGGTGAGATACCTTAGCTTCGAACCCCATTGTCTTGTCTAAAACACAACTATATTGTAACTATCAAAGGTTGTTGTCTGAACTTCATAGGCAGATGAAAACATGTCTCAGGTGTGGGAATTCTTTCACAAGAGATTTGTCCAAGTTGTTGTGTGACTCTTCCACAAGGTTGTTGTCAAGTTGAACTGTAATACCACTATTTGAAAATTTAAGCTTGTTGGAGCTAAGTTATTGTAGCCCTTCAAGATTCTAAGCCTTGGAGTGTGATCACAGGTTCGAGGGTCAATAAAATTCACTATACTATATACCAAATGTATGCCTCCTCCACAGGTCTGCAATCATAGACTGGAGCCTCAACTAGCGCTCCTCCACAACTGTAATATATCTGAGCCTTTCAAATGTATAATAAAATCTTGCATTCCTACCATAGGTGACAAGTATATAAAAAAAATCAAGGTTTGTATCCTTGTTGAAATCTAGCCCAAACATTGATCTTCAAGTCTTCCTCAGACTCTGTCTTACTTCTCTGAATTGGCCACCGAGTTCTGTGCTAATTTCTTCTCTAAAATCTCACTGAACTTGTTGGCTGAAATGAATGAGATCAGGTTTATATTTATAGTGGTTTGAGTCTTATGAAAAGACATGATTGTTGGAGAATTTACATTGACCCGACCATGGGGCAACCGACCTATATATTTTTACTATGGTTTTATAGCATTGTTTGAATAAATAATAGAGATCCTTAATGTGATTTTTTAAATCAAGGTGGACTGTAATTTTGCAAGGGGGATGCAAAAATTTGTATTCTTTATACATTTTTAAATAATATGTTGTATCTTAAGAGACAATCCCTCAGTTTTGAAAGGAATCAATGCTTAAGAACATTTTAAAAGTGTGTCACAGGAATGATTTTATCATGAGGTCTTTGTTCTATCCGTCTGGGAACTAGTTTCTTAATGATATGGAATAATAAAAGATTTCATAATGTCATTCACTGTCGATATATTATTGGAAGGAATACTTTTAGGGGAAACTCAAAATGATATGCTGAGGAGCAGAATATACCACTTTAAATCTTCAGAGGAAATTCATGGAGAGAGAGGAAACTTCAAAATAATATGCTGTAAACACACAATCTATTAATTTAAAGTTTCATCAAGAGTTTTTGAAGAGAGGGGAAACTCAAAATTATATGCTGAGGAGCGAAATCTACCACTTTAAAGTTTCAGAGAGAATTGGTGAGGAGAGAAAATTTGGCGTGAGGGAGCACAAATTAAGGTTATTTAATGCTTACACATAGATGTAATTAAGATACCGACTACTACATTACTTCACTTCATTCAAAGAAGAAAGGACACAAAATGGCACAAGAAATACGAATCACCATCAATAGTTGAAGAAAAATTGCTGCCACTTTCATTTACCAATAAAAAAAAGAAGTACAAAATGTAATCCCCAAGAGGTCCAGAACTCGAAACCCTATTTATGTCTTTCTCTCTTGCTTAAATACAAAAAAAGCAGTTTGTAACTGCTCGAGCTTCTTGGAACTCCTAAACTGCCTAAACTGTTAAACTAATTATTACATTGCAATCGTGGACAACATTGTAGCTTCGATCTTAATAAGGAAAACATAATACACTTGGAATAGTCCTTTTGCTAAGTCTGTTTTTTTGTTGATGTGTCCCTCCAAAGTGCCGAGGTGTCCTTTCTCATTATGATGCGATATTTTTACAGTTTTGCAACAACGCCCTTGTGCCTGAAGATCCCCAGTTGTCGTACTTCTAACAGGGCCATTATATTCTCTTGTGCTTGGCTCTCTCTATGCCTCTGTGTGTTTCAGCTTTGATGTCCCAATAGTCTGTATAAACACATCTCTATGCAACTTTGCCTAGGCTTTTCTGTTTCGAATGCTATCATCATGTCACCTGCTACCCGACTCTTCCTCTTCTGCACACACTTGTTGCATTATATCTTTTATTATCCTCTGCCCTGTATTAGACCACATACCCAATTTTCTCTACCTGCGTTCAAACTTTCTTTCATTACCAAGACATTTCACCAGCTTTACATTATAATCCTATTTTATCGCTCTGATGCGATTTAACACAAAAACTGCCTTACCTCCAGATTTGAAAACCTTTGGCATTCACGTTTGAAACCACATCGCATTTGAATAATGGAGTTTTATTAAACATACATACGGAAGCAATCAACAACAGTCTCATTAAAATATATCATGCTCAAACCACTTAGATACACACGACACAGTGGTTTTAGGGTCCCACAACTTGGTGACCAATTGGAAGCAATCGCACTATGAAATTTATTTGATATCGCATGTTGGAAATTATAACAAAATAGCTTAAATGGAAAAAAAATGAAATTTCCGATGCGAATTTGCGATGGCAGTTTTGCATCGCAACATCGCAACTTTTATAAATTATCACAAATCATTTCCCGTAAGTTTAAGGCTATACTGATAAGTGTTAAAACATAATTTATGCGATGTGAGATATGCGCTGGTGTGCTATGATGACACGTGGAAATCACAAAAAATGGCACAAGAAATACGAATCACCATCAACAGTTGAAGGAAACTTGCTGCTACTTTCATTTACCAATCAGAAAAAAAAGTTTAAAATTTAATCCCCAAGAGGTCCAAAACTTGAAACCCTATTTATGTCTTTCTCTCTTGCTTAAATACAAAGAAAAGTAGTTTGTGATTGCTCGAGCTTCTTGGAACTCCTAAACTGCCTAAACTGTGAAACTAATTACTACATTGCAATCGAGGACACCATTATAGCCTCGATCTTAATAAGGAAAACATAATACACTTGGAATAGTCCTTTTGCTAAGTGTGATTTTTTGCTAATGTGTCCCTCCGAAGTGCAAAGGTTTCCTTTCTTGTTATGATGTGATAGTTTCACAGTTTTGCAACAACACCCCTGTGCCTGAATTTCCCCAGCTGTCATAATTCCAACAGGGCCATTATATTCTCTTCTTCCTGACTCTGTCTATGCCTTTGTGCATTTCGGCTGTGATGTCCCAATAATCTGTATAAACACATCTCTACCTGACTCTACCGAGGATTTTGTGT
The DNA here is from genome assembly GCA_034641835.2 of Pinus albicaulis. Taxonomy (NCBI): domain Eukaryota; kingdom Viridiplantae; phylum Streptophyta; class Pinopsida; order Pinales; family Pinaceae; genus Pinus; species Pinus albicaulis. The sequence goes on from CM076581.1 coordinate 1,040,315,592, forward strand.
TTCGAATTCTATCATCATGTCCCCTGCTACCCTACTCTACCTCTTCTGCGCACGTCTGTTGCATTATGTCTTTTCTTCTCCTCTGCCCTGTATCAGACCACATACCTGATTTTCTCTACCTGCATTTAGAATTTCTTTCATTACCAAGGCATTTCACCAGCTTTACGTTATAATCCTCTTTTCTCCCTCTGATGCAATTTAACACAAAAAATGCTTTACCTCCAAATTTGAAAACCTTTTGTGTTCACCTTTGAAACCACATCCCATTCGAATATTGGAGTTTTATTAAACATACATACGGTAGCAATCAACAACGGTCGCTTTAAAGCAGATCACACTCAAACCACTTACATACACGTGACACTGTGCTTTTAGGGTCCCACTACCTGGTGACCAATCAGAAGCAATCAAAATTTGAAATTTATTTGATATCTCATGTCGGAAATTATAAAAAAAATAGCTTAAATGGTAAACAATGAAATTTTTGATGTGAAGTTGCGATGGCGATGTCACATTGCAACATCGCAACTTTTATAACTTATTGCAAATCATTGCCCGCAAGTTTAAGGCTATACCGATAAGAGTTAAACCATAATTTATGCAATGTGCAATATGCGCTAGTGTGCTATGCCAACACGTGGCCCTTCTCCTTACCTTATCGCAATCCAAATAACATATTGCACGATTTCTTAGCACTAAACACTAAAATCTACGATTTTCAAAATCTCTCTAATTGCGATTTAATCTCTGTCATTGATCTATGCACAAATCCAATGGTCCTCACTTATTTTTACTCTGGTTTGCTGAATTTTCTTCTTTGGTTGTGCTTATCCATTTCTTCCTTGTTGTTTATAAAACACTTGACTCGTTCACAACTTTTCCCACGTTCACGACTTGACCCGCTTATCGCTCACGACTCTGTCCAGCACATTCATGACTTTGCCTTTGCTAATTAGCTGCCTTTGCACCGTTTCTGCCTTAACTTCATTCACTTCCTTTGTTTGTTTTCTGCCTTTGCTACCTTTGCTTCCTTTTCCTTTTCCTCTAAATTTTCTCCTATCTTCTCCTTTTCCTTTGCTGATGGTCTAATGTTGCTACTGCTTCCCTGAATTTGGTTCCACTGTACATGTGATAATGAATCCTCATTGTGATTGTGGTTATCCTTTTGAGCATATTGTAGGTCTTATTTAAATTCTAACAATTGTTCCTCAACAACCTTGAATATCTCAGAACCTCTCTTGATTTTTAGCTGTGTCAAATTAGGCTACAACATCTAGCTCCAATTGGGGACAACACTTTGGTAACAAAGTGCTAAGAATTTGGAGATTAGTAGACTTTATTGTGCATGGAGTCAAAGAACACTTGTAGATAAGTAGCTTTTATTGGGCATGGAGTCAAGGAGTTTTTTAGATCAATAGCCTTTACTATGCATGGAGTCAATCCTGAATGGAAGTTGATTCAGTATGAAATCCCCTCAAGACCTGCTACACTTTGGATTCCTTCCTTTATTCTGAAGCTGAAAATACTGAAATGAAAATACTACAACTAAAAATGCTCAACTTCTCAACTTATTTATGTGCTACTCCTATCTATATACATGGTTGAACTTAATTAGGTGATGTCAGCCTTCCAATGGCACCAACCTAACATTTATGTGTTCTAATTAATGCCCCCATACTATGGAAATTTGAAAATCAAAACAAGGATGTACAATGAAAATTTTCCAGATATGGATCTTGGCACATACCCTTGCATAAAATATTGTTGCTGACAAAAGAAAGTTGTCATATACTCAGACACTGGATCATAGAACTGAAGAGACAAATCTTCCGCTACTTCCTTTTCTTAAACGTCTTGTCGATGTAGACTTATTTGAACAAGGCAACTTCCTTTATTGTTTGAATCCTAAATTTGAGGTTGTATTTGAGAAGATTGATTGTTGTTTTCTATTGATAACCATTTAGGCTGGAAAGATAAATCTAAGGTTTGTTCCTCATTATGCTGGTGTTCTTCATATAATGCCAATTCTTGACAAAAGTCATCTCCCTCATACAAACACACCTGAGAAGCTCTGCTAGGTTCTCCTCTATTCACAAAACCATTAATATTATGAAAATTGTAATGATATTCAAGGCTTTCAATGCATATTTTAGTTGTTGCAATGAATTTCTGACTAGAATCCTCAGAATGCTTGAATTTTTTTGTTTCAAAAATACAAGAATCCCCTGACACCTTTTGAAAATCCTTGTTCATCTCTGAATTTTAATTCTCTTATAAAGAAATTCCAATGTTTTCTTCACACACCCTATTGTCTTCAACAAAAATTATTCTTTCACATGACAGGAGAAATTTATACAAGCCCACACATTATCTTCGATTTCCTGTGCATAAAGAAACATCAGCTCTAGAGTGAAAGGCTTTCTCTCCTTGAGATAAAAAGCCAATACCAAAAAAAGAGCCCTCAAATAGGAAACCATAGCTGCAACTTTAGGAGGCCAAATCTCTTTTGGCATGCTGAAATAAATTTTTTGAAACCTCCTATTAAACTCAACGATTGATTCATTACTCTACCTCTGAATAGAATATAATTCCAAATGGTGTTTTTCATATTACTTACGCTAGCCCCAATATCTAAGAAATATATCTTGAAAACCTTGTCATGAACTAATTGAACTTGCTTCCAAACACTTGAACTATTATTGAACACCCTGCTTTAATGAAAGACAAAACATCCTTAAAGCCACATATTCATAAACAATTTGAAATTTGTCCAAAAATTACTCTAATTCCAAGACATTTTTTTCAAGTGAAATATCATCCTCCTCTCCAAAGAAACTTGGCAAAAATTTGAATCCTTTTGAAGGATATTGGCGGAGGATTGTGGGCAACACCAAGGGTTTGGAAATCACCTTGGTTCCAAGTTGGAAATAAGTGGATTCCTTATGAGGTAGATTCCTATCATCCAAAGATGATGAATCCTCACCTTTCTGCCCATAATGTGACATATTACCTTCAGGAATTGTAATGTAACAGTCATATCTCTTTTCATATTTAGGAGATAAATTTGTGTCAAGATCAATAATACAATCATAAGAAAAAACTTCTTTCTCCAATAAATAATGTACATTTTTGGCCTTATAATTTTCTGAGAAAATAAAGCAGGAAACAATATTCTTGATATGTAAGGGAAAAAAGACCACCAAACTGATAGTGAAAAATGAAACTTCCTTTAAAATATTCCAACTTTGATATCGCTATCTTTTATGGTTCTTTCTCATTTTCTTACTCGTATACTTCCTCATTTAATGAAACCTTCATCAGTGGAGGCGCCAGGTGAATAATACACAACCAAATTTGTATCTAAATCTTGTTCACCATCAAGAAATAGATTTTAGTACCCATGTAAAAATGACTTTGTGCCTTTGTCCTCAGCGACAATGCTAAAAAATGTTTTATATTAAGATACAAACCCTCGGTTGTGAAAGGAATCAATGCTTAAGAAAATTTAAAAAGTGTTTCATAGGAATGATTTTATCATGAGGTCTTTGTTCTATCCCTCTGGGAACTAGTTTTATAAAAGCCTTACTGATTTGGAATAATAAAATATTTCACAATGACATTCACTGCTGATATCTGAATGGAAAGAAGAACTGCAAGGGAAACTCAAAATGATATGCTGAGGAGCAGAATCTACCACTTTAAAGCTTCAGAGGAAATTCATGGAGAGAGAGGAAACTTTGACATAATATGTTGTAAACAAGACTTGAAAAATCCTTCACAGTATTGTATCACAATAGGTCCTCGGCAATGATCCAACAAATGGTCTTCTTCAAAACAAGTCTTTAAGATAAGTACCCACAAGTTGATTCAAGGTTCTCACAAAACTTCAACTTCAGTTAAGCCTTCAACAAGTGACTGAAATTATGTTTTATTATATTAGTATTTGCCTTAAAATGATACCAATAATATGCTACAATAAAGGCCTCAAGGTGCTACAATTGGCTAATAAATCAAACCTTCATAAGAATAAGTCCGAGCCTTTTGAGACTGCAATTCCAAGCTAAGTGAGCTATCTCTGAATCCTCCAGCAATTCTGAGGTGAGATACCTTAGCTTCGAACCCCACTATCTTGTCTAAAACACAACTATACTGTAAGTATCAAAGGTTGTTGTCTGAACTTCATAGGCAGATGAAAACATGTCTCGGGTGTGGGAATTCTTTCACAAGAGATTTGTCCAAGTTTTTGTGTGACTCTTCCACAAGGTTGTTGTCAAGTTGAACTGTAATACCACTATTTGAAAATTTAAGCTTGTTGGAGCTAAGTTATTGTAGCCCTTCAAGAGTCTGAGTCTTTGAGATTGATCACAGGTTCGAGGGTTAATAAAATTCACTATAGTATAGCTCGAATGTAGGCCTCATCCACAGGTCCGCAATCACAGACTCGAGCCTCAACTAGCCCTACTCCACAACTGTAATATATCCAAGCCTTTCAATTGTAAATCAAATCTTGAATTCCTACCACAGGTGACAAGTATATACAAAAAATCGAGGTTTGTATCCTTGTTGAAATCTAGCCTAAACATTGATCTTAAAGTCTTCCTCAGCCTCCATCTTACTTCTCTGAATTGGCCATCGAGTTTTGTGCTTTATTCTTCGAAATATCACCGAACATTCTGTCTGAAATGAATGAGCTTAGGTTTATATTTATAGTGGTTTTAGTCTTATGAAAAGATGTGATTGTTGGAGAATTTACGCTAACCTGACCATGGGGTAACCGAACTATATATTTTTACTGTGGTTTTGTAGCATGGTTTGAATAAATAGCAGAGATCCTTAATGTGATTTTTAAAATCAAGGTTGACTGTAATGTTGCAAGGGGGATGCAAAAAATTGTATTCTTTATACATTTTTAAATAATATATTGTATCTTAAGAGACAATCCCTCAGTTGTGAAAGGAATCAATGCTTAAGAACATTTTAAAAGTGTGTCAAAGGAACGCTTTTTTCATAAGTTATTTTTTCTATCCCTCTAGGAACTAGTTTTCTAAAACCCTTAATGATATGGAATAATAAAATATTTCACAATGTCATTCATTGTTGATATATGAATGGAAAGAAGAACTATGGGGGAAACTCAAAAAGATATGTTGAGGAGCATAATCTACCACTTTAAAGCTTCAGAGGAAATTCATGGAGAGAGAGGAAACTTTGAAATAATATGTTGTAAACACAGAATATATTAATTTAAAGTTTCATCAAGAGTTTGTGAAGAGAGGGGAAACTCAAAATGATATGCTGAGGAGCGGAATCTACCACTTTAAATTTTAAGAGAGAATTGGTGAGGAGAGAAAATTTGGAGTGACAGAGCTCAAATTAAGGTTTTTTAGCTCTTACACATAAATGTAATTAAGATACCAGATACTACATTACTTCACCTCATTCAAAGAACAAAGGACGCAAAATGGAATAAGAAATACAAATCACCATGGTCCATCGACAATTGAAGGAAACTTGCTGCTACTTTCATTTACCAATCAGAAAAAGAAGTAAAAAATGTAATCCCCAAGAGGTCTAGAACTCACAACCCTATTTATGTCTTTTTCTCTTGCTTAAATACAAACAAAAGCAGTTTGTAACTACTCGATCTTCTTGGAACTCCTAAAATGCCTAAACTGTTAAACTAATTATTACATTGCAATCGAGGGCACCATTGTAGATTTGATATTAATAAGGAAAATAGAATACATTTGGAATAGTCCTTTTGCTAAGTCAGATTTTTTGTTGATGTGTCCCTCCAAAGTGCTGAGGTGTCATTTCTCATTATGATGATATAGTTTCACAGTTTTGCAACAATGCCCCTGTGCCTGAGTTTCCCCAACTGACGTACTTCCAACAGGGCCATTATATTCTCTTGTGTCTGACTCTCTCTATGCCTTTGTGCGTTTCGGCTGTGATGTCCCAATAGTCTGTATAAACACATATCTACCTGAATCTACCCAGGCTTTTGCATTTCAAATGCTATGATCATGTCACCTTGATCTGGATTTATGCAGGAACGCAACATAATACACATATAAACATAAACACAGAGATGCAGCGGAAATAATGCTCCATTTTATTAATAACAAATGAATAAAATATGCTTTAATAGAAATGAACATCTAGGGCACTGGTAGGCTTATCTTTGAGAAGATATGTCTTGGCTACAGGCTGCTGAACTATCTTACATTGAGGCTCATAAGCCTATTACAAACATCATGGAAATGAGCGGGCGAGGGCACTGGTAGCGTATCTCTGAGAAGAGATGTGATGGATACAGGCCCCACCATTGTGTTAAAATGAGACTCGAAGGCCTATTTATTATTGAGAAAAAATGTAAAACCTAAAACTTCCAAAAACCTAACCCTAGGAGATGAAGCGCCAAAACTGTGGGTCCTGTTTGGGTAAATTGGTGTTTCAACTTCCCGGGGATGTAACTTTGGCATCCGATCTCTGTTTGATGCGCTCAATAGCTTGTTAGAAAGATATATCCAAGAAATACAAATTTTGAGTGAGAAACATTGATCCTTGGGCCCATGTTGTTCTCAATTTTCCCAAAAAAACGTCGTTTAGGGCCTCAAAATGGCTCTAGAAGTTCAAGATTTGAAAAACTACTAAAAATAGTAATTTGTGTTGCAACTTAAAAACAAAAAGAACTGATGGTAGGGTACAAATAGAATAGGTGGATGGCCACCAATATCCACATGGATCATTACGGCCTGAAAATGGCTCTAGGAGTGCAGGACCTGAAAACTTACTAAAAATAGTAAAATGTGCTTAAAGTGAAAAGCTGCAAGAATTGACGGTGCGGGTCCAAATGGAATAGGTGGGTGGCCACCAATATCCACTTGGATCATCCCTCCCTCATTAGGAAGAAATGGTTCCCATTGCATTAAGTTCCTCCATGAGGGGAAAATTATGCTAAACTTGGTATTAGATTTTTCCAGGATGTCGTGGACCTATTGGCGAACATGCTGGATGTAGATGTGTCATTGGTGGGAAGCCGTTGAGGATCTGAGAAATGTTATCCATCACTATGTTCTTTTGTTTCTCGAGGGCCTCCTCAAGCAATATTTTGATAGGATCTCCTACTCCCTTGTCTTTCTTTCCTTCTGCCAAGGGGGGTCGTCGGAGTTCGCGAGGTTGAACTCCTTATATCCTGGCCACTTTGGGGACATGAAAATAAAAATAGAGAAAGAGTAGACCGCTCTGATACCAGTAATCCAGAATTATGCAGGAACGCAACAGATACACATATAACCATAGATAAAGAGATGAAGTGGAAATAATGCCTCATTTTATTAATAAAACAAATGAATGAAATATGCTTATAGAAAGGGCACTGGTAGCATATCCTTGAGAAGAGATGTGGTGGCTACAGGCCTCTAAACTATGTTACAAAACAACTAACTCAAACATGCTTATATAAATAGTGGAAATAAATGAGCCAGGGCACTAGTAGCATATCCCCGAGAAGAGATGTGTCGGCTACCAGCCCCTGAACTATCTTACAATGAGACTCAAAGTCCTATTTATTGTTGAGAAACAACGTAAAATCTTAAACATCCAAAAACCTAACCCTAGGAGATGAAGCACCAAAATTGTGGGCCTCATTTGGGTAAATTGGTATTTCAACTTCTCGGGGACGTAACTTTGGCATCCAATCTCTGTTTGATGCACTCAATAGCTTGTTAGAAAGATATATCCAAGGAATACAAATTTTTAGTGAGTAACATTGATCCTTGGACCCATGTTGCTCACAATTTTCTAAAAAAAAACATCGTTTAGGGCCTCAAAATGGCTCTAGAAGTTCAGGACCTGAAAAACTGATAAAAATAGTAATCTGTGTTGCAACTTAAAAATAGAAAGAGCTAATGGTAGGGTTCAAATGGAATAGGTGGGTGGCCACCAATATTCACATGGATCATTACGGCCCGAAAATGGCTCCGGGAGTGCAGGACCCGAAAACTTGCTAAAAATAGTAAGATGTGCTGAAATTGAAAAGCTGCAAGAATTGATGGTGCGGGTCCAAATGGAATAGGTGTGTAACCAACAATATCCTCTTGGATCATTCCTCCCTCCTTAGGAAGTAATGGTCCCCATTGCGTTAAGTTCCTCCATGAGGGGAAAATTTTGCTAAACTTGGTATTGGATTTGTCGAAGATGTTGCGGACCTGTTGGCGGACGTGCTGGATGTAGATGTGTTGTTGGTGGGCATCCGTTGAAGGATATGAGAAACGTTATCCATGACCGTGTTATTTTGTTTCATGAGGGCCTCCTCGAGCAAGATTTTGATAGGATCTCCTGCTCCCTCGTCTTTCTTTCCTTCCGACATGGGGGTATTCCGGGTTCACGAGGTTGAACTCCTTATACCCTGGCCACTTTGGGGACATGAAAAGAAAAACAAAGAAAGAGAAGACTGCTCTGATACCACTGATCCAGAATTATGCAGGAACGCAACAGAATACACATATAACCATAGATACAGAGATGCAGCAGAAATAATGCCTCATTTTATTAATAAAACAAATGACTGAAATATGCTTATAGATAGGGTGTTGGTAGCATATCCCTGAGAAGAGATGTGGCAGCTACAGGCCTCTGAACTATGTTACAAATCAACTGATTGAAACATGCTTATAGAAATAATGGAAATAAATGAGCCAGGACACTGGTAGTATATCCCTGAGAAGAGATGTGTCAGCTACCAACCCCTGAACTATCTTACAATGAGGCTCGAAGGCCTATTTATTTTTAAGAAACAATGTAAAGTCCTAAACATCCAAAAACCTAACACTAGGAGATGAATCACCAAAACTGTGGGTCTCGTTTGGGTAAATTGGTGTTTCAACTTCTCGGGGACGTAACTTTGGAATTCGATCTCTGTTTGATGCTCTCAATAGATATTCAGAAAGATATATCCGAGGACTAAAAATTTTGAGAGAGCAAAATTGATTCTTGGCCCCATGTTGCTCCCAATTTTTCCAAAAAAATGTCGTTTAGGGCCTCAAAACGACTCTAGAAGTTCAGGACTTGAAAAACTGCTAAAAATAGTAATTTGTGTTGCAACTTAAAAACGGAAAGAACTGATGGTAGGGTTCAATTGGAAAAGGTGGGTGGCCACCAATATCCACCTGGATCATTACGGCCTGAAAATGGCTCTGGGAGTGCAAGACCCGAAAACCTGCTAAAAATAGTAAGATGTGCTGAAAGTGAAAAGCTACCAGAATTGATGGTGCGGGTCCAAATGGAATAGGTGGGTGGTCACCAATATCCACTTGGATCACACCTACTACCCGACTTTGCCTCTTCTGCGCGTGCTTGTTTCATTATGTCCTTTCTTCTTCTCTACCCTGTATTAGACCACATACCCTATTTTCTCTACATGCGTTTAGACTTTCTTTCATTACCAAGGCATTTCACCAGCTTTACGTTATAATCCTCTTTTCTCCCTTTGAGGCGATTTAACACAAAAACTGCCTTACCTCCATATTTGAAAACCTTTGGCGTTCACCTTTTAAACCACATTGCATTCGAATATTGGAGTTTTATTAAACATACATAAGGAAGTAATCAACAAGAGTCGCTTTAAAATAGATCACACTCAAACCACTTACATACATGCGACACTATGGTTTTAGGCTCCCACAACTTGGTGACCAATCAGAAGAAATCACATTTTGAAATTTATCTTATATCCCATGTCTGAAATTATAACAAAATAGCTTAAATGGTAAACAATGAAATTTCCAATGCGAAGTTGCGATGGCGATGTTGCATCGCAACATCGCAACTTTTATAACTTATCACAAATCATTGCCAAAAAGTTTAGGGCTATATAGATAAGAATTAAACCATAATTTATGCGATGTGCGATATGTGTTTGTGCATTATGCTGACACGTGGCCCTTCTCCTCACCTTATCGCAATCCAAATAACATACTGCGCGATTCCTTACCGCTAAACACTAAAATCTGTGATTTGTGAAATAGCTCTAATTACGATTTAATCTCCGTTGTTGATCTATGAACAGATCCAACGGTCCTTACTATATTTTGACTACGACTTTCTGAATTTTCTTCTTTGGTTGTGCTCATTCGTTTCTTCCTCGTTGTTTATAGACCACTTGACTCGTTCATGACTTTTCCCATATTCATGACTTGACCCGCTTACCGTTCACGACTCTGCCTTTGCTGATTAGCTGCCTTTGCACCTTTTCTGCCTTAACTTCCTTCACTTCCTTTGTTTTTTTTCTGCCTTTGCTGCCTTTTCTTCCTTTGCCTTTTCCTCTAAATTTTCTCCTCTCTACTCTTTTTCCTTTGCTAATGGTCTAATGTTGTTGCTGCTTCCCTGACTTTGGTTCCATTGCACATGTGATAATGAATCCTTGTTGTGCTTGTGGTTATCTTTTTGAGCATATTGCAGGTCTTCTTGAAATTATAACAAATTTTCCTCAACAACCTTCAATTTCTCAGAACCTCTCTTGATTTTTAGCTATGTCAAATTAGGCTACAACATCTAGCTCCAATTGGGGACAACACTTTGGTAACAAAGCGCTAAGAACTTGTAGATCAATAGCATTTATTGTGCATGGAGTCAAAGAACACTTATAGATCAGTAGCCTTTATTGGGCATGGAGTCAAGGAGCACTTATAGATCAATATCCTTTACTAGGCACAGAGTCAATCCCGAATGGAAGTTGATCTAGTATGAAATCCCCTCGAGACCAGCTACACTTTGGAGTCTTTCCTTTATTCTGAAGCTAAAAATACTGAAATGAAAATACTAAAATAAAAATTCTCAACTTCTCAACTTATTTATGCGCTACTCCTATCTATATACATGGATAAACTTAATTAGGTGATGTTAGCCTTCCAATGGCACCAACCTAACATCTATTTGTTAGATTTAATGCCCCCATATTGTGGAAATTTGAAAATCAAAACAAGGATGTACAATGAAAATTTTCTAGATATGGAGCTTTGTACATACCCTTACATAAATGCTTATTGTTGACAAAAGAAAGTTGTCATATAGTCAGCCACTAGATCATCGAACTAAAGAGAAAACTCTTTTGCTACTTCCTTTTCTTGAACATCTTGCCGATGTAGAATTATTTGAACAGGGCAGCTTCCTTCACTGTTTGACTCCTCAATTTGAGGTTGTATGTGAGAAGATTGATTGTATTTTTCTGCTGATAAAAATTTAGGTCAAAAAGATAAATCTAAGGTTTGTTCCTCATAATGTTGGTATTCTTCATATAATGCCAATTCTTGACAAAAATCTTCTCCCTCCTGCAAACACACATGAGAAGCTCCGCTAGTTTCTCCTCTATTCACAAAATCATTAAAATTATGAAAATTGTAATGATATTCGAAGCTTTCAACATGTAATTCAGTTGTTGCAATGAATTTATGACCAGAATCCTCAGAATGCTTGAATTCTTGTGTTTCAGAAATACAAGAATCCCCTTGACACCTTTTGAAAATCTATGTTCATCTCTGAATTTTAATTCTCTTGTAAAGCAATTCCAATGTTTTCTTGACAGACCCTCTTGTCTTCAACAAAAATTCTTCTTTCAACATGACAAGAGAAATTTCTACAAGCGCACACATTATCTTTGATTTCCTGTGCATAAAGAAACATCAGCTCTAGAGCACAAGGCTTTCTCTCCTTGAGATAAAAAGCCAATACAACAAAAAGAGCCCTCAAATAGTAAACCATAGCTACAACTTTAGGAGGCCAAATCTCTTTTGGCATGCTGAAATAATTTTTTTGAAACCTGCTATGAAACTCAATGATTGATTCAATACTCTGCCTATGAAAAGAATATAAGTCCAAAAGGTGTTTTCATATTACTTACGCTCACCCCAATATCTAAGAAATATATCTTGAAAACCTTGCCATGAACTAATTGAACTTGCTTTCAAACACTGGAACCATTGTTGAGCACCCTGATTTAATGAATGAAAAAAAATCCTTAAAGCCATGTATTCATAAATAATTTGAAATTTATCCAGAAAGTACTCAAATTCCAAGATATGTTGTTCAACTGAAATATCTTCCTCCTCTCCAAAAAAACTTGGCAAAAATTTGAATCCTTTTGAAGGATATTTATGGAGGATTGTGGGCAGCACCAAGGGTTTGAAAATCACCTTGGTTCCAAGCTGGAAATAAGCGGATTGCTTATGAGGTAGATTTATATCATCCAAAGATGATGAATCCTCACCTTTATGCCTAGAATGTGACATATTACCTTCAAGAATTGTAATGTAATAGTCATATCTCCTTTCATATTTAGGAGATAAAGTTGAGTCAAGATCAATAATACAATCGTTAGAAAAATCTTCTTTCTCCAATAAGGAATGTACATTTTTGGCCTTATAATATTATGAGAAAATAAAGCAGAAAAAATATTCTTGATATGTAAGGGAAAATAGACCACCAAATTGATAGTGAAAAATGAAACTTCCTTTAAAATATTCCAACTTTGATATCTCTATCTTCCACAGTGCTTTCTCATTTTCTTACCCGTATACTTCCTCATCTAATGAAACCTTCATCAGTGGAGTCGCCAGGTGAATAATACACAACCAAATTTGTATCTAAATCTTGTTCACCATAAAGAAATAGATTTCAATACCCAGGCAAAAATGACTTCGTGCCTTCATCCCTGGCAACAACGCCAAAAAATATTGTATCTTAAGAGACAATCCCTCGGTTGTGAAAGGAATCAGTGCTTAAGAACAATTAAAAAGTGTGTCACGGGAATGATTTTATCATGAGGTCTTTGTTCTATACCTCTGGGAACTAGTTTTCTAAAACCCTTAATGATATGGAATAATAAAATATTTCACAATGACATTCACTACTGATATCTGAATGGAAAGATTAACTCCAGGGGAAACTCAAAATGATATGTTGAGGAGCAGAACCTACCACTTTAAAGCTTCAGAGGAAATTCATGGAGAGAGAGGAAACTTCGAAATAATATGTTGTAAATAGAGAATCTATTAGTTTAAAGTTTCATCAGGAGTTTGTGAAGAGGGGGGAAACTCAAAATGATATGCTGAGGAGAAGAATCTACCACTTTAAATTTTCAGAGAGAATTGCTGAAGAGAGAAAATTTGGAGTGAAGGAGCGCAAATTATGGTTATTTAACTATTACACACAGATGTAATTGAGAGACCGGATACTACATTACTTCACTTCATTTAAAGAACAAAGGACGCAAAATGGCACAAGAAATATGAATCACCATCAACAGTTGCAGGAAACTTGCTGCTACTTTCATTTACCAATCAAAAAAGGAAGTACAAAATGTAATCCCTAAGAGGTCTAGAACACAAAACCCTATTTCTATCTTTCTCTCTTTCTTAAATACAAACAAAATAAGTTTGTAGCTACTCGATCTTATTGCAACTCCTAAACTGCCTAAATTTTTAAACTAATTATTACATTGCAAACACGGACACCATTGTCACTTCAACCTTAACAAGGAAAACATAATACACTTGGAATAATCCTTTTGTTGAGTCTGATTTGTTGTTGATGTGTCCATCCAAAGTGCTAAGGTGTCCTTTCTCATTATGGTGCGATAGCTGCACAGTTTTGCAATAACACCCCTATGCCTGACTTGCCCCTATGCCTGACTCTGTGTATGCCTTTGTGTGTTTTAGCTATGATGTCCCAATAGTCTATACAAAAGCATATTCACCTAACTCTGCCTAGGCTTTTGCATTTCGAATGCTATCATAATGTCACTTGCTACTTGGCTCTACCTCTTTTGCTCGGGCTTGCTGCTTTATGTCTTTTCTTCTCGTCTGCACTGCGTCAGACCACATACCCGAGTCTCTCTACCCACATTCAAGATTTCTTTCATTACCAAGGAATTTCACTGTATTTACGTTATAATCCTCTTTTCTCCCTCTGATGTGATTTAACAAAAAAACAGACTTACCTCCAGATTTGAAAACCTTTTGCGTTCACCTTTGAAACCACATCGCATCCGAATATTGGAGTTTACATATGGAAGCAATCAACAGTGGTTGCTTTAAAACATATCGCACTCAAACCACTTACATACAAGTGACACTGTTGTTGTAGGGTCCCAAAACATGGTGAGCAATCGGAAGTAATCGCTCTTCGCAATTTATTTGATATCGCATGTCGTAAATTATAACAAAATAGCTTAAATGGTAAACAATGAAATTGCTGATGCGAAGTTGCGACGATGATGTTGTATCACAACATCACAAATTTTACAACTTATCGCAAATCGCCGCCCGCAAGTTTAAGGCTATACTGATAAGAGTTAAACCGTAATTTATGCCATGTGTGATATGCACTAGTGCGCTATGCCGACACATGGCCCTTCTCCTCACCGCATTGCAATATAAATAACATAGTGCACAATTCCTTAGCGCTAAACACTAAATTATGTGATTTGTGAAATCGCTCTAATTGCGTTTTAATCTCCGTCGTTGATCTATGCCTAGAGCCAATGGTCCTCTCTATATTTTTACTATGGTTTGCGGACTTTTCTTCTTTGGTTGTGCCCATTTGTTTCTTCCTTGTTTTTTTTAGAACACTTGACTCGTTCATGACTTTGCCCACGTTTAAGAATTAACCCGCTTACCATTCACGACTTTGTCCAGCATGTTCATGACTCTTCCTTTGCTGATTAGCTAAATTTTCTCCTTTTCTTCCTTAACTTCCTTCGCTGCCTTTGTTTCTTTTCTGACTTTGCTACCTTTCCTTCCTTTGCCTTTTCTTCTAAATTTTCTCCTCTATGCTCCTTTGCCTTTGTTGATGGTCTAATGCTGCTACCGCTTCCTTGACTTTGAATCTAGTGCACATGTGATAATGAATCCTCGTTGTGCTTGTGGTTATCCTTTTGAGCGTATTGCAGGTTTTCTTGACATTCTAACAACTGTTCCTCAACAACCTTGAATTGCTCAGAACCTCTCTTGATTTTTAGTTGGGTCAAATTAGGCTACAACAAAATCATTGCCCAGAATAGCTATAACTCATTTCACCTAGATTCCCACACATGGTTTCTTTTATTTGGTCATTATGTTAGAGTTTATTATGATAGGATATAGGTTAATAGAATTAGTGTTAATTTTGTTAGGATTTTATCATCAACAATGGCTTCTATATTAAGGACTCCATTTATTCATCGAAGGTTTTTGGGTTAACATATTTAAATACATCTAGAACATATTTGGCACTTGGGGATTATCATTATACATCAGTTTTCATGTTTAGGGAATCATGGGAACCTTTTTTTATTTATCATATGAATGATCCATGTTAAAAAATATACTTAGAGTTTCATTAATGTACTTGGCATGTGTATCTAGAGTTTTATCATTTTATCATGCTTAAACAACCTAGGGTTTGTCATCATGCATTTAGGGCTAGGGATTTTCTCCTAGGGTTTGCATGAGGATAGAAAAACATCACAAAGGGTAATACATCACAAGAATATTTTCCATCTCCAACAATGCATATTGATTTCAATGACAACTTTGACCAACATCAACAATATAATGCCTTCCACAAGAATAAAAAATTTTGTAAAAACATTTTAGTTTGTGGTTATCAACATTTTCTTTAACAAAATTTATATTTTATTTCACATTAATCAAATATTTAAAAGATGTAATAATGTTTTTCTTTTTTAAAACCCTAGAAGTCTTATCAATCACCCCTCATATATAAGGAAGTAAGATTTCTTAGCAATATCATCTATAAGGAAGTAATATTTCTTAGCGATATCATCTCGAAGTTGGGTGGTGCATGGATTTATGTCTCTTTCTTTATAGCCATTATCTTTGAACACTTTAATTAAGTGATTTAATTCTTGGTCAAAATTTTCTATATCATATATTCTTGTGTCTCTTTTATCTATATTTTTTAGCACACATTTTTTCTATTAAGAGTAGTGGTAAAAATCAACATGTAAATAGCTTCTATGTAGATCTTATTTTTTTATACATAATGAAGCGTACCATCTCTATTAGAAGATCCATCCATGAATGGGATACTCAAACTCTCTGAAAGTTACATAATTACCTATATAGCTTTTAAACTCCCCATAGGCTTTCTAAATCATAAATAAATAAAATATTTTAGATGTCGTTTATCCTTAAAATATTTTTACATGATAACCAATTGAAAATCCTCCTATATCTTATGCGATTTACTTTCCAAATGATGTAAGACCAACACATTACATAATAAATCATAACAATCTACTTAACATCATAACAAGGAATATCATTGCTATCCCTGGACTCTTGGAAAATTGACAATTATATAGGTTATATCACCATCTTATGCCAAAATTAACATAATAATCACACTCAAGTTGGGATCATATAAAAATTGAATCAAATATTACATTATAAACAAGAGAGGCAAGCAGAAATAGTCCCCGTCGCTCTGAAATTATTTCAAAAGTCAACATCAGCTTGGACTGAGCATTTCCTTAAATTAATAACATGCGTCCGAATTCTGGAGGACAGAGGCAGTTTGAATGCTTAAGACATAAATCAATAACATGGGTTTGGATTTCGAAGGTAGTCTGGAAGCTTATGACATAAAGCAATAATGTGCCTCTGGAGGACACAAGCAGTGTTAAGGCTTGTAGCATTGTTCAGTAATGCTATAACAAGATTGGTTGTACCCTTTAGGAATGATTGAGAAAAGCCTATAATGTTCAGTCTTCCTATCCTTCCTCTCATGTAGTGGGATTCACACCACCTAATGAGTTGGTCTTAGCGTAGCAAGATTTCCTGAGCTATTTGTATGAGGGTACAAGTTTTTCATAATTTTGTGTGAATCTAAAAATCTTTCATAGAGGAAGTAGGCTTATAAGCGAAAGTCATACATACGAGAGAGGGCTTAGGTAGGGCTTATCAACCTAGTAACTCCAACAACTATCTGATCTATGCCAGTAGGAGCTAAAGGTTAGTAAAATATGCTATTATGCAGCGAGCACCATGAGGTCAATCAATATTATAAAATAATATAAATTTCGGTTTAAAAAAATGAAAAATAGATTAATATCTACCATATCATATTATTTATCATGTTGCACAGGCCTTTAAATTTAAAGTTACCAAGAAAATAACATGGTCATCCTAAAGAAATAAAATGGAAATAGGAAAAATAAAATTGACATGAGAGACATGCATGCAGGTCGCGTGCCTACTCTACAAATATTTATCACCTACTAGGCTTCAAACTCATAACATAGAAACAATATTAAAAAACATTATGTTCTTCAAACCACACAGCTCCAATCGAAGATGACACAATCCTTAAAAGAACACGAGAAATACCAATTTGGAAATGGAGAATTTCCTTCGAGAAGTGATTTCTCACTGCAATTACGAATCTCTCTATATTGATCCAAGGAATATGATCTAAACTTTGAAACATATGAAATGAAATGGTGATGGTCACGTTCAGGTTGGTTGAATTGGGTCCAGTTCAAGGATTTAGGTTGTGGTTCAATAGAAAATTTAGTTTGGGTCAACATTGTAGTAACCATATTCCATAGGTTGTTGGCTTCACTGCAGGCCCAAGAAGCCTTTCATTGTAAGTTTCTATTAGCTAACATGACAATTAGATACGTTGATTTCACTGGTTATATTTCTAGTGTTTGGTTTTTGGAGCCTGTATTTTCTATTCTGTTGTGTGTTTGGAAAATGATTTTTTTTATCATATCCCAACCATTATCTACATGTGCAGAAGAATTTCATTATATCTTACCCTTAGTGCCAGATAGTATTTCCATGATATAAATACATAATATATTTATAGAGACAAGATTGCTAGGATAGAAATACATAATATATTTATACTCTGCCTATATGAGTTAGGCAAATTTTCTATAATCGCTATGAACTGGAAGATGGGAATGGGCCAGTAACTATTCCTTTTTTTTTTATTTTGGAAGTCCCTCGTGTTACTCGAACTCATTATTAGATAATCGATATTTCTGAGGATGGTTTTGTAAGTTTATTTGATACATCAAATTTGCACTAGTTTTTATTGTATATTGCTTTCCGTTCAAATTGAACAAAAGATTTTAGCATACTTTACTAGGTCATATTTTGTACATATCTAACAGATTTAACATGTACAATCAACTTTTGCAGGGCTGGATCGACCGCACTCAGTATCTGTGGAGTAGATTGGATTTCTCCCCAATGTTTCACATTTTCCGAGAGAACAATACCCGGGCTGATCGATTATCTAAAAAGGGACTCTCTGCTGAGTCTGGGTTGATGTTCATCTCTCGTTTTCATGATGGCAGACAGACTGCCGAATTTTCAATTTCTCTCTCATGATTTCCTTCTGTCTCCAGTTTTTGACATAATTTTGTTACAAAGGGAGCATCTGTGATATTTCTCATAGGCTTTTCTAATGGTTTCATAAAATATCATTTCAAGCGAGCGTGTTATCTTATCAAGCGAGCCTGTGATACATGACTCAAGCGAGCGTGGTTGATATATTCAAGCGAGCGTGATATATTAATCTACTTGCAGGCATATGCAACAGCATTTACTTTCCATATTTCGGACTACCCATCAAGCAGGTATGTCATATTTATTATCAGGCGAGTGTGTCAACTCTTCTATGCATCCCAGTTTCATACATTCAAGCGAGCCTGTACCCCTCTTCATAGGAGTGTACTATATCAAGCGAGCGGGTAACCTTTTCTGTTAGATGGCTATCCACATTATCTGCTGCATATCAATTTTGTAACTACCAGGATCCATAATCACAAGAGATACTTCAATCATCGGTCTTATCTTCCCATTCTACCGATAGTGTCTCTCAAATCTGCAAACCATGATTCATATTCTATTCTAATCCTGGAATTGATGCCCCACTACTCTCTTTTCCAATTACTCTGCCTCTCCTTTTCCTAACAGTCTCGTAGTCTCCGAGTAAGGACTGAGATGAACCCTTTCATCTATGTCTTTACCTCTCTGTTATTTTTTTCTTATATATCAGGAAAGATATCTGTAAGGGAAGGATCGAATCCCTGTTATGTGGATGCCTACTATTTTATCTGCTCGGTTTTCTTCTTGAGCACTTCATTGTGGCATTATATGTTGTTTTCTCACTGTGTTTCTCTCGCAGCTGAGACATATTTGGTCAATGTACTGTTTATATTTTTAATATAATACAACGTTTTTTTCTTTCTGAAAAAAAAAAAAAAAATATCTAGGCTGACTTTTGTAAATATGGAAGTAATTATTAATTCAATAAGTTTGATATTCACAAACATTGAAGTGTTTACAAATATATGGTTGCTGTAAAAAAAAAAAAATCTGAGTGATTTGAAAAGGATCATTAGATGCACTTCCTGTCTTCTAAGTCAATTTTAAAAACACAATACATCTGTGTTGAAATAGGCACCATGCTACAGGGTTATATCTATGTATTTTTTTTTAATGAAGTTTATCTTTTATTACTTTGATTAAATAGGAATGACTATTGGCAAGATATATAATACTGAAAATTTTGTTTCTTGAGGTTTCATGAAGTTATGATGTATGAATATTATTTCTGGTAAAGATAATTAATGAGTGTGTCATTGATTGTCTTTCACAGGGTCCAACAATGTGCACAATTTGTAAGCTTTGAATAGAAGAGCTCAAAAAATATTTAACCACTAAATTGAAAGAATTTCCAATTTCCAAGCTGCCAGCCTTACTTGGAGAGAAAAAAGGTTTACAACATCCGCGAAGAGAAGTATGAATCCCCATAAAGATGTATGTGATACATTTTTTTTTGAATCTTTATGTTTATATGGGGATTTATTTCAAGTTTTGAATCCCCAATTTTTGAAGCCAAAATTCAAGTTTTTTTGCTCTTGCAAAGAGACACTTATTCTACTAGTTACTTCAGCTTATTTTAAGGTTTCTTTACAAGGTTTTGCATAGTACATATAGGAATATTATCTGTAAAACATATGAGAATATAATCTGATTTTTTTTTTAACTGCACAAATTACATGTACAGATTAATTCAATTTCACAAATTACATGTAAATATTGTATATATAAGACTATTAAATGAAAAAGTTGTTAGTATAAAAAAATTAGACTTGTTACAATCCCAAATTATCATGTTGTACAATTATCCATATTTCTAAAAGTATTTTCTAAAGTCAGAAATTTTTGCAAGTGGTTACCTCAATTTGAGCTTTAACTTTATACATTGTTGTTACAGGTTTTCCATCCGCGGGGTCATATATAGTTACTGCAAATTTTCCATCAAAAGGACCGTTGTTGGCTTATTTTACAAGAAATAATTTGCATATTTTTTTTGTCTTATTCTAAAAGAAATAAATTCTTTTTGAAGTACTCTTCTTCAAGTGCTTGCAAAGCAACACCTCTTTGTGTTTCTTTGTGTTGTGGGCGTGGGTAGCCTCCATTGCAAAGATACACTTCTTTCTTTGTGTTGTGGGCATGGGTAGCTTCCATTGAAACCTCTGCAACTTGGTCCACCTACAAGGTTTCTGTCGCTAGCTTCATCTGATGAAGTTTCGAGTTTCTTTCAAAATTCTCTCAAATTGCTCCTCCGGTGCTTAGACAGTGTGATTGTTCTCTATGCTATATTTATTCAGTAGAAATAAATCAGATAATAAGGCGATTGAATGGAAGTGGCTGCATGAACGACAACGATAACATGTGAGAACATGTGGCAGCATGAAAATAATAGTGGTGGCATGAAAATAGTACATCACAGATGAGTGTTATAAAAACTTTGGATATATACCACAAAACGTTTCCGCAACTGGACTTTGGATAAAATGTGCCAAAATGGAGGCACTGACTAATAACTTTCTTGGAATTTGGATAAAATATGTTTGTCACAACATTACTTTCCTAGACTTTGGATAAATGTAATATCCCAAAAGGGAGAATGTAGCAATACTTCACACAATAGAAGAATTTGTAGCAAGATAAACAATAAATCTAAGTAGAAATCAGAATATGCAGAAAGAGCTAAGCCATTTTATTGTATGGGAGAAGAATTAGTTACACAAGTACAATATATAGTTATATCTAGCCAAATAGATGAGCTAGGATCACCCTGAAAACATGTATGAAGTAGGTACAATGTAACTGTTGAGGCTCTGTAGCAAATACTGCACTGTCTCTCTAGCAAGACATAAACATGGAGTTGCAGGATGAAAAGAGAAATACAAATATACTCATAACTGGAGCTTTGATGATGCCAAGATTCAATATCCAGCCAATGTGATGGATTCCCAAGATAACCCAGAAAGGATTTTCTAGATCTGCAACTTTGGAAAAATCACCTCCCCAGGGTTTGATCCTTGATCTGCTAGGAAATACAAATCTGAAGCTAGATCTGAAGAAAACATGGCTTAAATATGTGCTCAGATCAGATCTATGCATGAAGGGCTGATCCATTCCTCATATCTATGAGCTAGGAGCTCTAGATCTAGCTCTCAAGCCTCCAAAAGATGATTGCAGCTGCTGCAACACAATTGCCCCTGAAAATTGCGCTGTGAGGGAAAGAGAGGCCTTATGCCTACTGAAATATACTAAAATAAGCTCCAGGCTGATGGTGAGACTAATGGAAATGTGAAGTAATGATCCTCCACTGGATTTCTAGATGATTTACTAGCAACTTCCTTCCTCCTTTCAGATCTGCAATATGGACAACGTTATTCTTGGAGAGAATACTGCTGCTAAGAGGTCAATAAAATTTGTCCTAATGCCAGATCTAAAATGTGGCTTTGGGAGTGCTGATCTATAAGCCCAAGTAACGGGAATAATCCCTCACCTTGTTCTCCAGCTGAAGTACTGAAGACAACTTCCACCTTCCAAACTAATCTTCAGAAAACTGTAGTTTTCTGAATATGATTGTTTTGCAGAAAGTAGAAAAAGGAAATGGCACTTAAAGCTTGATGTATAATGAAGTAAAAAAATCTTCCTTAGATATCACTCAAATAAAGAGGAGGGATTCCCACCCGAGAACACCCTGTGCTAAACAACACCTGCAATCTCTGCTAAACAACCCAAGATTGCAGTGGAATGTCACTTGACAAATCCAGATCTAAAATATCATACATTAAAATAATCCAAGATGCCTTTCACCTTTGCCTTCATCTCCTTTATAATGATTGAGCCATCCCAAGCCTTGGCCCTAACCTCAACTGCATAGTCTCATGTGGACAAGATCCTCCAAGTGGGACTGCGTTATTTGACCAAGTCAACCAAACAGTTTAGGTGCAATGTACACCTCATCCATCATGTGTGCTTCATTTGCACATGATCCTCCACCACTTGATCATTAATGCTCAATGACCTTTTGTTTGACATCTTCAAGATCTTAGTTGACTGAATCAACCCTCCATGATATCTCTCATTAAATGAGACGTGATCTCCCATCTCATTCACATTAGTGGTTGCTCAACTACCCCTTTTTGCAGATATAGGCTAAATCAATGCACATTCACACGCATAAAGTGGATATTTATTCTTATTGAGGATTGTGGGTCCCTCCACCCTTTTATTTACTTAATTCATGAAGAAAATCAAGGACTCTAATATTCCAAATGTAATGTGAAAATTTGGGAATATTACAGTCCCCCGGGGAAAAATGTTGCTTGTCCTCAAGCAACTCCAAAAGTAGATGAAAGGCCATCTATTCCCTTCCATATGGCATCCACATAAGGAAGGCTTCCCCCATTTGCTACAATAGGTTATGTATGTTTGGTTCCAAAGTTGTCTTTTAAAAACATAAGGAATGACCTCCAACTATTTGGTTAGATGTCCTCCTTCAATCATGAAGTACCAAGTGACAACCATGTGATGTCCAACATTATCAACAATACATGAGAGACATAAAACAAATTAGCTCTCTCCACAAGGGAAAAGATTCATCATACAATACATATCTTCATCCCATGTTTCATGAATTAGATTGAACATTGATATGCTCCCATACTTAGTCCTGTTGGCCTTGTTGGATCCAAACTCCATCATCTCAAAGTTATGAAAAAGAAGAAGGGAAGAAGTAATATGGGTAGAAAAATATGTCAAACCATATTCTCCTAACAATAACCACCAGAGTAAGGCCCTTTGCTTCCATCCTCCATCTCCTCCATGTAAGATGGTCAAGCCAAACTCCCCCATAAGCAACCAAAGCAACAAGAGATCTTGCTGCCTTCTCTCCTCCTCATGTGCATCATGAAACAAAAGCATACTAATAGACATATGAGATGTCACATTAGCCCAATACAGAGAAACATCATCAATGCACATCATGAGATCATTATGCCAAATTTTACACAATACAAAACACATAGACATAGGAGATGTCATGTGGTGGCCAAACTCTCTCAAGTGAAACCAAAATGAACATGCCTTCCCTTGCTGCAATTTTTCATTGAAAAATAGGGCATGACTCAGAAAATGATGGGATATTGGGTGGTATACATAGTCACCCAAGAGAAGCCAGCACAACCATGCCTCCTTCTTCATTTCATACATGTTTTTCAAGGCATGGATCATAAAAATAGGTGCCTTTGGAGAGTGACATAAATATCCCAATGGCAACCAGTGTAACGAAGCATACTGGCCCAAAAAAATCGGCAAGTGGTGTGGTAACCCCTTGCTTATCATCCTTACCCATTCACTCCCATGGGGATGATGAATGAGGTACTGCATAACCATGGCACCCTCCCTTTGTAGAATGCCATCCTTCCCAAACTGTTGAAGAGCTTTGCATTCCATGAAATGTTGAAATGCATCTCTAATGAGATATCTTAATGATATTCTCTCTCCATCAAAGGCCCTCCAAAACCAAAGAAGTTTTGGATTTAATGCAAGTAGAAGTTTCTCTTTGAGCAGTGAGAGGCTCATTGAGAGAGGGTCATCTAGAAGGGAGAAAATATTTCACATTTCAAGATGTCTACCATTTGTCATATTTTCTTTCATTTCTTCATGAATGAAGCTACCTCCAGATTTTTCCAAGAATGATGAAGCCCTTTCTTTGTCACAGCTACTAAGTGACAGCGCTGTAGATCTGCATGGTGATACATGCACTATCTCAAAGCACGTTACAACACTGATCTCATAATCAGTTTTTGTACATAGGATAATGCTAATCCCATTTTTTGAAACTCTCCATCTCAACTCAAGGGGTTGAATGTAGCTCAAAAATTATGAACAGGGATATTTTTCAGTCTCCTCCTTGATTAGATCAAGGGTCCTCTGCACTGTGATATGTTTCTGCTTCAAACCAACATCTTGTTCTAATCCTTGGTTATGCATTGATCTAGAAACCATATGTGTTGAAATTTTATGCATACCTTGGATCAACTGATATGTGGGAACCTCTTGATAGAACACAAGAGTTCCTCCAGCCGGGACAACAATGTCTTCAACTGCTGGTAAGAGTGATGGTCTCTTTTCTTCAAGTGTATCAGCGCTGGTATATTCCTTCTCCTCCTCATGCATCTCCTGATCCATGCATGGGAATCCACATGTCAAGAGCTCAAGACTATCTTGCAAAGATGCAAGTGCCTCTTCTCTAGATACAAGTACTATTGTAGTAGGTTGTGAAAGTAGTGATCCCTCCACATCAAACCTCTTCCTCAACTCGTGAAAGAAATCTGAATAATTGGTCACCTTTGCATGCTCTAGGTGCCGAAACCACCAATATTCTACTTCATCTAAGAGATGAAGTGCTTCAATTTGAACAACTTCTCCTCAAGACACATGATGTAGCTTGAAAAATGAATCTAACTCCCTCCTCCAAGCCTTGACATTGTTTTAGGAAGATCCATAAAATGTAGGCAAATAGAATCTATTATGCCTCTTCCTTCTATTGCTACTATATGATCCTCTTTCTTCTTTGATTTTGAGGAATTGTTGGAGAGTTAGCTTCATGAATGCTCTAGACTGTGCTTTGTACTCTTCAAGATACAGACTGAGAGTCTCATGAGTCTCAGGTTCATTCCTTCCTTCACTTCTATATCTCTCACCTTCTTCAAAGAAAGTGGGCATAGTGGGTCTATGAGGAGATCTAGAATTCTTCAGTCTTCTTTTCTGCTGATCAAATCTACTTCTTGGATATTCTTTATGTTCTTCCTCCTTCATTTGATAGACCCCTTTGGAGAGATCTTGCATGGATCTAAAGGAAGGAGTGACAGATTTTTCATTCTCCATGATAGATCTCATCTATCTATTCTTCTTTCAATGTAAAAAGATGAAGTGTCCACAAGCTGAGCCAAAAATCATGCTCTGATACCACTGTAATATCCCAAAAGGGAGAATGCAGCAATACTTCACACAATATAAGAACTTACAGCAAGATAAACAATAAATCTAAGTACAAATCAAAATATGCAGAAAGATCTGAGCCATTTTATTATATTGGAGAAGAATCAGTTACACAAGTACAAAATATAGGTAGATCTAGCCAAATAGATGAGCTAGGATCACCCTGAAAACATGTATGAAGCAGGTACAACATAACTGTTGAGGCTCTGTAGAAAATATTGCACTGTCTCTCTAGCAAGAGATAAACATGGAGTTGTAGGCTGAAAAGAGAGATGCATATCTACTCAAAACTGGAGCTCTGATGATGCCATGATTCAAGATCTGACCAATGTGATGGATTCCCAAGATAACCCAGAAAGGATTTTCCAGATCTGCAACTTTGGAAAAATCACCTCCCCAGGGTTTGATCGTTGATCTGCTGGGAAATATAGATATGAAGCTAGATCTGAAGAAAATATGGCTGAAATGTGTGCTTAGATCAGATATATGCTTGAAGGGCTGATCCCTTCCTCAGATCTATGAGATAGGAGCTCTAGATCTAGCTCTCAATCCTCCAAAAGATGATCACAGCTGCTGCAATACAACTGCCCCTGAAAACTATGTTGTGAGGGAAAGAGAGGCCTTCTACCTACTGAAATATACTGCAATAAGCTCTAGGCTGATGGTTAGACTGATGGAAATGTGAAGGAACGATCCTCCATTGGATTTCTAGCTGAAGTACTAGCAACTTCCTTCCTCATTTCAGATCTGCAATATGGACAACATTATTCTTAGAGAGAATACTGCTGCTAGAAGGTAAATAACATTTGGCCTGATGCAAGATCTGCAATGTGGCTTTGGGAGTGCTGATCTATAAGCCCAAGTGATGGGAATAATCCCTCACCTTGTTCTCTAGCTAAAGTATTAAAGACAACTTCCACCTTCCGAGCTGATATTCAGAAAACTACAGTTTTCTGAATATGAATGTTCTGCAAAAAATAGAAAAAGGAAATATCACTTAAAGCCTGATGTATAATGAAGCAAAAACCTCTTCCTTAGAGATCACTTAAAGAAAGAGGAGGTATTCCCTCCCAGGAACACCCTGTGCTAAAAAACACTTGCAATCTCTGCTAAACAACCCAAGATTGCAATGGAATGTCACTTGACAATTCTAGATCTAAAAGATCATACATCAAAATAATCCAAGATGCCTTTTACCTTTGCCTTAATCTCCTTTATAATGATTGAGCCATCCCAAGCCTTGGAACTAACCTCAACTACGCAGTCTTATGTGGACAAGATCCTCCAAGTGGGACTGTGCTGTTTGACCAAGTCAACCAAATAGTTTAGGTGCACTGTACACCTCCTCCATCATGTGTGCTTCATTTGCACATGATCCTCCACCACTTGATCATTAATGCTCAATAACCCTTTGTTTGACATCTTCAAGATCTTAGTTGACTGAATCAACCCTCCATGATCTCTCTCATAAAATGAGACATGATCTCCCATCTCATTCACATTAGTGGTTGCTCAGCTAACTCTTTTTGCAGATCTAGGCTAAATTAATCCACATTCACACACATAAAGTGGATATGAATTCTTATTGAGGATTGTGGGTCCCTCCACCCTTTTATTTACTTAATTCATGAAGAAAATCAAGGACTCTAATATTCCAAATGTAATGTTAAAATTTGGGAATATTACAATAAACTAAGTTTGTCACAAAAATTTGTATCGAAGAAGTTAATCCTACAA
The DNA here is from genome assembly GCA_034641835.2 of Pinus albicaulis. Taxonomy (NCBI): domain Eukaryota; kingdom Viridiplantae; phylum Streptophyta; class Pinopsida; order Pinales; family Pinaceae; genus Pinus; species Pinus albicaulis. The sequence continues at coordinate 1,040,342,720 of CM076581.1, forward strand.
TAAGAGGTCCATATTTTTACAATAACATACTTTGGCTAAAATTCAATAGATGAAAATAGCCATTATAAACTCTGGCTAAAGGTGATTAAGTGCAAAAAAATATTTGGTCAACCAAAAATTTAATTCAGTGTCAACGATCTACCGATCGCTGTATTCCTACTGAAGGTAGGGACTAATAACTAAAATATCTATAATAGATAGACTTTGAGATTACAAGAACATTTTGAAAATTAAAACAAAGGTGCCGTAACATTTTTAGAGTAAGAACAAGGGTAAGGTAGCAAGAAAAGTGTACTGGAAAGTGTACCATTGTTTAGGATATGTGTTGGCTTGAGGGGTCCTAACCCAGGTTCAGAGGTCAAGGTTTGCCAACAAACCCATATACTACTGGCCCTTTCGGCGTCGGCCTACTTTTGCAGGCCAAGGTCTCACCCGAAGTAGTATGGGAGGGTGCTGAAACCAGATATCCGCACCCTGGGAGAGAGTAGGTGATGTAGGTTGATCGACGTTGCAACTACCAGGTTCGCACACATCAAGTCTATTAGCAGGTTTATAACAGTATAATCAGCATATAACCATAACAAAGATAATTTCATTAACATATCTAATCAATACATTTGCATCCACATGCGTATCAACAATTACCATCACAGAACATTATAATCGCAGCTAATTCATAGATCAGAGATACATTCGCAACTCAATTCAATAACAAAGATGTACTTCAGTAATAAACATGATCAATATAGATATCAAAAGATACTTAAAATATATTTTTCATTCATTATTATCCAAAAACCTGATTACAACCCAAAACACAGCCCACAGACACAGCCAACAGGGTCCGCACACAGCGGGACTGAGGATATCCGTGCACACAGCCAACAGGAGTCCTTCTCAACAATTTGCACGTAGCATCAATCTTACTTCTTCTTACTTACTAGACCCAGCTATCTATCTATTTATATCATCGTAGCTTTTGCTATTTGATGGTCCGCAAACCATGGTTTGCAAACCCTAGGTTTACCATTTAACCCATTACAAAACATTGGGGGATTTGACACAACCAAAAACCCCTATGAAAGACCAACTATTACAAAATTATACCAAAATCGCTACTTATGCAACCCCATTACAAAAAGCCCCCAACACAATCTTGTGACTCGTCTGGAGTCATAGTGGCCATGGGGTTTGCATCTTCGCCTGAAGCTACTTGATTGCATCAACCAGAGGAGGAAGCACTCCTTCGCTCTGCGTAGCAGAATTTTATGCAATATCTACCGACTTCTCTGAAGTTGGACCTTCTATAGTAGCGGTGACACTTTCAAATGTCTCGTTCAACTGTTTAACTGCAACATCCACTTCCTGAGATAGCTTGAGGGCTTCATTGGCCCATGGCTTGAGGTGGTCACTGAGAACCTTCTTTTTGTGATGGAGCACTTCGAGGTCATCTCTAAGTGCATGGCTAGTGTGCAGTCATGCTAGGCGTTGAGTGTGGACCAAATTGGGCATGGTAGCCTCCATATGCTTGAAATCTTCTTCCTTCTGGTGCAACTCTTGGTTGATTTCACGCAGGAGAGGGTCACGTTGCACCTTGGTCCATAGCTGCATAGCTGTTTCCAACAATGAAAAATCTGAGTTGTAATGGAATTGGTGGCCTCTGTGACTAGCGTGACTCATTGGGCTCTTACCTCAGGTGAATTTTTGGGTTGCAATTTGGCCTGCAAGGTAGTAATCTGTTGCTCCATCTCTATCTTGATAGTCTGAATCTTGGTCCTAGAAGCCTTTAGGGCTGCAAATAGTCCTTCGATCTTGGCCTAGGCGGTTGTAGGGGCTGGGATATCCTCATTCACATCTGTGCAAAGCCTATTGATTAGGAATTCCAACTCGGTCTGCTACGTGGTGACAAGGTTGCATGCAACCTGTGCCTGGGATACCTCGGTGGTTTTCTCCACGATCGTCTGCTCAGCTATACTGAGCTGTTGATGCACCCGTCAGTCTTTGTGCTGGATCTCCTTGAAGAGGGATGCATGGAGGACTTGTAGTGGTTCATGTGGAAGCTGGGCCAAATCCAATTGTACTTCTATGTAGGCCTAGACTTGCACACCTAAGGCATGTAGGCTCAAGATAAATGTTGTGCCTGGCAGGGGGAAGAGGGAGCTTTCAGTTGTGATGATCAATTCATTGTTGGTTGTTGGGGGTGACCTTGTCTAAATCATGCTTGTCTGCAGGGTGTCGGTTTTGAGATGCAGAGCTTGGAGCTCAGACTAGAGCATATCGACTGTGGCCTTCTGCTGCTCTTCAAAACCCAGCCATTTATCTTCTGAGGAAAGGGTGACTACGTCTGCGATTTTCTCCGGGTCTTCCTCCATCAAATTAACTTCAATCTCCTTACTAGGCCTCATAGACTGTCGTTTCTTTTGTTGGCCTTTGAGAGGGTCGGCGATCCATTTCATACCACACGGGGAGTCAACACCGTGCACATCCAAACCCTTTGTGTCAAGATCCTACTATGAGTCTTTCTCTGCACCCTTCTTTGCATCCTTTCCATGTCCTTTTGTTTCTTTTGTGGTATCAGGTAGGGGTGTTATTCTTGGTGCTTATACCAGCAGTATCAGCTATACCTTATTTGAAGCACAGATTCCAGTGTGGTGGCCAAGTGGCAATGAGTTGGTCGATTTCCTCATCAACGACCATGCATGGAAGTGATACCCGCACCGGATCCTTACGGCCTCGGATATGCACATTATGCATCATGACCTGGAATGCTGCAATGCTCTTGTACTTATTGTAGATCACCAGTGATAAGCATGGCTGGGAGTGGGTTTCTATTGCAAGCCTGCTCTGAAATAGGACCCAGAAGACTTTATTATCGTCAATGTGCTTCTTGTCCTTTGAATCCCATAGATTCACTAAATGCACCCCCTCGCACATGTTTAGCTCGAGCTCGGGGTGGAGTGAGTCTTCCGGGGCCTCCATGCGACCAACGTGATGAGGAGTAGCAACCAGGAGTAACAGAATGCCTTTCCATGATCCTGGGCCTCGCGCACATTCTACAAAAATTCGTTATAGAGGAACTGGGACCAGTTGAAGCAGACTCCCTTTTTGCAGCGGCTAGAAAACTGAACTATGTAAGCAGGGACGGTCACAACTTGGCAGTTTCGAATCATTTTACATGCCAACAACAAAGTACCCATGCACACACAGGGGTCGCTAATGGTGCTGATCATGAACCCCCTAGTATTCTGCTCAACATGGTAGTCGTCACACAACTTGTCAACGATCTGCTGCTCATACTTCTTGCCAACACACTCTATGGGATTCAAAATCTCCATAGGGAGGCCAGTAATATGGTGAATGAGTGCAAAATTAATGGGAATGCGGTCCTGGATCCATAAGTTGTCGTCATGGACCAGGGCTAGTAGTTATTGCACAACTCGGTTGCTAACATTGCAGTGGCCAAAGGGGGGCATCCACAGCAAATTTAATAACCTAAAACCATCCAACTTGCTTGCCCATGGCATGGGGACTACCCTCAGCACATCATCCTCCAATACCCTTTCAAGATATAGTTCCGGTACCAATTTTGGGAAGGCTTCCAGGTTGGCCAGGTCGTGATCATCGAATTTTATCGAGTAGAGCTTTCCAAAGGATTCTCTAATTATGGGAACCTCGCCCAGAATAAGTGGAATTTGCAGATAGGCGTGCATCCCATCGATATTATTAGGCGTGTGCACTGAGGGCCTGCGAGGCCAAACATAGGGCTATAGCCAATTTATTGGTTCAGAAATCCGAGCTTCCTCCTGAGAAGACAAAGGTCTCTTTGATGGGTTAGGTGAACATGCTTGGGGCACCGTTCAGGGGTACTTTACATTTCAATAGGAGGTGCGTCGCTTCCCTCCAACCTATTTCGCAGCCCTCCCCTACCCTTTCTCCTGGGCTTTCCCTTTACCCTTCTTCTTCTCAACCTGCTTCCCCTTGGTTAGTGTGGACACAACCTCTTCAACTTCAGGTGTGACCTCCAATACTACATTAGTGGAGGCCATGGTCCCTGATGATTCAGCCAGATTAGTTGCAGTCATTATTGCTCGGAAAACAAATTCAAGATTGCTACTATCAGAAGGCGTAGCCTGCCTAGACATTAACAGAGTTCAATGGTTACGAAAGTTTGCAAAGCACAAGATATCTAGAATGCACGGAACCCACTTCTGATCTACCCCCCATCTTTTATAGCTTTGGATAGTGACCAAAGTTTGGGTGAGGCTTATTTTAAACTTACCATCAACAAAATAGTAAAAAATCTTTGGAAATCACCTCATTAATTGCCGACCGCTCGCTCCTTTCAATGGTACAATTTTCTTTTTACCCAGTTTTACTGTTCCAACGGCTAATTTTTGCAGCTGTATATTACCCCTATGCTCCGAGCGCACCTCCTTAGGCTTCGAGAGCTACGATCGACCCCTACACTCCCAGTGCACCTCCTCAGACTTCCAGACTTGCGATCAACTCCTATGCTCCCAGCACACCTCCCCTGGCTTCCAGACATGCTAGCACCCCACCACATATAATAGTATTGCCTGCATTTTTCCTTCGGCCTGTGCATATGCCACCTAATACAGCTATGCCGACCATACAGTCATTTGGTCTGGTACAGTTTGAGTTGGCTACCATTAACATACCCTTTACCATATAGGGACCTAGCTAATGCTGACAGAACTTCCTTGGGTGCTTTGAAAACTGGCTATCGTATAGCAGGACCAATTATCCCTCCGAAAAGATCTTTTGCCAAATATGTTGATCATGCGATGATTTTTCCCAGGCCTTTTGAACTTGCTAATGAAAGTTAGTGATGAATCGATCTTCCTCCAAGGAAAAAAGCTGCACTACACACTCCTTCATGATATCAGCCTCTGCCATGTTTGTAAAGGCTATGATGCGCAGGCTAGGAACAATATATTACATGGGCATAATAGCTTTCTTTCCATAAACCATCCGAAACGGTGTTTTCCCGGTCAATTTCTTGCAGGTGGTTCGATAGGCCCAAAGGACCAACAAGATACACATGTCCCAATCACTGTGCTCGACATTGTAGATCTTGGTCAACGCTTATTCTAGAATTTTATTAAAATCCTCCACAGTTCCATTCGCCTACGGGTGATATGGGGTACTTCTCGCGTGGTGTATTTGAAATTCTTCAGTCAAAGCCTGGATTGTCTCATTAACAAAATGTGTACCTCTATCACTCATCAGGACCTTGGGATAGCCAAACCTTATTAGGATATGTTCAAAAATAAAGTGTGTAGTGGTGTCTACGGTAAAATCCCTCACAGCCTGCGCTTCAGCCCATTTGGTTACATAATCAGTTGCAGTGATGATGTAGCAGGCACCTGTCTTATTTCCTGGCAGGCTGATGGGTCCAATGAAGTCTATGGCCCATTTTTCAAATGCTTGCAGGGCCATCTACGGCTACAAGGGTATTTTGTCTCTATGCGACGGTATTCCTTTCCTTTGGCATGTGTCGCGGGCTTTGCAATAGTCATGAGAGTCATTATGCAGTGTGGGCCACCACAACCTCGCTCTCAAGATCTTCTGTGTCGTTGCTTTCCCTGCGTAGTGACCTCCTGCTACGTCGTCATGGGATTCAACCAAGATGTCCTGCCTTTCATGATCCAGAACGTATCTTTGCAGTACCTCATCAACTCCCAACTTATATAAGTGGAACTATGATGGTAAATTTGGTTGCGCAGGTTACTAGCTCTTTTTTCTGTTGTATCAAATATTCTGCAGGCGCCATCCTCGTAGTTAAGAAGTGAATGATGTCAGCGAAGTGCGAATTAACCACCTTAATAGAAAACAATTGTGCATCAGGCAGTCCTTCTTCTAAGTTGGTTGGTTCCTCACCACTCTCAATTCGAGATAAGTGGTCTGGCCCAACATTTAGTTTCCTTGACTTCACGATGATCTCAAAGTCATATTGTTGGAATAGCAGTAGCCATCGACGAATTTCCCCTCCCCCCCCCAACACAGGCTTATTCACTAGGTACGTCAAAGCTGAGTGGTCCGTGAACATCGTGAAGTCCCCTCCCAATAGATAATGCCGATATTTCTACAAGTCATATACCATGGCCAGCCCCTTGCGCTCAGTAGTGGAGTAGTTACGCTTCACAATAGAGAGTTTTCTACTAGCAAATGCAACCGGGCGGTCAATGTCCCCTTCCCCAGGCTGCATAAGGATAGCTCCCAGGGCAATCCTAGAAGCATCGACATGAACATGGAAAACCTTCACCCAATCAGGGAATATGAGGATAGGTGCAAAGACCATCTTTTCCTTGAGTAGCTAAAAACTCTTCTGACACTCTGCATCCCAAAAGAATGAAACATCCTTCTTTAGCAACTTCTCCATGGGCGTTGTGATTAGTGCATACCCTTGAATGAACTTCCTGTAGTAGCCTATGTGTCCAAGGATAGAGAGAAACTTTTTCTCAGTTGTAGGGACTTCTAGGTTTATAATAACTGCTACTTTGGCGGGGTCAACCATCAGTCTCTGTCAACAGACTATGTGGCCTAACAAGATCCTAAAAGGTACACAAAATATGGACTTCTTAATATTGAGGGAAATCTGGTGCTTCCTATAGGTGTCCAACATCACACGCAGGTTCGAGGCATGATGTTTTATCAAACCAAATACTATCCAATTATCAAAATACACCTCCAAGAACTTGTGGATGAACTCCTTGAATACTACGATCACCACCCGTGAAAACATAGCAGGGGAATTCTTGAGCCCAAATGGCATAATGGTGTACTGGAAGGATCCCCATTTAGTGGCGAACGTAGTTTTGTTGCGATCTTCAGGTGCGATCCTGATCTGATGGTAGCCTTAGAACCCGTCAGTGAACGAGTATGCTTCTTGCCCTCCCACACTATTGAGAGTTTTGTCAGAAAACGATGTAAGGGAAGGGATCATGAACACAGGCATCATTCAATTTTCACATGTCAACACATAGTCTTATCTCTCCTTCGGTCTTTTTCTCTTGGACCACAATAGTGCTTACCTAATCTGATTGTTCTACCAGTTTGATGATACCTACTCATCTCATTTTTTCAAGTTCTTCCCTAACTTTTTGCTTATACTTTGGGTTCAATTGATAAGGTAGTTTCTTAACAGGGTGCGAATATAGTTTTAATGTGATGCGCATGACCCCTAGGTCCCCTGTAATCCCTTTGAGTTTTGAGAATTTAGTAGGAAACAAGTCCCGGTACTCTATGAGGAGTTCTGCGACTTTCCCAACAGTATCATCATCCCAGCAGTCCCCAATTTTATCTAGCTTAGGTTGGTCTTTTGTGCCAATGTTAACTTTCCTTAACTTAAGAGGCTTGGTCACATCAACAGTCTATAGCGGGGGTCCAGCAACTACGCACTCTCCCTCTAATTCTGAGATGGTGATATCCCACAGGTCTTCATCACATTCCTCCATTGATATATTGTGGTAGTTGGCAATATCCTGCATCTGTGTATCCCAAGTTGTTGCCCCATACTCCATACAAGGGCACAATTCATCAAATACCAAGGCATCAATGTCCTGTAAAGCTTCATCCAATGGCTCGGTTCCACCTATCAATCCGAATGTCCCCACAAAATCATCCCACATGGTCTCCCATTGGTTGGTGTACTGGTTTAGCTCTGCATCCAGATACCACACAGTGGGAATTGGCCCCAAGGCATGGATAAATAGGTGGACCCATTCGTTCATGGTCCTTTCACCCCATGCCTCCATCCATGTATCCACGTGCCTGCACGGATCTCCTTGGCCAAGGAAAGCCTCCACGTGTAGGTGAACCATAGGTTCAAACCATAGAATCATCATTTCGCAACATTCCTCCCAATCCTGGAACGTTCCCTTACGAGTTCCCGCCATCACGCAGGGGTTACGTGCATGGCTAGGTTCAGCGCCCAAATTCTTCACTCCCTTGGGACTTCAGCTTCAAATTTTTGCAAAAAATCATTAATACTACCAGAACCATCAAAGTAGGGCAATTCTCTTACCTCTGAGGAGATACCCCAGAAGCTCTTTGTGATCCTAAGACATCACAGCGTAGATACATCATGCAATCGATTCTGCCAATTTTCTTTCTCCCCATCAGAGTTAGAGAGGCATTCACTATCTTTCTCCCAAAAAATCACACCATCAGTTGTAGGATTAACCTAATCCTCGTCCCGGGCGGTTAGTTTGTAAATGTGATGCACATCGTCTTCTTCACGCATCAATTTTGTATATCGCTCTCCTTCTGTAGGGTCTAGAGGGACTATCACTCTCATACCCTCATTCTCAAAAACCATGCTCCTTTTATTTAAGTTGATAATGCCTCCCATGTCTATCGCCCAATCTAGTCCCAAGAGTGCAGATAAGGGCCTGAATATTCCACAATCTCAATTACTTCAAAATTGACGCGCACCTTAACTCTTGCGATATCTACCATAATCGTTGATAGCCTCCAATATGGTATGATTTTCTATTGGTTAGCCATGCACAACTATATAGTAGACCATTCCATCTTAGGTTCTCCCATCTGCTACCATGTTTTCTTAGGCAAGATGTTCACATCTGATCCCAGATCCAGGATGACCTAATCCATTTCATAGTTGTCGATCTGCGTTGTTAGCCACATTTCCCACCCAGTGTGCTTCTTATGCTTGTACAATTTGTGAACATCTCTAACCTCTGTAGGAGGGTCAGTTCTTTCCGCGTAGCTGTCTATCAGTGTTTGAAGATTTTCCACTCCTTTCTGGTTGCGTAACAGCTTCATACATGCTTGTAGGAATGGTTTAACTTTGTCGTCCACTCTTAGGTTTTTTGGAGCCTTGGAAGTAGATGCCTCATCCTTGGTAAAGTCTTTGCGAGCGTCGATGAAGGTTTTTCTCTCCTTCTGTAGGTCCAAGCTTTCTTGTTTGATAGAAGCTTTTTGGATAAGGGGTTCAGCCTCAGCTTTATCCTCAGCTCATCCAGTAGCCATGCCAATGCGTGTTATGAAATTAGTACTTCGTCCTTCATCACATAGTTCCGCCTTAACCCTCTGCAAATTCTACATTGGTGTCTGCTATTTTTCCTGCATTTTTTCTATTAGGACTGGACAATCTTTGATTACATGGTCCAATTGTCGACAATATTGGCAATATTGTGGCGCAGGGTTCGGACAGTCCCTTGTGAAGTGCCCTATTTCTTCACATTTGTAACAGATCAATTTCCCTCTTCCCCGACCTACACCTCCACCCCTTCCCCATCCCCTGCCTCTTGCTAGGGAGCCCCCTCTACCTGAGAAAGATAGTGGTGAAGAAGGGTCAGCCTGTGCCCTGAATAGTTTTCCTCTGTTATCAATTCATAGGTCCGACAGTTATGTTCGTCATGTTCCACAGATGAGCAGAATCGACACCATTATTGCTTCAATTATGTAACATAAGAATCAAGATGGGGGTAGTGGTTGGTATCATGTATTCTAGCTATGCGACAGTCAGTGCACCATAATGTTGGACCACTTGGTATCGCAGCCTCTTTAGGATGCAATGGGCTATGCCCCCCAACCTGCATGTAATCTACTAGCAGAGGACATTGATCCTTGGTGTGGCCAGAGACCCTGCATCTTATGCACCATACGTATAGGCTAGCTTCTTTCCACTACTACATTTGGCAGAAATTCCAACACTTGGTTCCGACGCTTTTGACCAAATGTCGGAAATTTCCCCAAATTTTTTCCATCCCGCCCGAAACTGTCGCTATACTGACATTTATAGAAAAGTGTCACAATACCGACACTTAGACAAAGTGTTGCAATTGTGACGTTTGGAGGAATACGTCGCAATTGCAACACTATGGCCCAAAGCATCGCTATTGCGACTGCTGCCTCCAAACATCGCAAGTGTGACACAATGTCTAAGTGTCGCAATTGCGACGTTTGGAGGCACCCATCGCAATAGTGACGCTTTGTCTACCGTCGGTATAATGACACTTATATGCGCGCTACATAAAAATATGAAACTTATATGCGCGCTACATAAAAATGATTTTATTGTTTCATATCCATCGCAATAGCTACATTAACGTCTGATATCACACGTGCATTCGCCCTCAGCATTCTCCCTCAACTCTTGCAGAACAACATTTTCCCTCAGCATTCGCCCTCAGCGTTCACCCTCAGCTCTTGTAGAACAACATTCGCCCTCATCTCTTGCAAAATGGTAAGTTCTTACTGCAGGCCCTTCCTCCTATAGTAGGGTTGACTCTATTTGGGTTTTTTTGGTCAATTCCATTAGATTGTGTTAGGCTGTAGGGTTCTCTCTAGATGTCAAGAATCAAGATTCAATTCCCTCTATTATCTTCATCACCCAATACAAGATTTAAATTTTTCCCAAAGAAACTCTTATTAATTTGGCAGCCATTATTTCTCCCTGCTTTAAAAACCCTACATTTAAATGAAAACAAGCATTGCATTTCAACTACAAAAATCTATTAGTGTTCAAATGTACATGTGTGCTACATTAACGTTTGATATCATGCGTGCATTCACCCTCTGCTCTTGCAGAACAAAATTCACCCTCAGAATTCACCCTCAGCTCTTGCAGAACAGCATTCGCCCTCAGCATTCGCCCTCAGCTCTTGCAGAACAGCATTCGCCCTGAGCTCTTGCAAAACAGCATTAGCCCTACATTCGCCCTCAGCTCTTGCAGAACAACATTCACCCTGCATTCGCCCTCAGCTCTTGCAGAACAACATTCACCCTGCATTCGCCCTCAGCTGTTGCAGAATAGCATTCGCCCTCAGCTCTTGCAGAACAGCATTCGCCCTCAGCTCTTGCAGAACAGCATTCACCCTCAGCGCTTGCAGAACAACATTCGCCTTCAGCTCTTGCAAAATGGTAAGTTCTTACTGCAGGCCCTTCCTCCTATAGTAGGGTTGACTCTATTTGGGTTTTTTTGGTCAATTCCATTGGATTGTGTTAGGCTGTAGGGTTCTCTCTAGATGTCAAGAATCAAGATTCAATAACCTCTATTATCTTCATCACCCAGTACAAGATTTAAATTTTTCCAAAAGAAACGCTTATTAATTTGGCAGCCATTATTTCTCCCTGCTTTAAAATCCCTACATTTAAATGAAAACAAGCATTGCATTTCAACTACATAAATCTATTAGTGTTCAAATGTACATGTGTGTAGTATAGTTCATATTTTTTGTGATTTATATTATCTTGAAAAAGGAAAGGTAAATTATTTCCCATGGGAAAATAATGTTTTCCCTTTTTACTATTGGAAATGGTACAACAAAGTTCCATTTCTACCCGAAACTCCTATGAAACAAGAACCAAATAAAGGCCATGTCCTCAATGGACATCATTTGGCTTTGAAAATGGCCATTGCACCATGTTGTTTCTTATATTACATCACGATAGTTTCTTAGGTCATTTCTTGTTTCTTGAGATGAAAAACAACCAAATAAATTGTGAAGATCCTTTCAAGAAATAAATGACCATTTCTCAATCACATCTCAACAATTTTTATTTTATTCAGTGGTTGCTTACTTTGAGAGAAATTTGACACTTTTATAAGGAATATAACATAAAAACACAAAATGGGAAGGAATTGATGAGGTAGATGACCTTTAGTTGTTGTCAATTAAGAATTGATAATACAGGATGCATGTTCTGTACTAGAAACTAGATTCCTTCCTGGAGTTAGGACACAGAGTATTGAATCAAAGTTGTAGTTTCTAACTTCTTGTATTGGTTCATCAATCTTGAGAATCAGACATCGCATGTATTCATTGCTTCATGTTTGAATAATTTGCATCATATCGTACAATAGGAAATTAGGAATTATGATTATTATTACTTTATGGATTTGTTAAGTTACTTTTAAGTTTGCATGGTTTAGTGTGAAATTATTCTAGTGTGCCCCTAGGCCTAGGTGAAGGAATGCCAAGGACTGAGAACCCTATTTTTTAAATGGTATTGTTTCTTATACCCAAAAACCCCTCAACATCACTTCTTATTAATTCTTAACAATAGTGTTGTAAACAATTTGAGAATTGATATAGCAAAATCTCACACTTCTCGAGATAAAGTCCTAAAGCTAAAGTGTGATACCATGTGTAATTCAATAGCCCCATTGTTACCTCACCAACCTCTTTTCACTTCGGGCTAGCTCTCCTCCAACTAAAGGGGGGTTCTCCCTAGTAGATGTTAGGGATATAATGGCCCAACCAAATCAAGTCAAGAGCCCCCTAACTCTCTATGTTTACTACTATCAATCAAAATATTGAACAATAGGGTCAGACATGCATCCTGAAGATAAAATTGCCAGGGTATTTTTGGGTAATTTCAAAGGGAAAGTCCCCAAACACATATAATCAAGGAATTATAACTTGATTTCAAACATTAAATATCAACAAAATCTTTTAAAGGATATTGAAAGGAAAAAGGTGATGGAAGATAGAAAGTGCCTTACTTAAATGCTCTAAGGATTTTTCAATAGTTGCTCCAAAAGCTTCACTTCAAGGCCCTTCAAGATCGTCTCCAACAATGCTATACCATCAACTTCAACAATGTTGCTCCAAAAATGTCCTCAAGGTATTCACAACAAGTTTACTAGAAGTTGCTCCAACAATATATTCAATAAGGTCTTCATTGTCAACTCGTCTCTTGTTTGGGTGCCTTAATGTGCAATGACATGTTTCCAGGACTAAATTCAATGCAAGGCATATTTGAAACTCTAACTTTGTCTTCCGGTGTCTTATTAGAAATTATTTCAGTTTTCATTTTGTGTTTTCAAGTTAGATATTGTTTTCAAGTTTTTACATTTATAATTTTATTGCAATGTGGTAGACTGATCAGAGCAGTGCAGGAACAACCCCGAGACAGGATGATCGCGGAAAGAGGCCAACGAAAGAACATGTAAAGTGCCAGCATTGCTCTATCTTCAGGTATTTTAGTTATTTACATAATTGAAATAATATTAATTTTGTTCAAATATGCAGACACCTAGCCATGGTATGCCTGATGATTCCCTCTTTGAGGAAGAGCTTTCTTCATCCCTATCTCCAGTGTTCTTGTTGCGAAAAAAGGCACGAGATGCAAGGTCAAAATTTAATACTTTGATAGACGCGCCTCAAACACCTGAAACAGAAGAGAGGATAAAAAAAATTATGAGCCAGATAGAAACATATCAGGTAATAATAAAAAGTCAAAAGGATATTTTTTTTGTTTTGCATGAGATGAATTGTGATAGTTTGATTTTTAATTTTTACATTGACTAAACTAACAAAAAGTTCTTTTGTATGTAGCGTTTTCTAGAACTTTCTGAACCCAGTGTTGGTGGTAGTGGGACACAAGGGCAAGACATTGCCCAACAACCCTCTCGTACACCTTCTACTCCTTTAGGTGCCAGCCAAGAAACACACCCTGCCTAAGCAGACACCCAGCCAACCGTTGAACGTGTTGGCAATGATGAGGCTAATATGGCCAACTACATTATTGCGTTTCCTGGAGCTACACGTGTCATCTCCACAGGGACCATTAATGACACGTTGTTGGTGAACAATGAAGGTGTCCCTATAAAGCATGTACAACTCCCATGTAAATTTTAATATTTTAACTATTTCATGTACTTTATCTAAATCATATTTATCATGATTTTTATTTTTAAATTAATGATAATATCTTCTTCTTCTTTTTTTCTGTGTAGGAAACAGTGAGTTCTACATGTTTCTGGAGAGCCATGCATTGGTAAATTTTTTCCCAACCATACGCATAGGGTGGAATTCCCAGAATTCCAACCTGAAAAAAGAACTTTTAGATTATCTAGAAGCCTTTTTCGAGGTCGGCACATTTGACAGAACAGCGGTGGCTCGGGTAGCCGAAAAATATTTGAAATATACCAGGGACACCTATAGGACGAAATTGCAATTTAACCCTAGATATGAGCGTCCTCTCGCAGTTCCAGAGAGTGAGTGGAGAGCACTCATCCATGATGGAAAAGAGAAAAGGGCAAAGAAAGAAGGAAAAATTCCAACTAGACCCGCAAGGTAAATTACAACTTTAATTCAATAGCTTTAATTTTCTCTATGTCTAAAATAAAAGTGTGCTACGTCATATCTGACTTCAATATTTTGATGCTAGGTTGCTTGACACCTCAAAGGCAACCAAAGCTAGGATTGAAAAAAAGGGCCATCACAAGCTAGGCCAAGGTGGCTACTTGAAATTAGCCGCAAGAATTGTAATTAAGTAGCTAAACATCTTATAATTAATTGTATCGCCTTCCAACATTTTTGTAATCCTATCAAATATGATTAAAAATACACAATCATATGTAATGTAGGGTGATGACTTTGGAACAGAAACTATAGAGGAAGATAAAAATATCACTTTCCATTTCAGCTATCAAGCCGTAGTTGAATGTCGCAGAAGCTTGGGGCAGGTCCCAAGATCCAGAATGCCTGATAAGGTAAAACATTAACCTTTCAATATGTTTGTTTTCGTCCATAAATTTAATGTCTAACAAATTTGTTTAAATCAGGGGAGAAGCACTACCGACAAGGCAAATAACCCAGTTTTAGAGCCAGATGTAGATGATCCTCACGTGCAACCTGATCATTGTAGTGGGGACCAGGCCGACAATGCTACTATCAGTGAGGGCCGTGAAGGTAATTAATTTCCACTTATAATTTTCTAATTATACCTTGATGGTTGTCCTTATAACGTTTTTTTTTTAAATGACAGAGAATGTTTCCCTTGAGGATCTTACCACCAGAGAGGAAGACAGGGCAACAGTCCCAACGGCGACAACTGGTGCACCAGGTAAATAATCTCATTGCAAATTTTTTTTATTAATATTACCGAACTAGTTCAATGATATTTAAAAACTGACAATTAAAATTTAATATTATCTGTTTTTGTAGGCGATGCCTCGTCACTGGATGAGACCAGACATCGTGACTACGCAACTAGGTTAGCGGTGACAACTGGTGCACCAGGTAAATAATTTCATTGCAATTTTTTTTTTATTAATATGACCGAACTAGTTCAATGATATTTAAAAACTGACAATTAAAATTTAATATTATCTGTTTTTGTAGGCGATGCCCGGTCACTGGATGAGACCAGACATCGTGACTACGCAACTAGGTCAGTGGCGACAACTGGTGCACCAGGTAAATAATCTCATTGCAATTTTTTTTATTAATATTACCAAAGTAGTTCAATGATATTTAAAAACTGACAATTAAAATTTAATATTATTTGTTTTTGTAGGCGATGCCCCGTCACTGGATGAGACCAGACATCGTGACTACGCAACTAGGTCAGCAGTGTGGGTCAAAAGGCACGAAACAGGAGCAGAGCATGATGATATTGATGATGTAATTAGGAGCTTTAGAAATAGGAAGAAGAAAAATAAAATTCGATAATGTAAAATATTGTATTATTATAAGACAAACGTTACCATACTTGGAACGTTTTTTTGCGTTATATAAAAAACTCATTTATCATACTATTTTTATGTCAAGCATTAATTGCAATGTTTCCTTGTGTACTTTTTGTTGAATTGTTTTTTTATTAGTTATTGAATATTTTTTTTTATGCTCATGAAAGTAAAAAATGAAATATAGATTGGGTATTGGGGAACTGAGAGTGATTTGAGGGGGGGGGCATAAGAGCTTCCACCTTCATGTGGTTGGCCCTGTTTAGTAGAGAATAATTTATTGGAGCGATTTAATCTTGGAACAAGCCTCCCTCGATCCAGCATAGCAACAAAAAAGTAACTATTGACAGTGACTTTTTATTGTTATTGACAGTGTAATGAAATGTATCTCAATGCTATGGTTTTGGCCTTTTTATTGGTTGAATTAGAGGACCCGATTGAAAATATTGGGGCCAAGTAGGTAAGGCAAGCTGCTGCAAAGACAAATGATTTAGCTAGGGATGGAACCACAACATCTGTTGTTCTTGCACATGTTGGAATATTGAAAAATTCTAGAACAATGAATGGAGAATAAATATCCCTTCCTCTAACACAGAGAAAATAAAAATTTCTTTGACAGGAGACAAAGTTTGAATACTTTGAAAACAAACTTCTATTCCCTTCAATAACTCAAAAAAAAATATTACACTTCTTCCTCACTGAGAGGGATTACAAAATTATGACTGCTACAAAACGCAGTGCATAAAACCAACTCACTGTCTGTTCAAAACAAACATACTCTGTCTCTAAAACACTTTGTTGTGTTTTTCACTTTCGCACTGCTGTGCATACACACTTAAA
Source organism: Pinus albicaulis (assembly GCA_034641835.2). Classification (NCBI taxonomy): domain Eukaryota; kingdom Viridiplantae; phylum Streptophyta; class Pinopsida; order Pinales; family Pinaceae; genus Pinus; species Pinus albicaulis. The sequence continues at coordinate 1,040,359,026 of CM076581.1, forward strand.
AAGTTACACTCGGTATTTCACTTTTTACACACTGCTGTGTAATAAAAAAATTACGTACTGTCTATAAAAAAAACTACCAATCTTTTTTGTCCTTTTTATTTTTATATGCCATAACATATAAAAAATATTATAATAAACCCTCTTTTTAAAATAATAAAATTAAAACTAAATTCTATGGCCCACCTTTCATCGCATATGATATATATATATATATATATATATATATATATATATATATATATATATAACATATGTTTAAAACATATGTATATATTAAACTATCAAAACATTAAAGAACCCTTTCCATCGGACTTCAAAGTCTGAATAGATTGAATTTCAAACCAAATTCGCGTTCCAAAATGGGATGCTAACGTCTGCTTAATTTGTAACGCGAATTCTCAATCTAATGTGCCCTATAAAAAATTCGGGTCCAGTTTTCAAGTTTTCAGATTCCCTTCAATTTCATGCGATCCAATATTAATGCTCCACGTGTCCTCCTTTTGAATTTACAAAACTGTAGGGTAAATTTCTGTTTGTTTAATTTCTGGTTGGTGAATTGTGTTAATGCTAGTTGTTGTGTTTAAATACAATCCTGTACAGAAATATGGTTGCGGCCGTCTACAAAAAAAACTTGCAGGAATTTTAAATGCTGAATTAAATTTCTGGATGGCATGCAAGCAACCTCCAAAAAAAAAATGTTGCTGCTGCATCCGTCCTTCTGCTGCAGCAGTTGAAGTTAAAATTCAACAGCACAGGGTTTAATAAGTGAGGGTGTAAAGGTAACTTTTTGTCGATAGTACTAGATTAAGATCATCTATTCATTTTTGTAGGGTCTTATGGTGTTTGGTTTTTTAGTTTTGAGTTGGGCTTATTGAGTCTAAGATAGTTTTTGAGTGAAAAAATTGCTATCAGGTATTAAAAAATTTTGGTTCTTTTGTCAAAATTTATGAGCTTGTTAGGAAATACAAAACCGACAATGGTTGTATCTTAAATTTGTGGAAAATAATTTGAAATGAAACCCTTTTGTTTAGGTTGTTGCAGTAGGTGAAAACCCTGTTCAAATTACTAGGGGCATTGACAAGATAATAAAGGCCCTTGTTTCGGAACTCAAAATTCTGTCAAAGGAGGTAAACACTTTCCTTTTGAGTAGGCTGGTTTTCCTTTTTGCTGATGGTTTGGTGTATCTAATTGAATTAGTTGCCTAAGGTATTTTTGGTTGCAAACTCCTTTTCATTTTTCATACAGTATTGGCCTTGTGGAATACATTTGATTGTGTGGCCTTGTTAGATCTACAACATTTGTAGTTGTTTAGTCTTATGGTCGAGGTGCACTTTTATTATGGAAATAGTTGATGCAATATTGTCATTTAATCCTTACTGCAGGGTAGCATGTTGAGAAGTTTCTTGTGAAACATTTGGCATTCAAAATGACACTTGATCCTATACAGCATCATGCACTTGACTTCAAAATTCATATTCAAAGTGTGCCAAACAATTCTTGCAAAATTTCAAATATTTATGTTGTTTTAAACCATTATCTTTTTCATGTATTGGATGCTAAAAATGAGAAAAAGACTTTGGTATGAAACCAACTGGTGAATAATTTCCAGCAAAACAACCACTTCCAAGACATGATTTAGAAGTAGAACATATGTACTTATGAGGCATAGAAAGATATCCTTGATGCATTGTCAATGTTTGGCTAGGGTTATTTTTGGAGAAAATAACTCCTTATTCCTAGAATAGTGATCTTCAATACAAGTAAATGCCAGAGAAGAGGGATCATCGTGTGACATAAACCTATTAACAAAAGTGAACAAGGAATGATTATTAATTATGGCATACTAAGTTGGCAGTGATTTTGACTACTTGTCTTTAACATGTAAAAATGTTAAATTCCAAACTTACATCATCATGGTTTGGCATCATGAGCTTGAATAATTGTCCACCATGCTCATAATTTCATTGTTGTCTTCATATCTATAAACAACATTTCAAATTATAATAAAACAGTTCTATAAGAAAAATCCAGACCTCCATGCTGCTGCTCCTTGTGAGACAAAGTCAAAATTGCATTACACAATTTGGCACATAAGAATCTCCTATATCCCGGTGGTATGTATCCAATTCTTATAATAGTGTATTCAAGACTTATATTGACATTTCCAATGATATATTTAAGCAATGAAAGATGGAGCCTTCTTCATTGTTGTATATGTAACAATATTTTATTAATATAAAGATTGATGGTTTTGTCTTTCTGAAAATGAAATGTAAAAATAATTTATTTTGGTCAATTGAAAAGTTTTTTTTAAAGCTTTTCATTATGGAAGGGCAACATAGATATATGCCCTTCTAATTGAAATTCAAACCTTCCCTTCAAATTTGATCACTATGTGGGACCTTAACAAACAATACAACTATTCCGTCGTGCGTTATATAAAACATATAATAAAACCTTTGTCAAAACTTCAAACGAACCCTTTAGCCGTGGGTATTTCATCATGAATTGATCATTTTACCATGTACCTTCTTCTAGAGGAATATTCTTCCACTTGATTAGGTACTTCATAATGGTTATATGTCAAAGAGATACAAAATGTTTATCTATAACTTTTTGTGGTTCAAGAATCAACTTTCATTCTTCATCTAATTTTGGAAGTTCTATTTACATTGGCATATTTTTTCCCAAAACCTTTTTTAGGCAAGTTACATGAAAATCCTTATGAATGCAAGAAGAAGGAAAATATAGCTTCTATACCACTTGTGCAATCCTATGAATAATTATTTAGGGCCATAACATTTTTGAGCTAATTCTTTATTCTTATTTTTCTGGAATGAAGATTGCTTATAATGCTATAATCTAAAAAATACCCAATTACCCTCCTCAAATTATCTTTCACTTCAATGTTGTTCCCCTTGTTGTTTTATCATGTTTCATGTCATTTGAAGGTTTTCCATAATAATTTTCAAATTTTCTTTAGTATTTTCCATATGTGACTCTATTTCCTATACTTTGGACTTATCTTGCAAAAAGTATGAGATACTAGGAGTTGGATATCCATAAAGGGCCTTAAATGGGGAAATTTAAGTAGATGTGTGATAGGTAGTATCATATTACCATTCTTCCTTGACGAACCCACTCCATCCATTAAGATTGCTTTTCTAAAGAGTAACATTGTAGATAACCTTAAAAACATTTGTTAACTATTTCTGTTTGACCATTTGATTGTGTTTGATATGTAGAACTCATGGCAGCTAGTGTTTCTCCACTCATATTAAATAATTATTTCCAAAAGTTTCTTGTTACTATTACTTTAGGAAAACCATAAAGACTATGAATTTCTTTCATGGACACTTCTGCCACTTGGCTTGTTGTTTATGTACTTTGAGCTCTACAAAAAAAATCTACAAAATTTGACTATATAAATGACCACAAAAATGTAATACTTACCTTTATATTTCAGTAACCCTATAATAAATTCTATTGATATATCTTCTAGTCTTTGAATATGTATGTGGAATGGTTAAGTAACCCTAGATATTTTACTATCTCTCTTTTATTTATTATGCAAACCTGACCTTCTCTTACAAAATTTTGAATATCTTTCTTCATTCCTTCCAAAAATATATTTTTTGATCCTTTGAGATGTTTTAAGGAACCCCGCATCCTACCATCAGAGAGACATGGGACTCCCTTGATATTTGTTTATTCAAATATGCTTGTGTGCATAAAAATATTCTACATTTGCACCAAAGTATATCTCTCTTTCACTCCCAATGCTCCATAGAGTTCATCCCATCCTTTATAAATTTTAGTTTTTGTTTAGTACTATTTTCATTTTTCCATTATGGCAAGCTTCTTCTAGCCACCTAGGAATAGAAAATGTAATTGGATATAAATTTGAGGCCTCTTCTATTTTAGAAAGAGCATCATGTATTAAATTTTACTTACCCTTTTTGCAGATTATCTCAAAATTAAAACTTTGCATTTTTTCTCCTCATTTTTGTTAATCTTCCAATGAAATCCATAGCTTCAAAAAATACTTTATGCTATCATGGTATATCTTGACTTTAAAGTACCTCCCAATGATATACTATCCCCATTTTTTATTGCATGTAATATTGCTTCCATTTATTTTTCATACGCAGATTTCACCAAATATTTTCTTTGAATTCCTTGCTTTTAAAAGCCAATGATATCCCTTATTGTTTTAATGTTACGCAAATTCCTTGTCCTAGTGCCTCACACTCTAATATGAATGTTTTACCAAAAGTATGTGCAACCGATGTTGGTGTAGAAGACATGGCATCCATTAAAAGAGAGAATGCCAAAGTAGCCTCATCATTCCATATAAATGATATTTTCTTCAAGAGATATGTGAGTGGACTTGAAATGCATGCATAATTCTTAACAAATGATCAATAATACCATGTAAGTCTAAAAAATCTTCTAAGAACCTTGATTTTCTTAGGAATAGGTCATTTTGTAATAGCTTGCATCTTTTGAGGCTCCAACTTCACTCCTTCCTTTAAAACAATATGAACCAAATACTTGAATTCTTATTTCCCAAAATCACATTTGGATATTTTTACATAAAAATGATTGTTCTCAATAATTTATATAACTTTTCCACATGTTTAGTGTGGTATTCCCATGATTTATTATAAATATGTGTATTATCAATGAAAACCAACACAAATTTTATAAGATGGGTTCAAACAAAATTGTTCTTAAGTTGAGCCCCCCTCAAACGACGATAAACCATAATTCAAACCAAATTCGCGTTCCAAAATAGCCTGCTGACTTCGGCCAATTTTGTGACGTGAAAACCAAATGAATTCCACCCTAATCTTTTTCGAGTCCGAAGTTGGGCTGGCGTACGGAGGGAGACTTGTGACGCGAATTTCTTATCAAATTCACCCTAATCTTTTTTGGGTCCGGATTTCCACTACGCGAGCAGCCCAAACAAAGATCTGCTCCAATCAATTTCTGCCACGTGTCCTCAATCAAAACTTGCCCTGCTCCCGGTTGCGGGTGCATTCAATGGCGTTTAAGGCGATGGGACATGGATGTGGCGATTTCATATCAATCACATTAAGTTTTAACGTTGTTCAATTAAGTTCCAAGGTTTTCACATCAAATCCACATTAATTAATTTTTAACACTGTTCAAGATCGGACCTCCACTCCTGTTAGCGATTCTGCATGCTCCAATATGATCTGGCCTTCGGCTCTCATTAATGATCAGAGATTAGTTATGATGGGCGTACTTTGATTGCATTGTAGTTGGGTCGATAAAATGGCATTTCGCTATGGTTTTTCGGATGAGCCGGTTGCTAGGTTACACTGCTTGCTCACTGTGACGAGAAGGAGAAGTGGCCAGCTGAATTGCTGCTTAGACCTTAATGCATATTTGCATTTCTCTCGGTCTCGTCTGTGTCTGTCTTCCTCTGTTTCTTGGAATTCTTTTTCTCTGTCTCCTCTTGTGCCCACTGCTAGTGAGACTGCACCCATGCCTCGCTTGCGTCAAAGGATGCATTTCCTTAGGGGGAGAACTAGAGGTCAACCCCTGCGCGCTCCCTCCAGCCCCTCAATCGAGTCATCTTCCGTCCAGTCCAGTGATTATTACGCAGGTCGCTATCCAAATACTAGGAGTGGGCGGGGTCGGTTTATAGGATCTGGCCACCGTATGGATTCCCCTGCTCCTCGTTTCCCCACCGCTAGTTCACCTTCTCCCACGACGCGCACTACACAATTTTCCTTTAATTTCTCTCTCAACCGCCCATGAATCACAGCGTCAATCACTGTGGTTTTCTGTGAGGAGGCCGAAACGGAGGAAGAATGCACCTGTCCGGTGGGTCTGAGCTCGGAAAAAGCCTGCCATCATTAAGGCCTTCAGGAGGGGAGCCGTGGCATGAATGTGGAGGTAGCACCTAGCGATCCTGGACCTTTCGAAGGATGGTGCTGAATCGTCGAGGAGCCAGAGGAGTATTTTGGTTAATTTTTTTTTCTTGCTTCGCGACCCACTTAATTGGGCTGCTTTTAGATTATTTTATTGTGTTGGACCTTTGTAATATTTTTGAATTCTGTAAATTAAACGTTCAAGAGTGGTTTCCCGGTATGAGGGCAGTCTTCTTAATTTTTTGATTTTTTTATGACAAATTTTCCATGAGTCTGGGCAATGATTTTGACTTCAATTTAATTTTATTCCCACTGTTAATAGATTAACTTTACTTAGAAAAAAAAATGTTGCCCTATTTCTATTTTAAACTTGTTTTTTGAAATAAAGAGCCATGTTTATATGGTCTACGTATTATACTCTTTCTCTGTATATCTACAGGAACCTTTTTGCTATGAACAGGGTGGATGCTGTAGAGGGCTACTAATGGAAACAAGCGAGCCTGAACCTTACATCTCGGATGCAACATATGGTTACCAATTTTGGAATCAAGCAAGCCTGGGTTTCTGCATATGGTTTTTATTTCTGGGAACAAGCGAGCCAGAACATACAATCGACCCTGGGTTTATACATATTTTTGCTCTATCATGGATGCTTTTTGTGTGAGGTGTATATCAACAGTACATGTCTCTGCACATTTCCTGTATCCGTTTTATGATACTATTTTATGTGTTGACAGGTTATCACTCTGCCTTCAAAACTAGCGATGCTTGTTTATTGATATGGTCTGATGGTCTTTTTATATTTTTGACATATCGCACTCCTCACATGATTAGCGTTTTTCTCTGTTTAAAGATTTTGGGTACTTTAATTTGTATTTGGAACAATGGACGTCGGTACTCTATTTGTTGCTTTACTATTCTACATACTACTATTTCACTTTCTTATAGATGCCTCGGGCATATTTGGATTCTTTCTCAGATTTGTCGATAATCTCCATGTGGACCGTTACTCGGTTTTATATCATGTCCCTGTATGTGACATGGGGTATTTTTCTATCATTGTTTGGGGTGGGACTTCCACTTTTCTGGATGTATATTTGGGTTCTAATCTTCAGATGTGAAAAAGTAATGACTTCATGGACTGTTTTACTTCATATAATATATTCAAAACAACGTTTTTTCTCTTGTGAAAAAAAAATGATTAATGTTTATCTCTCTGCCTTCAAAACTAGTGATGCTGGTCTATGTTGCTGGTTTATTGATATGGTCTGATGGTCTTTTTATATTTTGGACATATCACACTCCTCACATGATTAGTGTTTTTCTCTGTTCAAGGATTTTGGGTACTTTAATTTGTATTTGGAACAATGGACGTCGGTACTCTATCTATTGCTTTACTATTCTACATAATGCTATTTCACTTTCTTATAGATGCCTCGGGCATATTTGGATGCTTTCTCAGATTGTCGATAATCTCCATGTGGACCGTTACTGGGTTTTATATCATGTCCCTGTATATGACATGGGGTATTTTTCTATCATTGTCTGGGGTGGGACTTCCACTTTTCTGGATGGATATTTGGGTTCCAATCTTCAGATGTGAAAATGTAATGACTTCATGGACTGTTTTACTTCATATAATATATTCAAAACAACGTTTTTTCTCTTGTGGAAAAAAAAATGATTAATGTTTATCACTCTGCCTTCAAAACTAGCGATGCTGGTCTATGTTGCTGGTTTATTGATATGGTCTGATGGTCTTTTTATATTTTGGACATATCACACTCCTCACATGATTAGCGTTTTTCTCTGCTCAAGGATTTTGGGTACTTTAATTTGTATTTGGAACAATGGACGTCGGTACTCTATCTGTTGCTTTACTATTCTACATACTGCTATTTCACTTTCTTATAGATGCCTCGGGCATATTTGGATGCTTTCTCAGATTGTCGATAATCTCCATGTGGACCGTTACTGGGTTTTATATCAAGTCCCCGTATGTGACATGGGGTATTTTTCTATCACTGTCTGGGGTGGGACTTCCACTTTTCTGGATGGATATTTGGGTTCCAATATTCAGATGTGAAAATGTAATGACTTCATGGACTGTTTTACTTCATATAATATATTCAAAACAACGTTTTTGCTCTTTTAAAGTTTCATTTTTTTTTAAAATTGAACCCACCATCGGTATACCGACGCCTTGTAAGCATCGGAATTGTGACAGCTTAAAAACATCGGAAGAGCAACAGTATAAAAATGTCGGACGAGCAACGTTCAAAACATCGGACCACATTTCCTCAGAATTGCTACAGTTTACAAACATCGGAAGAGCGACGTTCAAAATGTCGGACCACATTTCATTGGAATTGTGACAGTTTACAAAATTTGGAAGAGGGACGTCCAAAACGTCGGACCACATTGCATTGGAATTGCGACCATTTACAAACGTCAGAAGAGCGACGTTCAAAACATCAGACCACATTTCGTCAGAAGTGCAACAGTTTACAAACGTCGGAAGCGCGACGGTTCGGGAAACGTCGAAAGAGCGACGCTTGTTTGGAAGCGACGGAAAAAGTGTCGATAGTGCGACACATTTTAAGTGTGTCAGAACTGCGACGGTATGGAAAACCACGTTTTTCCTGCCCTCGAACTGTCGCTCTTGCGACGACGTTGTGTCGGAATAGCGACGAATTGGCCATCAGAAATTCCGCCAAATTTTCTAGTGTTCCCTCGTTATTTTCACAGATTCTGGATTTTGAGGTGCATTACCTCTAGCTATCCCTAGATTTGCTCCACCCCAAACTGGCCATCATCTCTTGGCATAGCTTCTAGCTTCATAGCAATCTCCAAGGCTTTTTCTTGCATCTCAATCACTTGCTGACCCATAGGTCCATGTAGGTGAGGTAGTAGCATGGCGATGAACCATTCCTTGTGCTACTTATCATCATACTGAAATTCCCCATCTCTAATAACCTTCTTTAACCGCTGATTAGCCTCCGAGATAGACTCAGTGGGTCCCTGTTTAAAATCCTTCAAATCAGTTACTAGCTGAGAGTAGGACTTGGGCTTCTAGAACTATTGTTTTAACGCATTCTTAATATGTTGAATAGAAGGATCCACATGCTGGCCTATGTACCCCAGATACTAGTCCAGGATCCATCCCTCAAAGGTGAGAGATAGTTGCACTCTCTTTACAACATCGCTAGCCACATTATGTGTAGTCCGTACCGATTCTGCTATAAACCAAAATTGGTCCATATCTTCACCTCGTATACCCTTGAAGGTGGGTAGCTTCATGTGTGTGGCCATACCTTCTTTTGGTGGTGGCAGAGGTGTGGGGGAGTTCTTTCCCTTATGCTGACTCAAAGGTTGTGTAGCTGGAGGGCTATTTCCTGTGTGCGTCACTGATACTCTTAATGGACTATAGATAGATCTATCCCCTTCTCGATTGGTTCGGTAGTACTTCCCACTTCGTGTTGTACTCTCGCTATGATCAGAGGTCATTCATTCAGTGTGGCTGCACAGAATGCCATTTTCACACGGTAATTTTTTAATTAAAAATGGAAATATTCACAAGAACTTACCCCGGAAACCTTTGAAGAACCTCTGCTCTACCTCAGAATAGTATACGAATGGGTCGACTATGAATTATGTTACAATCCCTCCCAACACTGTATCCACCCAATGAACTATAGTACAGGTGATCGTGTTGTCGGTCTTCTCCAACTATAGAATCAATTCCAATGTCCACTGCGTAACCTGATCGTCCTTCCAACACGTCTGGAATTCTACAAGCCTTGCTAACCACTCGTGGAGATCGTGCGCAAAATTTACAAAGAAAATTTCATATACTTCGGTAAAAATGTATTTTTTCTTCCACTTCTTAGTCGTTAGCTTCGTGCTATGATTCTCCTTTACAGAAAATTTGTGAATATGTTTTTCGAACCAGTCTTCAAGCTCCAAATTTTCAGGTCTCCAACAGCCTCGTGGCATGACCTGATCTCTCTCTCAAAATGCCCCTGATCCCAGTAAAGGAGCCATTTGTTGGCTTGAGGGGTCCTAACCCAGGTTCAAAGGTTAAGGTTTTCCAATAAACCCCTATACTATTGGCCCTTTCTGCAGTGACCTACTTTCGCAAGCCAAGGTCTCACTCGAAGTAGTATGAGAGGGTGTTGGAACTAGGTTTATCCACCATGGGAGAGAGTAGGTAATGTACTCAGATCGGCGTTGCAACTACCAGGTTCGCACAGATCAAGTCTATTAGCAGGTTTCTAATAGTATAATCAGCATATAACCATAAAATAACTACTATCATTTATAGATTTGATCAATACATTCACATCCACATGCACATTAGCAATTACCATCACAGAACATTATAATTGCAACTAATTCATAGATCACAGATAGATTCGTATCTCAATTCAATAACACAGATGTAATTCATTAATAAAAACGACCAGTCTAGATATCACAAGATACTTGAAATATATTCTGCATTCATTAGTATCCAAAAACCCGATTACAACCCAAAACACAGCTCGTGCACATAGCCAGTGGGGTCCACACATAGCAGGACTGAGGATCTCCGCGCACAAAGCCAGCAGGAGTCCTTATCCCAAACAACCCAAAACATATCTCAAAAATTTGCACGTAGCATCAATCTTACTTCTTCTTACTTACTATACCCAACTATCTATGTATTTATATCATCGTAGCTTCTGCTATCTGATGGTCTGCAAACAGTGGTTTGTGGACCCTAGGTTTACCTTTTAACCCATTACAAAACACTGGGGGCTTTGACCTGCCCCAAAACCTCTACGCAAGACCAACTATTACAAAATTATACTAAAATCCCAGCTTAGGGAACCCCATTCCAACAATATGATTAATCGAGTTTATTTTTTATAGACTTTATATTCTTAAAATATCCATGATTATATTTAAATTTATTATCTGGTCTTTATTGTTCTTAGATTTATTGTTGGTGGTATTGCTTTATAGGTTGTAATATTTTATGATTTTCATAAGAATGCAAGGATGATTAAATGCCTATTTAACTATTTATATATATTAAAGTTTGAAAATTAAACCAGTGGAGATTTAGTGTTATAATTAATATTAACAATTTGCATTATATAATATTAATTAATATGAGAAATATTTTTAAATTTCTTGTTAAATTTAAAGTATTTTATTAAAAGAATTTGGGCCCTAAGATCATATTCATTCAAATTGTTAAGGTTATGCATTATTATTATGGTTAGTGATTAAATCACCTGTTTCAATAATGGATATAAACCCTAGTAACCACATGAGACTTAATCAAAATGGATATTGAAACCTTTATCAAATTTGCATGGAAAAATGTTACTCATCAAAATAACACTTTGGCTTGTATTAGATATCTATATTTTATAAAAATAATGTTTATTACTTTTTTATGGCCTTGTTGATTCCTTAGATTTCACTGCAACAACATGTGGGTATGACCACCCGATTCAAACCTTAAAGCAGTTCTTTTTCCATTTGGAATAGTGGTTCTGACTGGTTTAACTAGGTCCAGTTACCTTCTCTCAATCTCCAATGGCCTAAAATATAACTTTTGCCTACCAATGAAGAAGGGACATTAGATCATCCCTCTCGCTGCTGAGGCAAGAAAGTGATCCTTAAGCTAATTTGGGGCTCACCCAAGCCACAACTAAAGTTTTGTCTCTTTGGGAAGAGGACTTTAAATATGTCAAAAAGGAAATTTATCCTAATCCTATCTCAATTAGGTAGATATAGATATAAACTAAATAAGAGAAATATATTTAAATAATTGGGATTTAAATATGTCTGGCTTATAATGAATATCAAGCTAATGAAGTAGTTGAGTAGCTGACATTGTGTATAACAAAGCATATTCTATTCAGAGACCTCTTAATTAAAATAATCAACCAACAACATTTGAGAAGTAGTTCATAAAATGATATTGGTTGTTAAATCAATAATTCGAATAATTAAACAATAATATGAGGAAATAGTTCACAACATAATATTGTTTGTTAAATCAATTATTAAAAGACAGATTTCTGAGTAGATATTTAATCAGAAATCATAATTCAACCCATAAGAGAAGATATAAATAATAACATATAATTGAGACACATTACTCATATTGACTATAGTGCACAAATATGAGTAAAATGATGCATTCCTTCTATCATAAAATGAAAACAATATTTAAAACAACAATATTATAAATACCAATTTATTGAAACCATTTCTCTGGCTCTGTTCTCTAGCAATCCTTTACAATGCTTGAGCTTATGCTTTTAAAACATGAGCTGCAATAGTACAAACTCAGTTCACCATACATAATTCAACATACAAAAGAAAAATATTGAATAATCCACAAATCTGAGTTTTCTCTCCTCTACCCTACAACTCTAAATCCTCTATACAATAGTGCCTTCAAGAATTCCAGAATTGCAGAGAAGAGGAGCCCTCTTTTACATTGTACAATCTGCTATTTATAATTTTTACAAAAGAATTTAAAATAGGAAAGTTTGTTAAAGAATAAATTTTCTCCATCAATTTTCATTGGGCCAAAACATCATTCTTTTCTTGCTGGAGAATTGTCATTGATTGAGATTTTCTTTTCTCATATCTTCAATTGTTTCCCTGCAAAGAACAAATCCAAAATTAATTTAAAATGGAAAATTAAATCAAAATACTAAATCTGGAATAAAATATCTTCAATCAAACTTAGTTAAATAAGTAAATGAAAAGGAAATCTAAGCTTTCAATTGATGTCCGTGGTGATATAATTGGCCAAGGAGAATATAGATGAATGGGTCTGCACTCAGAAGAAGCTGTGGGAAAATAAGAACGTAGAAAATTAAACTCAGAAATTGATTTTGTTTAAACATTTGGAGCTTCATCTTCTGTTAAATTTTAGACTCATTAAATGATCAAATATGGAAATGAAACTACTTCAAAAATGTTCTCCCCAATTTTATCTATCCAATAAGCAGTCGTGAGCCTCATTTAGCCAAGTAAAACTCAACTTATGAGTATTTAAAGTTGAAGGATGAAAATTGTTAGAATTCTGGAAATTCTGTTGTCTAAGCTAAAAATCAGAAATTTTCAATTAAATTCTAATTCTAAATTAGATTATAGTTTTTTCATTAATTAATTGTAATTAATTGCATCTACATTATTAAATTTAATTAATTATAATTATATATTAACATAATTAAATTAATTAAAAAGAATTAATTTAATGATTAATTAAAATATTATTATATTAATATTATAATTGTATTATATAAGAATTATAATTAATATATAAATATTATAATATTAATATAATATTATATATAAAAAAATTTAAAATACAAAATTTTTAATGACATTCACATATTAATATGAGGGTGGAGAGTATGGAGGGATAAGGGAAGTCAATGGAGAGAGAAGGGATGAGCAAGGTGGAAGGAAAGTGATGTGAGGGTGAGATAAGGTGAGTGAGTCGAGAGAGTCGAGATTTATACGGTGGAGAGAAATTTTATGATAAAAAAGTTAACCCCTCGCATAAACCAAATCACAATCGCAATACCACATATTTTTTAAACAAATGCTTAAAAAATATTCGTTATTTCTGATATGCTATTTGCGATGTATTGCAATCGCAATGCATCTCAAGTTTTAATCGCAATATTTTAAAATCACAATTCTTTTTTGGAGCACATTTTTTATTTCGGCACTTTTGAAATCGAGATTTTTTTGGAAGGAAAGAGGTAATGTGAAGCGGGTCCCATGTGGAATTAACAATTCTACAAATTGTAGTATAGTCATTTTTCAATTTTGAGATTATGGGCTTGGCAATTTGTTTTAAGATAATACATTAGAGTAAATTACCAAGATCTCGAAACATGTTTTTATCTATTGTACAATTAGCTGGGCCATTTTGTAGGACCGTTAGTGAAAAATGAAAAATTTCGTAAAAATTAACTGGGGATTAATATTTACAATGAATGACTATTTTAATTGTAAAAAAATAAAATATTATATTTTATACATTTTTTAACCCAGGTGACGAAAATAATCAAACTTTAAGGGAGTTCTATTTACAAATCGGTTCACCAAATGAGGAGAAATAAGTATTGATGGAAAGCTTGCTAAAAATTGGGTTCATTGAAATGATCAAAATGGAAATCTGCCAAAAATGAAAAAATGGTAAAATTTTAGGATGATTAAGTTAATGAAGATCATAAAAGATGCTTACCCAAAAATTAATAAAAATGGTCGCCATTATTGAAGTTAATAATTCAAAAATGGAGGGTTTTGGGTTTTCCCTAAAACAATGGCAACGCACAGGAGAATGACCAATTATCTCTGATTAAAGATAATGAATTTTAATTTACTCAAAGGTTAAAAATAATGGAAATCACGTAATAGTCCAACAGTAAAACATTTCTATAGGTCCCACATAAACAGATTAAGTAATACGAGTTTGTAAGGATAAGTACTTAAAAAAGACTCGAGTAAAAGTGATGAATCCAAATTTGGGATTTTTTTTTAAACTTCCTCGTATGAAAAAAAATAGAAGAAAATAGAGATAGGAGTTTGTGTTAAAACAAATATAAATTTTATGATTGGTCTCTGACATCTCTCCGCTACCAGCAATTCTGAATAGTACCCCGAGGAAGTTGTTTTCTATGCCATACAAACCTAGTCCCGCTACAAGTGAGCGTTCATAGCCCTGATGAGTTTACTTGTATTTCACATGCTTCCTATTTTAATCACCCTTTTGATAAGCACATTTGAAAGCTTTTAGTTTATAACGTATTTGATTCAAAGAGGCAGGATGGTAATAGATACTTTTGTTTAATGGACATAATACTTTCATAATGTTGACTCCAAATTCTTTCCCTATATCTATCGATAAGAGGCTTTTTATGTAGAGCGGTGGGAGGGATCCATTGTGTTAAACTCAAATCAGTTCTTTGCTTGAAAAAGTAAACTCAATCACTTAGAATGGATGTCATTTCCTCTATGAAAAAAATTTAAAGCAAGAGGATTTTATGGTTCCATAAAGATATGCCTTTTAATGATAAATGAAATTCACTAAAATAGATAGAGTCAAAATATTTCCCGTGTATGCTAATCGTTGTTGGGGAAGAAAAAGGTTTTTTCTAATAAGTCATGGCAGGGTCACCAAAATCAAATCAAAACAAAAAATAAAAGGAAAAGAATTACAAAAATAAATCAGCAAAAATAAAAATGAAGAAGGTGAAAGTTTAAATAAAAAATCCAAATTTAAATGATAAAATACAACAAGGCTACTTATAAAAATTTCTCAATAAAGGATATAAAAGAAAATAAGCATATTTGCATTCCTTCCTATATATATATATATATATATATATATATATATATATATATATATATATATATATATATATATATATATATATTTTACAGGAACAATTATTGGATTATAATAGAAACTTGGCATAAATGCCTCAAATCGGAATACAAAATTTGGGAGCAAAGCCCAGAGCACCTCTGCAACAAGGAGAATCATGGTGCTTATGCTTATGTTCCAGATCTCTTACATGCAATAATGGAATCCATTTCTCTGATTTTCCCAAGCTTGTGAATACAAACAAATTTCTTCAATAAAATGCAGTAGAACATGGCAGATAGAGGGTTAAGGAATTGGATCCCATGATTCGTCTCTGTCTCTTAGAATAGAACCAGCAAATAGGAGGACTACCTTATTTTCTTCTAAATCCACATCATTATTGTTCACTCTCAGCACATGGAAGAATTTCAAATTCTAAAAATATTTTGGCAAAACTTTGATTCTTGAGATCAGCCTTGCAAATCTTAAATCTGATGGAGCATAATTGATCACTATGGTTTTTATAATGGCCTGCGAATCCCCAAAAACATTACCTCACTGATGGCCAAATCTTTGAGATACTTGAGACCTTGGAAGAGAACCATTGCTTCAGCTTGGATGCAGGAAGTATGGCCCAGGCCCTAGGCGAAGTTGTGAATCATTCTTCCTTCTAAATTATTTATGACTCCTCCTGCACCAGCTTTTCCTGGATTGCCCTTGGCTGCCCCGTCAAAGAAGAGAGAGTGTCTTGATTGCTTGGAGATCTAAACATGGAAATCTTTCTCATTTTCTCTTATTTTCCACTCTTTGGGAGGGATGATGGTACTTACAGCTTTTTGGAATTGAAGATCATCTGAGGTACCCAATCAATGTCTTGCTAGCATAAGTTTGAGTCATCCATTTGATTTCCCAGGCATTCTTTCAGTTGGAATTTTATCTTAATCACAACATACTTAGCATCCTGCTCTTTATTTCTGAAAATCCTTTTGTTCCTATTATTATGACATCCCTCACTGAGATGGGATGTCTAATGATAAGGAACCTTATACTACAAAGCAAATACAACAAAGACTGCAAGGACTGTCAAAGCCCCTTTTTCACCTATCAGAACCCTTGAAAAGGCTAAAAGTCCACCTTTTAGCTTTAAAAGAGCTCATTTCAACATATCAGGCCTCTAAGCACCTTTCGACTTAAGCCCTTAGCCCCCATTTCTCATATGACCCCGCTCTATGATCGACGAGTAAAAGTCCTTAAGCCCTCTTTGGCCATCGGACTTCCCTGGTTCCCAACTCCACTCATTTTCTCTTTTGTTTCACCGCTGAGGTTTATCTTTACCAAAGATATCCTAATCATTGATCTCCGTAGATCCAACGACCATTGCACATTTCGTTTCCACCTAACGGCTATTGCACATTTCTCATCACCACCCTAACATTCCTTATTCATTGAACTCATTTTCTGTCGATGTGTGAAACCTCGATGCAATCCCAACCGTTTATCTCTGCAGATCCAACGGTCATCGCTCATCACGCGTCACTTATCCATCGCAAATCGCACTTTGCTTCCTCCAAAGCTCTCGTTCCCAATTTTTTTTTTGCCAATGTTCATTCCCCGCCGATATAACTTGAGCCGTTGATCGCAATCAATTCAATGGCTATCAGGCCTCCCTCAGCTCCATTGGTTGTCCCCCGCGATGGAATCCTGACCATGGATCATCCTGATCCAACAGTTAGTATTGTCTCACTGTTTTGCTATCCTCCACCTCATTCATTCATTTATGAAAAGCCGCGATATGATCTGGACCGTCGATCCGACAGTCATTGTGCCTTCGCGTTGTCTCCATCCTCCCGTTCAAGCCCCTTCTGCCTAACATTCCCTGATGAGATTTCAACCGTTGATCATCCTAATCCAATGGTCAGCGCTGTCTCACTGTTTCGTTGTCCTCCACCTTACTCATTCATTTATGCGAAGCTGTGATATGATCTGGACCGTCAATCCTCCAGATCCGATGGTCTTCGCACCTTCACGTTGTCTCCACCCTCCCGTTCAAACCCCTTCTGCCTACCATTCCCCGATGAGATTTCAACCATTGGTCATCCTGATCCAACGGCCATCTCTATCTCGCTGTTCTGCTATCCTTCACCTCATTCATTCATTTATGCAAAGTCGCGATATGATCTGGACTGCTGATCCTCTAGATCTGATGGTCATTACGCCTTTGCGCTCTCTCCATCCTCCCGTTCAAACCCCTTATGCCTACCATTCCCCGATGAGATTTCAACCATTGATCATCCTGATCCAACGGCCAGTGCACCTTTGCCTTTCACCCTGATCACTTTTCTCCAATTTTTCTCCATCATTGATGTCCTCATGATCCAACGGTCCTGGCTCCATCGCTCCTTCACTACTTTCCCGATCACTCATCCAATTTTGCACTCCTCCGCTCTGATCTAGACCATTGATCTCCCTCATCCAATGGCCCACATCACTCTTCGCCTTATAACCCCAAACTTGATCACCCTGCTACACGATATCTATGCTAACATCATCATCGGTCCCACTCAACCGCGCAAGTACGTTTGTCACGTTCATCTGTAGCCGTTGATCTGGATTACCTAGATCGGACGGCTCCCTCTCATTTTCGTATCTATTTCACAGCAGCTCCCCAACGTACAAATCTGACAAAAAATGGGTGGTTTGCTTAGGACACACATTGCTCCCTAACACGTATCACGTGCCCCTAGCCCGATACCACTTACTATTCAGCTCCCATGCGAAAACCACCCCAATTTTCCGCAAAACCGCCTTTCGCACAGTTTCACGCCAGATTGGATTCAAACCATGTTTTCACCATGGAAATGCCTCTGCTGCATTCCTTGCCTCCACACTGCTCCTCTGCCTTCACCCAAGCCTTATGAAGCAGTCTACCCCTGCTGTCTATGCAGGTTTTCATGGCCTTTTAAGTACACAGGCCATCTCATAGCCAATCACAGTGGCTTGAGGTCGAGGATGACGATCCTCCACATCCAAGAAAGTAAAGAAAAAGTGATAATAAGGGTCAGTTTCACGTCTTAGTCAATGGATCATGACCATTGGCCATTCTATAAGACCCTCTAGCATAGAAGGCCAACTCTTCCACTACTAGCAGTACCGCATTCTTCAGCATAGAAGGCCAGCTCTCCCATGACTAACGGTATTTCCTTCGCCAGCAGTAGCAGGGGCTCTGCCTCATCAAAACAATAATGATCATTCATGACTAGGACTGCATGGCCTTTTACCTTATGTTATTTTCACTTTGTCATTTTGGGTGAAATATTTAGTTCACTCCTGCAATTTTTACTTTCAGATTAGTAAATTATTTACATTTCAGTTAGAAATGGCTTTAGGCTTGTGTTGTAAGAGGATGAGAGGCAGTTCTACCTCATCATCATTTATGTTTTTTTTTTAGACCTAAAACAACATACAAGCACGCAAGGAAGATATTTTTCCCAAAATATCTTCTCGCGCATAGGAATCAGAGGTTTTAAAAACAGGAAGAAAACACTAACAAAAGGTTCCAGATTTTCCAAAAGACTAACTAGCTCAAATATTCTGTATGTATTTTGTATGAACTTTGATCGTGGATGTTTGAAGTTCCCGTAGGGATTTAGTAATAAGAATTTTTGTTGGAATTGGGGATTTCGCTCGGGATGATTCATAGTTTGTAACTTTCTCTCTCTGTGTCTTTTAATATAAGTGTTCATTTTGTATTTCTCCATACTTCTCGTATCTACAGGTTTTTGGAATGCGAGTGCTCCCATGTTTGGAAGTGAATTTATCATAGCAGATACTCATGTTTTATACATCCATAGCACTTTAAATATGGCCCAGGTTTGATACATTGTTCATTTTCTATCTCTTCCGTCGTTCTTCCGATACTAACTACAATGGATTCTCATCTTTGAACGAGCCCAGATATATGGATTCTTATCTTTGAATAAGCCTAGTATATATGGATTCTTATCCTTGAATAAGCCTGGTTATAGTTGATATCTTACTCCATCTTCTGCCATAGTCATCGCTCACATACAACTTGATAACTGTGTATTCATTTTAGAAGTTGGCCCCCTTTTACAACATTCTGTTTTAGAGCTATCTGATGCATTTCCTTATTGTAGTTTGTACTCAGTTTCTACATTTTTCCTAGTTGTTGTGTTTAACTTTGGGGTCTTGGTTCCACCCTTATTAAAACCATTCATCTGAGTGATAGTTGCATGAGAGCCAAACATTTCCAAATGCAATCAGTTGAGTCATATGCTCCTTGCATTTAAGATGTCCTAGGCACTGGTATTTATGCAACTCAAGGTTGTCTCTAGGAGCTACAACATCTTTCTGGCGCCACTACCGAGGAAAGAATTTAAAGAACTAAATCCTTGGGCCTTGACAAACATTCATCCACCCTTCAGAATAGGTGAGCAATAAGGGTTGGGAGTTTTAGATCCCTCACCTTGGCGACTCCACTGTCATTCAAATATAAATATATTTGTAGTCCTGGCTTCCCGAAAGCCACACCTGAGGTCAGATACATCCCAGTTGAGAACACCTTTAGTGTCTGATCCAGAGAAGATTTTTCACAAGAGAAGTTGGAGATAAAGACAATCAAATTTTACAGATATTACCAGATTCTCCCTGGAAGACTCTCCATCCTTTTCTCAATTAGCTCAAGATCAAGGTCCTAATTTTACTACAAGAACCCTTGACTATAATTCAGATAGCTTCTCCCTTGAAAATATTGAAGTAAAAGATGAGGCAGAATCTGTAGATACCACGAGCTTCTTTCTGCATCCCACTCCTAAAGCCGAAGAAGTTAAAGAAGTCACAGAGGTTTCCACTTCTCATATTCCAACAGTTCAATCAACCCATCAAGCCATTGTTCATTATATCCCCATTGTCATACATACTTCTCTTCCACCACCCCCTATTACACATTAGACTCTCCTGCCACCTCCACAACCTCTAATGGCTGTTCCTGGCTTCCTACTAAACAAATATGCCCCCTTGGCATTGCTTCAGATCTTGAACAACATGCCTCAGGATAAATTAAAGGTCCTACCTCATTTCAATGGAGAAAATGATATTGAAGCTCAGAAACACCTGGAATTTTTCTGCGCCTTCGCAGAAAATTTCAATGTTGAACATCTAGATGTGGTGTTGAGATTGTTTGTCCAGTCTCTAGATGGAGAGGCTAGAAAATGGTTCAAGACCTTAGGGGACCACTCCATTAATAACTGGGAAGATATGGAAAATGCCTTCACCAAGAAATGGAGAGAGAAGAAGGACCACGGATACTGTCTTACAGAATTCAACAAACTTAGAAAGAGACATAATGAAGATGTGTCTGAATTCATTAAGAGATTTAATAAATTATATACAAGTCTCCCAACTGAAATGAAGCCTCACCAGATCGCTGCTAAAGTGGTGTTTTTAGCAGCCTTTGAGTTAGAATTTGGATTCTATTTAAGAGAAAGGAAGTATGCTACTCTAGATGAAGCCCAGACAGATGCAATGGAAGTGGAAGCCAACTTTGCTTCTACGAGTAATTCAAAAGGGAGGTCAGACCATGATGCTAGACATAGATGGAAAGAAGAAGCATCTACCTCAAGTCAAGATAGAGAGGTAGAAGATTACAAAATAAAGGAGATGAGTAAAATGATCAAGAACCTTTCGAGCAAGCTAGTGAAGCTTAAGCTCAAGGCAAAGAACTCACCCTCCAAGCCATTCCAAAATGCCCCAAATAGAGGATTTAACTCACAATATAGAAAGCCTCCTCTTCAAATATTGCAGAGAGAGAGGAAGGAGCAGCAAGATCACATACATCCCCCGCTGTATCTGGAAGGGCAGATGGATGGCCCTGCCAAAGACATTCACGATGGGCAATAAGATCAATATATTTCTTACTTAGACGGCGTTGAAGTTGAGACTTCTTTGCAAGTAAGTGAAAGAGTGGAGCTTTCATTGCAAGAAGAAGAAGAAGAAGAAAAAACAAGCGCTGCTAAAGATCCAGAGATTGATGATTACTGCAAGAAATTTGTGGACTTCATTTAGACACAGTTCAACATAAAATATGATCTTAGGTCCTCCAGGAAGAGGACACGCACACAAGAATAAGAAGAAGAGATGCCTCAGAAGGAGACAGTTTTTCAAAAGGTCGGAGATAAAGGTAAGAGACCTATAACTGAACCTTTACATTCTAAGGACTCCCTTCCTTCCTCTTCTAATTTGGCCTCTAATCCAAATATAAATGTTAAACCTATTCTAAGGGAAGAAAAATCTTCAACCACGATAAATGAACCGAAGGAAAATACAATAGAGAAGTCTCCCTCTGCTTTTAATCTTCAAAAAGAACTGGAAAAAGTTAAAATCCCAATCCCCCTAACTGAACTCCTGAAACAGCCAGTCTACCAGTCTCAAGTGTCTTCTTTCATGCTTCCTCAGGGAGCAGCCCCAATCCCAGATAGTTTAAACCTCCAGGAAGAAAGGCCTATGGTAATGTTTTGTCCTCATGTTGAGGAATTAGATGCTTCAACTCCTCCTTTCTATGTATCTTTAGTAATTCATGATTTGTTGTTGCACAACTGTATGCTGGATTTTGGGGCGTCCCATAACCTGTTACCTCTGTTGGTGATGGAGAAATTGGGGCTGTAGATCACTCGCCCATATAAATATCTCTACTCCTTTGATTATAAAAGAGTCAAATGTTTGGGGATGATCAAGGATTTGGTGGTAAATCTAGCCCAAATACCAGCTAAGAGTGTGGTAATGGACATAGTAGTGGCCGATATCCCAGTTCGGTTTGGGATGCTGTTATCAAGATCATGGGGTACAAAAATCAGAGGATCTATAAAGCTGAACCTAACCTATGCGACCATCCCTATGTTTGGAGGCCAAGAGAGGAGATTATATCGGGAAACAAGGTTTGTGAAGATGGTCACTAAAGCTGATAATTCATTAAATTCACTGGTGTACAGCAAAGAGGGTGAGTTTTCTTGTCTAATGCTTGAGGAAGACCAAGATTAATTGCAGGAGCCATCATTCTTTTAAGTAAAGACCGAGCAGTCTTCAAGTAATGAAGAAGGTGGGATTTGGACCTTGCACTTTGATGGAGCTAACTCAAAGGAAGGGAATGGAGTTGGGATTCTCCTTATATTCCCTACTAGACAACTGGTCCCATTATCTTTCAAATTGGAATATGAAGCCACGAACAATGTGGCTGAATACAAAGCCTTGCTTATAGGTCTACAAACAACAAAGAATATGAATATTCAGAGATTGAAGGTTTTGGGAGATTCAGAATTTTTGGTGAGACAAGAAATCAATGTCAAGCTAAGCACCACGACTGAGGGCTTACAAAAATGAGGTATGGGACTTGGTAGAAAATTTCTTCTTAGAATTCAATATTCAATTCACGGCAAGAGACCAGAACAGAATGGCAGACTCTCTCGCAGTAGCTGCAAGCAATTTTCGACCACCTCAGTACCCCTTCCTGAGGTATGAAATAGAGGTTTGCTACTGTCCTTCCATCCCCGAAAATGTCAAATACCTGCAGGTGTTTGAAGATGAAGAGCAAGTGAAAAGATTCATGGAGACTATTGGGGAATTCTCCAATATGGACATAGATGCTGGCGATGAAGTGACTAAGGAGCTTCCTCAGAATAAATGGCAGGATACCGTAGCTGGGCACAAGGTGCTGCAGCTAAAAGGGAATGTAATACCCAGAGGACTGGTCCCCCTGGAGAGACTATTCGATAAGAATGATGTCCCAATCTGGCCAAGTAAGATTGTTGAAGAAAATCAGGTAGATGACTTGAACCTCGCATAGAGGCTAATCCCAAGATGGTGAAATTGTCTAATAAGGTACCTGAAGAATACAAAGAGAAATATCGGAAGCTATTTCAGACATATAAAGACGTCTTTTCTTGGTCCTATCAAGATTTGAAGACCTTTGATATTAGCATTATCAAGCACAAGATTCCATTAAAAGGAGATGCTAAGCCACACAAATAGAAATTAAGACAGATTAATCCTTTACTCCTTCCCTCCATAGAAAAGGAAACCAAGAAACTATTGAAGGCTAAGATTATTGTGCCATTAAGATAGTCTGAATGGGTGGCCAACTTGGTCCCAGTCTGAAAGAAGAACGGAGAAATAATATTGTGTGTTGACTTTCGGAATTTGAATAGAGCATCTCTAAAAGACAATTATCCGCTACCAAAGATGGACCATATATTGCAGAAGGTGGTAGGAGCTTCACCAATGTCTATGATGGATGGCTTTTCTGGGTATAATCAAGTAGCAGTGCTTCTGGAGGACCAAAATAAAACCACATTCACCACTCCTTAGGGAACGTTTATGTATGATCGAATGCTGTTTGGATTGATCAATGTGGGGGCTACATTTCAAAGGGACATGGACATTAATTTTGTGGGAGAACAAGACAAATTTGTGGTAGTGTACCTAGACGATATCACAGTCTTCTCAAAGGACAATGCTGAACAGATAGAGCATTTACACAGAACCTTTGACAAGTGCAGCAGGTATGGATTGTCTTTAAACCTTCAAAAGACTTTGTTTGCTTTAGAAGAGGGTAAACTGTTGGGGCATATTGTAACAAAGGAAGGGGTAGAAATTGACCCGAAAAGGGTAGAAGTCATAAATGGTATATCCTTGCCCAGAAACAAGAAAGAGGTCCAAGTTTTTCTTGGACATATCAACTTGTTGAGAAGATTCATACCGAACTATGCAGAGATAGTCCGGTACATAACTGAGATGCTGAAGAAGGATAGCAAAGTAAAATGGACTACTGAGTCGTGGGAAGCTTTTAACATAATTAAAAATGCTTTCGCAGAAGCCCCAGTATTGGCAGGATAGGATTATGCGAAACCCTTCATAATATTTTCGTTTGCATCTCCCCACACTATCGTAGCCGTATTAGTTCAGAAAAATGAGGAAGTTCATGAAAAACCCATTGCCTTTTTCAGCCAAGTGCTTCGTGACGTTGAGCTAAAATATAACATCTTGGAGAAACAGCCTTATGCCTTGGTCAAATCCCTGAAGGCTTTTTGGATGTATGTATTGCAGTCAGCTATAACTGCATTCGTATCCACAGCTGCTGTAAAAGAAATATTGATTCAGGGAGATAGTGAAGGAAAGAGAGGCAAATGGATAGCCAAGATACATGAGTATGAGTTGGAAATACGCCCCACTAAGCTAATAAAGGGACAGGGATTAGCCAAGATCCTTTTCGAATCAAACTGTTAGGATTTGGGGATAAATTTGTCTATGGTGGCCAATGAAGAGCCTGGAAGAGCAGACGAGTAGCACGAGATAGAAACCGCTACACAAAAGACCCATATGAAGTACCTTCTCAGTGCATGGTACAATGAAATTGTAGAATACCTCTTAACTCTTAGATGTCCTCCAAGCTGCAACAAGACAAAGTATAGAACGCTGAGGATCAAATCTCAGAAATTCATCATAGCAAATGGCCATTTGTACTGGAGAGACCCATCGAGCATACTACGTTTATGTCTCACAGAAAATGAAGTAGAAGAAGTAATGGCGGAATTCCACGAGGGCATCTGTGGTGGCTACTACAGCTAGATGGACATGTCACATAAGATTCTGAAAGAAGGATTTTTCTGCCCCAGACTTTTTAGAGACGTTTATGCTCGAGTAAGGGCCTGTGAAAAATGTCAGAAATTTGCTGAAAGGCAGAAGTTCACCTCAAGCGGGCAACACAAGTGGATACTAACAGCCACCAATTACTTCACTAAATGGGCAGAGGCCATGCCAGCAAGAAATGCTACAGACACAGTGGTGATCAAGTTTCTGGAAGATAACATCATCTCAAGGTTTGGTTGCCCTGCTAAGATTGTCACAGATAATGCTTACGCTTTTAAGTCTGTCAAATTTATGAATTTTTGCCAACAATATAATATTGTGTTAGGAAACTTTACTGCATACTATCCACAGGGAAATGGATAGGCAGAATCCTCAAACAAGAAATTGGTAAGGGCATTGAAAAATTCCATAAATGAAAACCATAAGAACTGGGATTCTCAGCACAAGTTTGCGCTATGGGCAAATAGAATCACTAGTAAGAGGTCAATAGGAAAATCCCCATATGAATTGGTCTATGGTAGAGCAGCGGTTTTCTCGATACAATTGGCCTTACCTATGGCTAGGTTCATGAAGGATTGTTAAGAAGAACCAAATGATCTTACCAGAAGAATGAATCAGTTAGTAGAGCTGGAAGTGACTCGAAGTCGAGTAAATTAGAGGTTGACTGAGTACCAAGAGAAAATGAAAGATCTGTTTGATCAACATGCTAAAGATAAAGAGATGCAGGTTAGAGATTTGGTGCTAAGATGGGATATAAGAAGGGTTGAGAAAGGAAAGCATGGGAATTTCAATCCTTTATGGTTCGAACCTTTCAAAATTGTTGAAGAGGGAGGAAACAACACTTTCAAACTAGAAAATTTGTAGGGTGATCTGATCGAAGCCCCTGTGAATGGGAAATTATTAAAACCCTTTTTCTAGCATTGATTTAGGTTGAAAGGTCTGCTGTATGATATTGTACATTATTCAGTTGCTTTTATTATGATGTTTGCTATTTTGATTTGTCATGATGAAAGAAGAGAAGGCATCAAGGGACTGTGTTTGCAGGAAGGAAGTTAATAGATGGTTTGATGAGTTCTCAATGCGTTCAAGGACAAATGGGTCGTCCCCAAGTGGAGCCAGTTGATATCTTACTCCATCTTCTGCCATAGTCATCTCTCATATATAACTTTATAAACGTGTATTCATTCTAGAAGTTGGCCCCCTTTAACAACATTCTGTTTTAGAACTATCTGATGCATTTACTTATTGCAGTTTGTACTCAGTTTCTGTATTTTTCCTAGTTGTTGTGTTTAACTTTGGGGTCTTGGTTCCACCCTTATTAAAACCATTCATCTGAGTGATAGTTGCATGAGACCAAACATTTCCAACTGTAGTTAGTTGAGTCATATGCTCCTTGCATTTAAGATGTCCTAGGCACTGGTCTTTATACGACTCAAGGCTGTCTCTAGGAGCTACAACATTTCCTCTCAAGCCAAATTTTCCAGCTAATGGTTTTTGGGAGGGAGGTCTAGGCAGCTTTGATTATTTTGTTTTTTGGAAAGGGTCTAGGATATATGGGCAACCAATTTGCAAACAACTTAGAAATGGAGTTGGGGAATACAAATTTGGATCTCCAAATGCCTAAGAACTCATGCTAGCTTTGTGATGCAAATTTGCACTCTACCACAAGATGGCGGGCACACCCAATGTTTTCTCTACACAAAATGCACCCAGAAGGACCATAAAATCCCCTCTTCTGCAATCTTTCATCTGTCAAAATTTTTCTATGACACAACAACCAGCAAAAGTGGTCGACGTTCGGGATGGAGGAGTGATTCCAGATCCCCTTCCAAGGTGTTGTATCTAGTGGAATTTAAGGTTGCTCTAGAATATTAGCGTAGCCCTGCGCCACAGAGAAACCACCAGCGAATGAACCCCAACCACAACTATCCTTCCTCTTTGTGTGAATGGGAGCCATGCCATGCAATAGAGAAAAAAACACAACGTAGTCATGCTGAAGTTTTGGGGGCACTTGAATTTTCTTCCAGCTCGCCTAGCTTAGACCATTCCATAAGGAGAGGTCCCATAGCATTTTGTATCCAGCATCATCCAACCATAGACATAATTGTTCCACACATTGATGCTTTTCCATTTCCAAGAATCCAGAATGCATGATAATTGATCAGAGGGACGACTTTAGCACATAGATTGAGGAAGGGCGATTTGATTTGGGGGAGGGGATTTTCTAGGCATCGAGTTCTCTGAACTTTGAAGTATTTCTTCCACAATGCTAGCTACACCCAACTAGGATTGGGGGCAATGGTTCTCCATAAAATTGTCGCTTCCATAGCTATATTTTGGGAGCAAATATTTTTAAAGTTCAATTCCCCTCTATTAGTGGCTTGGAGAGTATTTCCCAATTGAGGAGAGGATTTTTTTTCTCACTCTGCTTACCTCCCTTCAAAAAATATTGATGAATGTAATCCTCCATCTTCTTGAGGATGCCAACAAGAGATAGAAGGACAAAGAATTGAAATAAAGGGAGGCTGTTGAGCACAACTTTGATGAGCAATATCTTACCTGCAATATTGAGCCAGGAGAATACCTATGCCTGCATTTTGTTCTTGAATTTCTCTAACTGGGGAAGCTAGTCTCTGTTGAAGGCCCTCATGAGAAAGATAGGAAGCCCAAGATACTTTAATTAAGACCAGGATGAGGAGGCAGCAAACCCAAAGCTTCTAGAAATAGCATCGAGAGAGGAGGCTGAGATGTTCCAATAGTAAATGTAACATTTTCCATTGTTTATTTTACTGCCAGATTCCTCACAGAATTTGTCCAGCACTCCTTTGAACCTAGTAGCCGATAGCACAATGGAAGCACCCAACAACAAAGTATCATTGGAAAATAGGGCATGATTGATGTTTTCAACCCTTCTTTCTATACTTAGCCCAACGATCTCATTATCTTGCTGCTTCTTATCAAGGTAAAAGCTGAGGACAAAAGCTTGAAGAATGAATAGGAGGGGTGACAGAGGACATGCCTGCCTAAGTCCCCTCGAGGATTTGAAGAAGTTAGTAACTCTACCATTAACCAGGGGAGAAACCCAAGGCTCTGAGATACAAGCCCAAATCCAATTTATAAAGCTTGATCCAAACCCAAGCTTATGCAAAACATTCAACAGAAAATTGTGTCTAACTTAGTCAAAAGAATTTGCTAGATCAAGCTTGACAACCATCCCTTTTTTGTTTTGATGCAAAATTGAGTGAATCGCCTCTTCGAATAAGATAAAGTTGTCCACAATCTACCTACCATGGATGAAGCTGTTGGAAATGTTGTCATTGATGGCAAAGGAGGAAGCAGAGGCAGAGACAGACAAAGGAGGAAGCAGAAGCAAAGGAGAAGACAACACGAGAAGAATGAGAAGAACAAAGGGAGAGTATATTTACAGAGACAGGGCAGCAAGAAGATAGTTGAAAGGAAACAGTTGAGCAACGAAGGCTAAAGAAAATACAGTGACAGGAGTGTAAATTTGGTAGAGCAGCAGAAATACAATAACAGGAAATATAGTGACAGGATATGAACAGAGGCAGAGATGAAACAGTCGATCAGTAGAGGCAGAGAAAAAATCATGCAATAGAGGCAGAGGCAGAGTAATTAACCAAGCTGAGGGTAATGGAACCAAGCGTTATATTAAAATTGAAATGAAACAAGGTTCATATATATCAAAGTAGTGAAGAAAAGTATAGAATGACAACAAGAAGGGTTTTTTATATATTATAAGTTGAACAAAGCTTATACGAATTTGTTTATAATGAAGATGCGACACTCTTTATAGAACGAAACCTTGAGCACAACTGAACGGAACCACAAGCGTTGTGAACAGTGACAGTGGGTTTGGAACACCCGATATCTTTCATCACACCACTTTTGTACGATAAGTTATATTCCCAATTCGAACGTGATCAATGCCATAGGTTGACATGTGGCCTTAAGAGGTTTGGAGATATCACTCTCATCACGAGTTAAAAGCCCATGCATCTAAGTCACGTGAGATTTGATTGAGGAGGTCGGATCATTTGAAGCAGTGCGACGTCTTGTCTACCGTTGGATGTGGAAGGGTCGTTAGTGCAGGGCCCAGTTCTAGTTTATATTGATCAAGACTGTTCAAACTACGATTGCGAGTTTAACCGAGGGCACATATAATGGTTGAATATGTGAAGTCAGCACAATATGAATTTTGTGATATATGGGTTAATATATGTACATGCCGAGCATTGAGTTTGGATTGAACTAGGGTCGAGTTGTAAGATTGAATGTTCAAGGTTGACTTCATACATGTATGCTGAAAATGAGTTGGTATGTGAATGTATAAGGTGGATGACCAAAAGCCTTATGTAAATGCTTGGATATAACCAAAATTAATACGCAAGTGGGACCCCACATAAAATTCCGAGAATCACTACCCCAGCTGGTGGATACATTAAAGACCAAAGTGGCAAAGTATACATACATACCTATATGCAGGCTTTATATATGGGTAGTGCCTTCAAACAAAGGGTCAAAATATATATGTATATAGATACATATATGTGAAGTACTCTATAGCTCGGGCCTAATACAAACAAAGTCTTATATTGTGGGACCCTCACCAAATCGCATCGGAGAAACTTGGCAGTGGAACATGTAAACAAAAGGTTGCGATTGAGATTGAGTTCCGAACCCGATGGGCGTATAAACTATGATTAATATATTTTTGAGTTCTGGCCTAATTGCATCAGAGCGATTCATCACAATGGCGTAGAGAAATGTACAGTAATTGATCGCATCGAAGGTGAAAGAGTATCGACAAACTGAAAGTTCCAATTGCGACTTAGTGATTGTATGAGAGATATTAGATTCACTAAGGGATGGATGGCAGAGATGATTCGACTGACTATATGGTGGGCCTTTACTAATCGCATCGGTAGAAATCAAAATACCAAATCGCAGGAGTATTGTGAATGTTGCGATTGCGATTGAAATAAACGAGCGGAGTATAGCTGGCATGTGGGGTCCATCCAAAAGATAAGACTAAGAACAGGCTTGCTCCAAGTTAATTAATCCAAAGTTAAAGAGGAAAGGAAAGCATCGCGGCACACACACACACACACACACAAACACACACATATATATATATACAAAACGATACATACATATTTCCAATATGTGGACAGTAATGCATCGCATCGGAAGATAGAACAAGTTCAACGAATGGGACCATGAGGGAACAAGTTAAAATGTTTTATTATTTGTATAACATCGAGAGTTGAATTGCACAGTTACTTGTATGTAGCAGTTACACCATGGCAGAGGATAGAAGAGCAAGCAGAGCTGAAAAAGACAGACACAATCAAAGAAAAGACAAATGCGCAGCGATCCAAAAGGCTGAATGAGTTGAGTTGGAGTTCTCATTGTATTTGATGGTAAATGTTGTAATTGATTTTATATTTTTGTGATGCATTGGCAAGTCTCCGGAAGAGAAAAAATATCCCACTGTAATATTAAATTTAGTACATACAGTTATATCTTTCCGAGTGAGCTGGAAAATAAATGAGAAGGTAGAATACTAAGAGGTATGGCTATCCATTTCAAATTACTTGAGGAATAGAGACAGTCACAAGAAAATATTTATAAATAATATCATCTTGATATGCACAAATAGGTTAGAGAGAGTGAGAATAGAGAATGCAGAGTATGGAAAATTGAGGTAGAGAAGATAAGGAAGAGAGGAGCAGAAAGAGATGCTACAGAACAGAGCTGATATCTGAGGTAAATCGGCAACCATTTCTTTTGAAAGAGTAAGGAATTTGGAGCTTCCCTATCAATTTGTAGCTTGATAGATGTCAGTTGTAGCTGACTGAGGTTGGAGCCTCCTGTAGGTTGGTGCCTGCAGAAAATTGACGGGAGTTGGAGCTTCCTTGCAAGTTGTATCTTGCAGAATTGAGGTTGGAGCCTCCTGTAGGTTGGTGCCTACAGAAAGTCAGTGGTGAGAGGGAGTTGGAGCTTCCTTGCAAGTTGTAGCTTGCAGAATTGAGGTTGGAGCCTCCTGTAGGTTGGTGCCTACAGAAAATCAGTGGTGAGAGGGAGTTGGAGCTTGCCTTTGCATCACAACAATAACAAGATGTGGTTTTCTCCCTTTATGGGTTTCCACTTATATCTATTGTCTCTATGTGTGTTGCCTATGTGATGATATGATTTACCAAATCTGCTTAATGTTTGCTTCTCTCATAATAATTTTGATGTCACATTAATTTAATACTTGCTGCAACATATTAAGACTGTTCATATACTAAGGTTGGTTATAAAAGTAAGCTGTAAATAAGTTGATGAAGATCCTAGGCCCCCAGGATGGCTAGTCAAGAAGGAAGCTCAACCAATAAAGGCCCTTTCTTCACCGGTGCTAATTATGCCTTCTGGAAGATCAAAATGAGAGCATACATAATGTCTCTAGGAATAGAAGTTTGGGCTGCTGTGGAATTTGGATATGCCCCAAAGGCAACTGACCCAGAGAAAGAAGCTAAACAAGAATTTGTAGCAAATGAAAAGGCCATGAACGCAATCTTAAGTGGACTTTGTGAGGTTGAATTTATCAAAATAATGCACAGTAAGACTACCAAAGACATGTGGGATACTCTTGAGAAAATCCATGAGGGAAATAGAAAGGTAAAGACAACCAAACTTCAAGTATATAGAGCTCATTTTGAAAATTTAAAAATGAATGATGATGAAGATGTTGGCAGCTTCTTCTTAAGAGTTGCAGAAATTGTTAACAATATGAAAGCCCTTGGAGAAACCATACCAGAAAGTATAATTGTGCAAAAGATTCTAAGATCTCTTCCATCCAGGTTTAATCGCAAGGTGTATGCAATAGAAGAAACAACTGATTGGGAGACCTTGACCATGAACCAACTACTTGGAAATCTAACAACATATGAGATGAGGCTCCCACAGAAGAAGCCAAGTACGAGGGAGGCAACCTTTAAAACAGAAAAGAAGAAAGAAGAAAAGGAAGACATATGCTCTTCCTTGGATGAAGAAGAGGCTAAATTTGTCAAGAAACTGGATAGAGGCTCAAGTAAATACAAAGGTAAACTTCCTTTCAAATGCTTTAACTGTGGAAGAGTTGGACACTATGCTGCTAAATGTCCTCACAAGAAAGCAAGGAATTAGGCTCAAGAATCAGAGAAAAATACATCAAAGAACTGGCAGAAAGGAAAGAAGTTCAGCATAAAATCCTTCTATGCTCAACATGACAGCAGTGCATCTGAAGACTTAGATGAAACTTCAAGTGAAGAAGGAACCTCTAAATTTTTACTCATGGCCATAGAAGAACTTGAAGGACTCCTACTAGAAGATGAAGAAGAAGGCGAAGTTGACCTTGAGGGGGAGCTAAGAAGTGTCTTGGAGGAGATTTATAGACTCAAACTGAACTGCAAAAAACAAAAGGACATTATCCTCAAGTATGTAAGAGAAGAGCAAAATTCAAAAGTCCTCATGCAGTTGAAGGTAGAGCTTGAAGAAGCCAAGCAGATAGAAGACATGTTACTTCAACAAATCAAGGAGAAAACTCAGGAACAAGAGAAGTTGGAAGAAGAAGTAGTATGTCTCAGGAAGAAATTAGAAAATGCTCAAAGGAAAGTGGCTATAAACTCTTCCAAAACAACAAGCTCCGGTAAGTTGAACGAAATTATGTATGCTCAAAGATCTCCTATAATAAAAACTGGAATAGGCTATGAAGGAGAATCAAGTAAAAGCAAAGAAAAAGAAAACAGAGAGATTATTTTTGTAAAAGCAAAGAAGGATGATGAAGCAGCTCAAATAATTTCTACAAAAGAAGAAACATGTAAGGAGGGAGACATAACCCAGAAGAAACCTCTAATAACAAAGAATGAAAGAAATACTCAGACAATAGAAAAAGATTCATATACCCCTGAGTATGTCAAATTTGGAAGCCATCAAAGGATATTCTTCCCTCCTATGAAAAATGCCACCTGTTATGTCTGCAACAAGCTAGGACACATTGCTGCATACTGTCATGCAAGGAGGAGTAATTCAAACCAGCAAAAGATGCAAACAGTGAAGAGACTATCTCAAGAAAACAAATGGAGAAGACAACCTTACATCAAGTATGCAAATAGTTTCTATGGTTACTGTTTTTATTGTAAGGAATTTGGCCATAAAATCATTGAGTGTAGAGAATATGGACAAATATTGATGTTCAACACCTCAAGAAGGTTTATGAATCAAAGAAATTTTGTTCATACTCACAACTCTACAAAAATTATGATCAAATGCTGTGTATGTAATAAAATTGGACATATACCTTCCAAATGTCCTCTGAAAGGATGTGATTCATCATCTCACAAAAGATACCAAAAAAAAGAATGCTTCCAGTGGAAAAAGAAGGTGAATAAGTGTGACCTGGCTCTAATTGCTCAGGACCTGAAAAGCCAATGGTATCTGGATAGTGGCTGCTCAAAACATATGACTGGAGACAAAAGAAAATTTATAACTTTTGACGAAAAGAAAACTAGTAATGTTACTTTTGGCAATGATAAATCAGGAAAAATCAAGGGAAAAGGCTCAATCAACCTAGATAATGGCAGAGGAAAGGCCCAAGATGTACTATTTGTAGACGGGCTGAAAGAAAATTTGCTGAGTGTCAGTCAAATGTGTGATAAAGGCTGCGAAGTTCTTTTCAGAGCACAAGCCTGTGAAGTCAGATAAAGCACCACAGTTAAGACTCTCCTCAAAGGTGTTAGAACAGAGAGTAATGTGTACATAGTGAAAGAAGAAAATGAAGCATGTCATCTTAGCAAACTTGAGGAGTCATGGTTATGGCATAAGAGGTTGGGACATCTCAGCTTCGATCATATCATCAGACTGAGCAAGAAGAAAGCTGTCAGAGACATGCCAGAAATAAAAAGGCCTTCTAATACCATATGCAAATCTTGTCAATTGGGTAAACAGACCCGCACATCCTTTAAGGCCAAAGATGAGTTATCAACAAGAATACCACTCTAGATTTTGCGCATGGACCTATGTGGACCTGCAAGAACTAAAGCTCCAAGTGGAGAATCCTACTTCATGTTGATAATAGATGAATTCTCCAGAATGACATGGGTTGCATTTCTCAAGAATAAATTGGAAGCTCTAGAAAAATTTAAGATATTCAAAGCATTAGCAGAAAATCAAACAGGATGCAAGCTAAAATGCATCAGATCAGACAAAGGAGGTGAATTCACAGATTATGACTTTGCTGACCTATGCAATGAACATGGGATAAAGAAACAATTTAATATTGCAGGAACACTTGAGAAAAATGGAGTAGCAGAGAGACAAAATAGGTCTGTACAACAAATAGCCAGAGCCATGATGCAAGAGAGTAATATTCCTCAAACCTTCTGGGAAGAAGCATTACACACAACCGTGCATATTCTAAACAAAGCCCATTTAAGGCCAAGCAGTGACAAGACTCCCTATGAACTATGGCATGGTAAACTAGTTTCAATCAAGCACTTTAGAATCTTTGGAAGCAAGTGTTACATAAAGAATAATGATGAAAATCTTGGGAAATTTGATGCAAGAGCAGATGAAGGGATATTTCTAGGATATGCATCCAAAAGTAAAGGGTACAGGTGCTACAATAAAACTCTTCGAAAAATAGTAGAAAGCATTGACGTGAGATTTGATGAAGAACTTCCAAACAATACAAGAGATACAGACTGCAGCAGTCCATCAAACAGTCATGAAGAAGAAAACCAAGATGATGATGAAACAAGAAAGACAACAGAAGATGCAGA
This sequence comes from Pinus albicaulis, assembly GCA_034641835.2. NCBI lineage: Eukaryota > Viridiplantae > Streptophyta > Pinopsida > Pinales > Pinaceae > Pinus > Pinus albicaulis. Next base: position 1,040,393,804 of record CM076581.1, read on the forward strand.
GCTGAGCTCAAAAGCTCCCTCAAGATATACTCAAAAGAACCATCCTGAAGATCAGATAATTGGAGACAAGAAAGTAGGGGCCTAGACAAGAAGGTAGCTAACTAAACAGACAGAAGAGGTATACATAGCTATGTTATCACAAATAGAGCCAAAGAAATTTGAAGAAGCCAACAAGGACAAGTCTTCGATGAATGTTATGAATGAAGAATTGGACCAAATTGAGAAGAACAATACCTGGGAACTAGTTCCTAGACGCACTGAGAAAAATGTCATATGCTCAAAATGGGTATTCAAAAATAAAATGAATGAGGAAGGACATGTCATCAGGAATAAAGCCAGACTTGTCTACAAAGGATATTCACAAATCGAAGGACTTGATTACGATGAAACATTTCCCCCTATAGCTAGAATAGAAGCCATCAGAATGTTTCTAGCCTTTGCATGCTACCAAGACTTCAAGGTATATCAAATGGATGTAAAATCTACATTTATGAATGGAGATCTAGAAGAAGAAGTCTACATGGAACAACCTGAAGGTTTCTCTTTAATAGACAAAGAAGACTATGTGTGCAGACTAAAGAAGGCTCTATATGGATTGAAACAGGCTCCTCGTGCTCGGTACTCAAGACTTGATAAGTATTTGCAAAAACAAGGCTTTAAGAGAGGTGGAGTAGATAGAAATCTATACATAAAAGCCCATGAAAATGAACTCTTGATTATTGTAGTGTATGTTGATGATATTATGTTTGGAAGCAACAGAGATGAACTAGCAAAAGGGTTTGCTAAGGAGATGAAATCAAAGTTTGAGATGTCTATGATTGGAGAGCTCAGTTTCTATTTAGGACTTCAAATTCAGCAAAATAACATAGGTACATCTCACAGGAAAAATACTTAAAAGAAATGTTGAAAAAATTCAAAATGGAGGACTACAAACCTGTGTCAACTCCCATGATAACGGGATGCAAACTATGTGCTGATGATGGATCTGCTAATATAGATCAAATACTCTATAGATCCATGATAGGAAGTTTTCTGTACCTGACAGCATCAAGACTAGACATCATGCTAGCAGTAGGACTTGTGGCTAGATATCAAGTAGCACCTAAACAAAATCACCTTCTAACGGTCAAAAGAATATTCAGATATCTACAAGGAACTGCACAGTATGGACTTTGATATCCAAAAGGCAAAAGCTTCACTTTGACAGCATACAAAGATGCAGATTGGGCTAGCTATGTGGATGATAGGAAAAACACAAGTGGAGGTGCATTCTATCTAGGAGAAATTTTGGTGGCATGGCTAAGCAAGAAACAAACATCTATTTCTCTATCTACAGCAAAAGCAGAATACATAGCAGCAACAACAGCATGATGTACATAAGTCATGTGGATGAAGCAAACCCTCCAAGACATGAATGTAAGCATTGATGAAATTATCTCTATCAAATCTGATAATACAAGTGCTATAATAATATCAAAAAATCTTGCGCTTCATTCAAAAACTAAACATATCCCAATCAAGTATCATTTTCTCCGAGAACAAGTAGCTCAGAATGTAGTAAAGCTGGAGTATGTGCCAACAAAAGAACAAACAACAGATATATTTACCAAACCACTTGCTAGAGGACCATTTGAGTATTTGAGAGATAGACTAGGGGTAGTATCTGTAGGTACTACTCTCTGATATGAAGAGAAAGCATAGTTTTAGGGGGATAACATAAACGAAAATATCATTCTAGGGGGAGGTTAGTTAGCATGAAACAGGTCCTCAAGATCATTGCAACATGGGCGAGAGTTAAAAGCACACTGAAAAATGAGCAACCCCTTGCCATTGATGTCAAAGGGGGAGGAAGAACAAGCAACAGGAGAAAGGGTCCTAAAAGGAAAACAGAGAAAGTGTATTGCCATCAATGCCAAAGGGGGAGACTATTGGAAATGTTGTCATTGATGGCAAAGGAGGAAGCAGAGGCATATATAGAAAAAGGAGGAAGCAGAAGCAAAGGAGAAGATAGCACGAGAAGAATGAGAAGAATAGAGGGAGAGTATATTTACAGAGACAGGGCAGCAAGAAGACAGTTGAAAGGAAACAGTCGAGCAGCGGAGGCTAAAGAAATTACAGTGACAGGAGTGTAAATTTGGTAGAGCAACAGAAATACAGTGATAGGATATGAACATATGTAGACATGAAACAGTCGAGCAGTAGAGGCAGAGAAATAGTCATGCAGCAGAGGCAGAGGCAGAGCAGTTAACCAAGCTGAGGGTAATGGAACCAAGCGTTATATTAAAATTTCAATGAAACAAGGTTCATATATATCAAAGTGTTGAAGAAAGGTATAGAACAACAACAAGAAGGGTTTTTATATATTATAAGTTGAACAGAGCTTATACAAATTTGTATATAACGAAGATGCGAAACTCTTTATAGAATGAAACCTTGAGCACAACTGAATGGAACCACGAGTGCTGTGAACAGTGACAGTGGGTTTGGAACACCCGACGGTTTTCATCGCACCACTTTTGTACGATAAGTTGTATTCCCAATTCGAACGCGATCAATGCCATAGCTTGACACATGGCCTTAAGAGGTTTTGAGATACCACTCTCATCGCAAGTTAAAAGCCCATGCATCTAAGTCATGCGAGATTTGATTGAGGACGTCGGATCATCCAAAGTAGTGCGACGTCTTGTTCGCCATTGGATGTGAAAGGGTCGTTAGTGTGGGGCCCAGTTCTAGTTTATATTGATTGAGACTGTTCAAACTACGGTTGCGAGTTTAACCGAGGGCACATATAATGGTTGAATATGTGAAGTCGGCGCAATATGAATTGTGTGATATATGGGTTAATATATGTACATGCGAAGCATTGAGTTTGGATTGAACCAGGGTCGAGTTGTGAGATTGAATGTACAAGGTTGACTTCACACATGTATGTTGAAAATGAGTTGGTATGTGAATGTATAAGGTGGATGACTGAAAACCTTATGTAAATGCTTGAATATAACCAAAATTAATACGCAAGTGGGATCCCACATAAAATTCCGAGAATCATTACCCCAGCTGGTGGATACATTAAAGACCAAAGTGGAAAAGTATACATACATACCTATATGCAGCACTTTATATATGGGTAGCGCCTTTAAACAAAGGGCCAAAGTATATATGTATATAGATACATATATGTTAAGTACTTTATAGCTCGGGCCTAATACAAACAAAGTCTTATACTGTGGGACCCTCACCAAATCGCATCGGAGAAACTTGGCAGTGGAACATGTAAACAAAAGGTTGTGATTGCGATTGAGTTCCAGACTTGATGGGCATATAAACTATGATTAATATATGTTTGAGTTCCGGCATAATCGCATCGGAGTGATTCATCACAACGACGCAGAGAAATGTACAGTAATTGATCGCATCGGTGGTGAAAGAGTATCGACAAACTAAAAGTTCCGATTGCGACTTAGCGATTGGATGAGAGCCGTTAGATTCACTAAGGGATGGACAGCGGAGATTATTTGACTGACTATATGGTGGGCCTTTGCTAATCGCATCAACGGAAATCGAAAGACCAAATCACAGGAGTATTGTGAATGTTGCGATTGCAATTGAAATAAACGAGCGGAGTATAGCTGGCATGTGGGGTCCATCCAAAAGATAAGACTAAGAACAGGCTTGCTCCAAGTTAATTAATCCAAAGTTAAAGAGGAAAGGAAAGCACTGCGGCACATATATATATATATACAAAACGATACATACATATTTCCAATATGTGGACAGTAATGCATCGCATCTGAAGATAGAACAAGTTCAGCGAGTGGGACCGTAAGTGAACAAGTTAAAACATTTTATTATTTGTATAATGCCGAGAGTTGAATTGCACAGTTACTTGTATGCAGCAGTTACACCATGGCAGAGGACAGAAGAGCAAGCAGAGCTGAAAAAGACAAACACAGTCAAAGAAAAGACAAATGTGCAGCAATCCAAAAGGTTGAATGAGTTGAGTTGGATTTCTCATTGTATTTGACGGTAAATGTTGTAATTGATTTTATATTGTTTGTGATGCATTGGCAAGTCTCCGGAAGAGAAAAAATATCCCACTGTAATATTAAATTTAGTACATACAATTATATCTTTCTGAGTGAGCTGGAAAAGAAATGAGAAGGCAGAAAACTATGAGGTATGGCTATCCATTTCGAATTCCTTGAGTAATACAAACAGTCACAAGAAAATCTTTATAAATAATATCATCTTGATATGCACAAAGAGGTTAGAGAGAGTGAGAATAGAGAATGCAGAGTATGGAAAATTGAGGCAGAGAAGATAAGGAAGAGAGGAGCAGAAAGAGATGCTACAGAACAGAGCTGATATCTGAGGTAAATCAGCAACCATTTCTTTTGAAAGAGTAAGGAATTTGGAGCTTCCCTATCAAGTTGTAGCTTGATAGATGTTAGTTGTAGCTGACTGAGGTTGGAGCCTCCTATAGGTTGGTGCCTGCGGAAAATTGACGGGAGTTGGAGCTTCCTTGCAAGTTGTAGCTTACAGAATTGAGGTTGGAGCCTCCTGTAGGTTGGTGCCTATAGAAAATTAGTGGTGAGAGGGAGTTGGAGCTTCCTTGCAAGTTGTATCTTGTAGAATTGAGGTTGGAGCCTCCTGTAGGTTGGTGCCTATAGAAAATTAGTGGTGAGAGGGAGTTGGAGCTTGCCTTTGCATCACAACAATAATAAGATGTGGTTTTCTCCCTTTATGGGTTTCCACTTATGTCTGTTGTCTCTATCTATGTGCCTGTGTGCTGAGATGATTTACCAAATCTGCTTAATGTTTGCTGCTCTCATAATAAGTTTGATGTCACATTAATTTAATACTTGCTGCAACATATTAAGACTGTTCATATACTAAGGGTTGGTTATAAAATTAAGCTGTAAATAAGACGTGGGGTGCTAAAAAGCTCATGTATGTATTGGCGAAAGTTCACCCCCCCCCCCCCCCCCCCCTTCTCAGTTTAACTAAGAATTCAACAGAAGCCCCCTTGATTCTTCAGCTTGCTGGCTATCACTTTGGTAATCAATTTGTACCCTATGTTACACAGAGAGATCAGACGAAATCTATTGAAGGTATTGGTTCCTTTCTCCTTAGGGATGAGGGCAAGGAACACAGAGTTAGTATTGCCTCCGATTTTCTGACAGACTTGGGATTTTAATACCATTTAAAAAAAATATTTTTTCCACAATTTGCCAACATGATTGGAGGAATCTGGATATAAATCTGTCTGGGCCTAGGGCTTTGTCAGGGTCCATAGCAAAGAGGGCATCCTTAGCTTCATTTTTGGATACTTTTTCTTGTAGCAGTTGATTCATCTTAGCTGTTATCAAGAGGGGAACTACTTCCAGAAGTTTAGAGTTCTGGCCCATTTCCACTTCCTCACTATATATATTTTTAAAGTGAAGGAAGGCTACCCTTTTGATGCTTGCATTTTCCTTGTGAATGGTATTCTCTTCCTTAATTTCAGAGATGGAATTTGAGCATTTCCTTGCTTGGGCTTGCTTGTGAAAGAAGGATTAGTTCCTATCCCCTGCTTTGAGCCAGAGACTTCGAGATTTTTGCCTCCAGTATTCTTCCTCAGCCAAGCATGCCTTGTGATATTTCTGTTGAAGATGTTCCTCTTTTTCTAGGGCCTCTTTTGTTATTTCAGCATCTTCCGACTGCAAATGGTGGAGTTATAATGTACTTAGGATTTTTTTCCTTTCGGTTGCAGGATTGGGCAGAGATTTGGCCTAGCTTTTCAGAACAACTTTCACTCTTCTAAGTTTTTCCTCCCAAACAAAAAAAGGGGAGCCCTTGACTAGAGAATTCCAACTTTCCTTGAACATATGCATGAAGTTCGGATCCTTGACCCAAAGAGCGCTAAATGTAAATGGAATTGGGTCAAGGTCAAGATGTGATAGCAGCTCAAGATTGATGGGTTTGTGATCAGAAACATTGCAAGGGATAATATGCATTCTAGCCTCTAACCCAAGAAGGAGGAAGGAGCTTTGAACAAAAAATCTATCTAATCTTGCTGCAATGTGACCTGGTTCGACTCTTTTATTTGACCAAGTGTACTTACCAGTGGAGGGTTTGATTTCTAGCAAGTCCTAGTCATGCATAAGATACTCCACCCATTCCCTTGCCAGATCCCTTACGATCCTGCCTCCTCTCTTTTCTACCGAGAGAAGAGTGAGGTTGAGGTCACTAGAAATGATCATATTTTCCAGATTCACTAGATCTGCCAAGCTTCTTATGGAATCCTAGCAGGCCTTTTTCTCCCCAGCATTTACTGGGACATACACATTAAAGAGACATATGATCTCTTTAGTGACAAGATGTTACATTTTTAAAAACAACCAGTGGGTGTTTAGGGTCTTAGAGGCTATCGATAATTTATTACCATTCCAGAGGGTGCCCAACCCTCTTGAGGCTCTACGGGCAGAGACTGCTTGCGCTCTACCTTTATTCCAGAATTTCTTACTTGCTTGAAGGAAAACCATGTCCTTCATTTTGGTCTCCTGAATGAGAAGTATACTTGGGGCTTCTATCCTTATTAGGCTTCTTATGGCCTCTTCTTTGGCTCTGCTCCCCATACCCCTATAGTTCTAGGAGACAACCTTCATCATTTGCTTTTGTTGTGATGGGATCCCTTGGAGCCCTAAGTCTGGTGTCTCGTCATCTTTAGAGTATTCGCCAATAGCTTCTCAAGGGTTGGTTGCTGCCCTGAAGCTTGTCTTTGTACGTTTCCTATTCTCTCTTTTCCCGAGTAGTATTGTGGCCTCTTGTGGATCTTCTAGGAGAGGTTTGAGAATCTCCTATTTCTCCTTCCTCCTCTGAGTCCTTCGATTCTTGATCTTCCTCCTCAGCTTCTAAGAGTTTTTCTTTAGAGCTCTCTGTAGAACATCCACATTTGATTGAGCCAGAGGGGGTTCCTTTGACTGGGGAGTTTACCTTTTGAATCTTGACGTCCTGCGTTCCCTCTATTTCCGAGCTTAGAGGCCCAAATTTGTTTTCTTGTCCCATCAAGGGAGGGTTTTGATGGGTAGGGGCCAACTAAGGGCCTTTTCCATTTGAGGCACCAGACTTGTGGGATTTATGGGAGGTCTTGGTATGCTTGACCTGATTCCAACCCTCCTCCTTCCCTTTCTCCACCTCACCATTGGTCGGACAACCCCTAGAAAAGTGGCCGTAAACATGGAATTTCTAGCATTTGAAGGGCAGCTCCTCATAATCTAGTTTTTGCACATGGGTCCAACTGTCGACATTGATTTTTATGGCCTCTGGGAGACCCACCTATAGATATAATTCCACAAATATTCTGGCGTAGTCGTATCGATCCTTGTTGTCCACCCAGTCTATAAATTTACCAAGGGAATTTCCTATGTGCTTTAATGAATCCCAGTTCGAACAGTGGACTGAGAGCCTAACCCACACCGAGACCGCAGTGGGAACATCAATTGCAGGGTCAAAATCTGGAGTCCACTTATTAAGATATAGGCCTTGAGGGCCCATGAATTAGGGGTGATTCCGAAAGATCAGATCCTTGTCCTCTTTCGAAATGAATTTGAACAGGATGTAACCTCTCCCCAAGAAATAAGAGGTTACACTGTTTTTTATCAATGACGCCCAATTCTTGATGACCCAGTTCTCTGTGGATTTTGGAGAGGGCCAGAGCCCTATGAACTGGACTACGAGAGCAGGATTTGCTAGGGAAAAAACAACCTGGATTGGTCCCTCTAGGGGAAGAGAGATTTCGGGAATATCATCTAGTTTCTTCACAAACTTTGTCGTTTCAAATTTCTTCTTCTTTGGTAAGGATGCTAGCGACAGATTGAATGCATCTGCAACAGATGGCAGAGGTGGAGGAAGGGGAGGCACTTGGGGTGTGCCCAACACCTCCATGGGAGCGAGGAAACCCTGGTTCGAGGTCCAAGCTGACGGTGCAGACAAACCTCACGCGGTAGTGGCCAGAGCCGGATCTAACCATATATATATATATATATATATATATATATATATATATATATATATATATATATATATATATATATATATATATTTAAATATTTATATATTTATATATATATATATATATTTATTTATTTATTTATTATTTTTTTGTTTTTTTTTGTTTTTTGTTTTTTTTTTAATCTCGTAGAGTCATAAAATATGAGGCTCTCAAAGAGGGTGAATAATAGTTATGAGGTAAAATTCAGCCCAAATGAAAAGGTCTTTGTTTGCTGCAAATTTTCCTTCTTCAAGACAAAGCCTGCATAAAAGCATCTTAACGATTTTCTAATAAAATCAACGCATACAGAAATAGACTAGAGGTCTAAAAACTCCCCAATTTAGCTAATTCAATGAGGCTCATTACTGCTTCTCTTAAGAATCTCAAAATGAAATGATCAAAAGAGAATCAATTTCAAAACTGATCTGGTAGAGGTGCGAAAGGTTCACGAAGACCTGTAAAAACAGAGTTCAAGATCAGGAAAAACTAAAAAAAAAAATGAAATGAAAAGTGAAATAATGAAAATAAATAAATGTGGTAAAATGAAAGTTAGAACTGGAGAATTACATTTAATCTTACCTGAGAGATATTATTTTCTCCAATATAAGTTAACTTGTTCCTTTAATTAGAATTGGAAACATTAAGAAGTTGAATTGACTGAAATCTCATTGACCCAAAATCATTATTTATTGAATCTAAACTAAGGCAAGCAGTAAACTAAAAGAAAACAATGTTTCATGTTCCAAGAATCGGTAATAATTCGAATCTATCAGAAATGAGGATGAAGATATGTTTCTCTATGAATTGTAGAGATGAATGTTGTAGTTCCTTCTTCCATTCTGAATATATATCAACCCCAAAATATTAAAGTTGATTCAAAATTCCAAATAATGTAGCACTTACGTATATGAGAAGGACCTGAATCTTTAAATGATAAATATGGAGCGAAAATCATAATAAAAGAGATTTAAAATATGAATTAACCATCATTACATTACCTTTATTTGTTCCAAATTATTTATTAGTGAAGGAGATTTCCGATAAGAGTAAAAGAAGTCCATGTACATACACCATGAAGAATGTATATCGCTTTAGTGAGAAAGTCATATCTATGAATGAATACTTGGATTTGACAAAATTATGATTGAAATACATCCAAGTTTTGGACCACCATGATAACATGAAAGTAGCATATATATATTCAAAAGATAATTAAATGAGACTTCATGTATACACAGTGAAATATCAAAATGTAATGACCAGAGACCTCCAAATATTAATAACACAATATTTTAAAGTTCTAATTTTCTAAGAGAATCAAAGCGAAAGGTAAGAGCTCAAGTTTTCCAAAAAGTCTCAATGGACAAAATTTCTATAAATAAAAAATATTACTTTATAATGTTTCTAATGACATTTTTTCTTATAAATTAAATGAAATTTCACCTTCATTACAGAAGTCTTGGTATTTAGAATATTAAGGGCAACAAGATCTTGCAACAAAAGATTTTGTGTAAGTTATACGAATAAAAATTATGATACTAATTATATGCAATAAGAAATGTTTGATAAATGTATAATGTAGAAAAATTTCTTTCATCAAACATTCTCATATCAGAGGTAAAAATTTCATAAGAGTATAAAATAACTACAATGACTTTCATTCCAATAATAATAAAAAAATGACGTTTTGTAAAATGATTGCAAGAGCACTTAAATTTACCTATAAAATTGATTTCGAGGAGAGGAATTAAATATTTAATAAATATGAGAATAAATCAAGTGTCAAATATCTAAAAAATATTTTCCGAAGCCGAAATCAATTTTACAAAACTCTAAGACCACAAAATTACAGTTAAGATAGTAAAATAGGGGTCATTTACTTTTTTAAATGTGATGGACAAGATAGTGGAAAGAGAAGGAAATGTGACCCTCAGAGAAGTAAATATTTAGAATTCATTTTAAATATTTCTGGGATAATACAAACCCAAGAGTATGATAAGCGAACAACTTTGAAATTTTGAGGAAAATATCGAAAAATGAAAAGCAGAAGATCGAGATTCCAAAATTCATCAATTAAAGGTTTTGAGTCTCTTTGGGAGAAATGAATATAACTAAAGGGAAAAAAAATTTGCGAGTGTGATACAATGGTCCAAATCATCTTGGAAAATTGTAATATTTGGAACAAGCATAGATAAAATCATAGAAAAGATCATTCACTGCAAGCATTTTTACATGGAATTTCCTTGGTTTGTAGCAATTTTAAAGCAATAACAAGCATAAGAATAATTCTAGCTAGACCAATGAGAGGCAGAATATGAAAGCATGCATTCACATGGTCTTTCATATAGGTCAGTGCCTTACTGAATGTTTCACATAGCAATTTTCTTTGTCATGCATAAATTAAAAACTGTGAATTTCACCCTTGCTGATATGTGATGGAGTGTTATATAACAGTTAAATGAAAATGGGAGAGAGGCATATATCGGCATTTATCACATCAGAATATCTTAATACAAGGATTCATTTTAGTTTCCAATGCAATACAAGTTTTGAAGTAGAAAATATGCGATATGATCATATGCAGAAGGAAACTGCTATGGAACGATGGAAATATCAGACAATAATCATATCGGGAGATTGGAGTTGTTAATAAAAGGAAATGCTGATATTATTTTTGCGATAGGAGGAATGCAATAGATGACCTGGCTCATTGGTGGGACCAGCTTTGGATTCGATGAGAGATTGGTGATCAAAAGGTTTCAGTATGGGATGTAACATCGTTGATACGCTGATGTGCGATGAAGAACGAACCTGATTGTTTTATTATATGAATTTAATTTCATATTGGATCCGGAACATTAGAACTTATGTGGACATGAAAATTTTTAGCGAAGTCATTTTATCGGAGAATGAGTGAGAAGGAATATCAGAGGTCTTGCAACATAGGTTTCCTATCGGGAATTGTTAAGAGGTGCTTCCAATCAAATGTTGAGATATGGATGATGTGATATCAGACAGAAAGGTTCATCATAAATCAGAGGGAATGGGCATATCGGGGGATCAGAGATATTTGGAGTATACTCATTTGAGAACCTCCGATATGTGAATTGCAGTATATGACATGCCATATGTGGGGCCGAAAATTTATTGAAGAATTTAATTCAAAAAGAAAGTGACTAGTTTAACTTTTCTTTTAAATAAATAACCCTTTAACAATTTAATTGACTGTCGAAATATTTTATCGGAAATTAATTTTATCATAAATTTTTTATGAAGAGAACTATGAAATATATTAATCTGATATGATTCCTCCAATAATTTATTAAGACTTATCAGAATTTCAATTAATAGAAGTAAAATTAGATAACCCTCAAATTTTAGATGAAATCATAAATACTTCCTTGTAAATGTTGCAGATTTGAAAAGATATGGCTGCTTTCTTATCTTAAGTTTTCATAATCAAGTCAATGAAGAACTGCAAACAAAAAAAAATAGAAATACGAAACAACCTTTGAAAATTAAAACAAACAATTGATGACGATGGACATGTAAACACATCCCTGGAAGAAAATTGACTGTAAATTTTACTTCATGAATATTCAATTTCCCCCATGTTCAATATCATCTACTTATTTAGTTTTATTGGCAAGTAATGAGTTTTTGAATTACATCCTTTTCAAATTTACATTGGAGGAAAAAATGGTGAAAATGAGCTCTTCAGAAATATTCATGAATTAAAGATTCCCAAGCTTTAGCTATTCTCTAGAATTTCTTCATATATGATTTTTTAAAGAAATTTTGTCATTGTCACAGAGTTTTGCAAAAACAAGAGAATCGATGAGTTCATAAGCGTTTGATATTTTTAAGGCCACTTTGTCAGCAAATGAAAGGGATTCGTAGAAAACTTTAGATTTATTACTTTCTTATTAAAAATATGAATAATAAAATAAATGAAAACGGAAAAGAAAATTAATCTATTCCTATTTCTAACTTAATGAAGGAAACATGACTAGGTATAGTCAAACTTCCAATGTAACCACTCTCTCATTTTAATTCCCGCATTTATGTACACGTAAAACATTAATGATAAGAGCATAAATATAATTAAACTAAGAAAAATAAATCTGAAAGCAGAATGTACATTTATTGTTAGCGACTTATTTACAGTCACCTTCTTTGAAATGTCCTTTCTAAATGAATTTTGATTCGATCATAGAAATTTGGATGGATTTCTATTATTGATTGGGAGAGGTTCAAAAGAGGGGATGACAGGAAAAATTGTGAACAAGAAATTTTAGATACAATGGCTTGCAAGATTTAGTTAGTGTTATGTTCAAGTGTTAAATTATTAATGATCTTCCGTGAAGGAAAACTTTCCAAATGTATTTCAAATGAGTCAATGAAAAATGGATGGAAATCCAATAGATCCAACGGAAGATTATTAGTTAAATTAGAATTTTGGTCATATTGTGAAAATACACTCTCTTGTTGGTACTAATTTCAAGAAGAAAGAAGTACTTGATAAGAAATGAGCATCAATTGGAATTGGAAGTTTAATAGATCTTGATGTTCACGGTTATAATTTGAATCTTCATTTTTACATTGAGGCAATGCATTAATTAAGTGTTCAATATTGAGCTACTTAATATGCCAGCACAAAGTATTTAAAAATGTAATACATGGAACAATAAAAAAAATTAAACCATAATTTACACTAATGTTACAATTATTGTCACAACACAATTGGGACTGACTGAAAGTAATTTCCTCTTCACAAGAATTTGGTAGAATAATGCAATTAGAATTATTACTCATACCAAATTGTGAATTCCAAAGAGAATTATGACTATGAATAGGAATGCGAGCTTGATCATCATATAAATCATAGATTGGAATTGTTTCTTGAATGCTAAAATCATAAGTATGGTTAATTGTTTGAAAATGAGAACTATTTGAAACAATTTATGAACTAGGGTGTACTTCATTTTCACATGTGATTATACTTTGATCATGAGGATTCAATTGGAAAGAAGACAAATCAATATCCTAAATGTCAAAGTAACCATCATAAATGACCTCACGACATTCTTTAGAATTTCTTTTGATCTCATTAAATGTATCAAAACAAGTAGGAATATTGAGCTCATGTTCATTAATTCTGTTGGGGTTCCCATGTTTTGGCCAGATTGGCAAGACCAAAAGATGAGACAACATTATAACCACTTTGGGGCCCTAGGATCTAGCCCTCCTGGACCTGAAGAGGGATCTCTCCAATGAAACAAAGAATGATATATCTTTGAAGCTCATATGAGATGTTAGGCTAGGTATGAAGCACAAAAGGGGGTTTTAAGTGAATTGGTTGGTTGGTTGTTGGGTTGGTCATGAGATTGTAGGCTGAGAAAGTAATGGGAGAAAAGGAACAAAATAGCAGGATGTTTCAGCAAAGAGGATAGGTTGGGAAAGTGTCATCCATTGGGCTATGGAGTCATGAAAGGTAGAATTACTTGCAACAACTAGCCAAAGCTTTCAGAGGGAAATTCATCTACACTAAAGGTTCTTTTTAGATAGAAGGTGGGATGGAACATTAAGGATTGAAGGTGGAAGAAGGAAAGACACCCAATTTCTGTCTATAGATCAAGTCAGAGGCCATTTAACTCTAGACCTTCTTGGACATACTCAAAGGCAGCTTTCAAAGGAGGGACAAAGGGGCAGCTTATAGATCAGACCAGAGGTCATTTAACTCCAGGTCAGGTTTAGCATGCTCCAAGGGAAAACAAAGATAAGTTTAGAGAGATATCTTAGAAAAGGCCAACTGGTCGCACAAGGATCCTAGAGGACAGGGCTAACTCTAATCCCCAGTGTTCCCAAATCTTCCAGCTTAAACCCAACAAGAAAAAATAACAGCAAAAAACATCGAAGGCAAGGAGAGCAGAGACATAGGGTACCTAACAAGGGTAAGTCCTATGCCATATTTCTGATGCAAGCCAGCAGAAAATGAAACATTATGAAAATGTAATAAACAGAGTTAGAAAAACATCACCAATAGTAATATACCAGGATCTTGTGAAATGTGTTTTGATTAATTGATGCAAAACCAGTCACATACACTAAGCTCAATGGCTGTTACAATCCCAACTTATCCTCCCAGCCTACTACAATACAAACTACTCTGGTATTCTCCCCAAAACTGTTCTAATAGTCAAAACATGAATCCCTCTAACTACCACGGCAGCAGCAAAACAACAACTTTACAATATGTTCTTCAGGATTCTTATAGGAGAAAAGAATAACAGGGGTAGATGTGAACTTAAATGCGGCATTAAACTCTGAAGCAGTAGGAGGGCCAAGGCTCTATCTCCCTTTAAATTCTGGGCATTAATCTCTGGTACTCCTTGGATGATGGGGTGGCCTTCGTTAGGTTTCCATTTACTCCAGGTATGCCTCTAGTGTACTTGAACAAAATGCAGAACGATGATGCTAGGGTCTGCCATACTGTATACTTAATGCGCTGGAAGAACATGACTGTTGTTAGGGTGGAAATCTTCTCAGGAACACGACATAGAATAAAAGAGATATGGATCCTGTGTCCTTTCATGGAGAAAAGCATTCTGCTGATGGAGAAAACTTGATATACATTAATTTCTATGCTTCGTATCCTCTGTGTGATCCATGGTATCTTCAATCTAGTACCTGCCTTTGAACACATGGACTAAGGCTCAAGGATCTTCAGTTTTGTGCCTTAGGCTCTCTGTTGCTCCTTTCTGCGTTTTTGTGACTGTGATCAAGATTGTGAATCATGGCGGTCTTTAACACCTGATAACCTTGCAAAACATGAAAAACTATCAAGAAATCATGCACGGGGTGAGAGACGTGGATGACTGTGAAGGTGGCAGCATGGCCTGGACATAGACGATGAATGCAGCAGATATGTGGAGGAAAACCATGGAACAACAGGAAATGCACGGGAAGGCATCGAGACAGATAGTTTTAACGTAAAACATTAAACTTTGACCTATGAATGAATATATGAACACGGACGGGCGAGAAACACGATGAAACACGTGGAACGGGTGACGTGGCAGGAGCAGTCAACGGCGGAGGGAAATTGAATCTGGACTGTCCGATCTTGGGAGGAGATTGACAGCTGAAAATACCTCGGGGGGCGATGGACAGTGGGCCAGGGGTACAGATGCCTTGGGTTAATCTCCGCGCAACTTCAGGGTGCGATGACCGTTGGATGGAGGTCTCTGGATCAGACGGTTAATATGCATATTGCTACATGTCTTGTGCCGAATGATAACGCACGATGGGGAGGCGGTTTTGAAATAGTGCCACTGCCATGCACCGTGCGATGAGTGGAATCACTTTCCCATCAGAAAATATTGCCTACCTCCGAAAGGTGTTGTGATAGAAACTGGGTGGTTTTTGAATAGTGCACGGGGACCACCTGGGCGGGTAAAATCTGAGCCGTCAGATCAACGGTTAAATGGCTGGTGGATCTACGATCGGGGCGGCGAACGGGTGGAACACGGGTGCTGCGCTATCGTGCGAAGACTGACCGATCTGTAGAGATCAACGGTTTCAAATGTGCCCGATGAACATATGCGATAAGCGCTTTTTGCCCTGGTGCTTGGTCATGGTGCTAGGTTACGTGGAGGCAAAGATACAGGGAGCTTGGCCGAAAGGGGCTAGGACCCATATTATAGAGAGTATGGCTTTTTGGGACATCTTAATGCAATTTAAGGGTGGAAAAGGGAAACGATAGGGAGGAAAAGGATTGTTTACACCAAACAAAAAGTATTTGAAGGGTTTAAACAAGGTTTTGGGAGGATTAGAGGATTAATGAAGGAAGTTTAGATGGGGGAAAAGAGGGTGGAAAGGAAACTTAGAAAAAGGGGCAGCAGGGTGAAATGGGATATCTTGCAGGGGTACAAGGGGCAAATGAAGGTCCTTTAGAGCACCATTTTTCTTGATTCAGAGAGGCTTATGGTGGAAATCAGCAGAGGGGAGATCAATGGGTAGAGGACATAAAGAGGTTTCAAGGATGATGTGTTTTCTAGGGAAATGCATTCCTTGAAAGCTCAGAAAACAACTTAGCCCCCTGTTTGCTTTGTCAAAAAATTCATAGGGGGCTAACAAATTCGAGAAGAATGATCAATAATTAATTTATATCTTGACAAAACCTAATCAGCAATTCATTTACACCAACCTCTCTCTTTTCTTAAATATCTTTAAAGTGAAGAGAGGATAAATTTCTATTAGGAAAATGATCAAGATAAAGGGAAATATATGAATCCAAAACAATGCATTTGAAAATGTCTCTATTTGATAACTCTTGCATAGTTTCTTCATTACGAATTTCAGATTTAAGATCATTTACTTGGCTACTTGTGCTTTCATGAAGAATGTTGCTTTGGCATCCCAAATTTTGCATTTTCTCATTGTAAAATAGTTCCAAAATTTGCACCGTTGATTGTGTATTATTTGAAATTTTAGTTGCTGCTTGTACTTGTCAGATTATGCTCTGATTTTATGATTGTAACTCACACTGCTTTCAGATTTCAAATCGGTATCTTATTCAAGTTTGTTGCTAGTATCTTCTTGCGGTTGATTAGAAAAATTTTCCAAACTTTGAGATATTAGTTCATTAACATGTGAAGGTGCACCCTGATCATTATAAATACTATAGGAAGTGTGCACCAAATGAAGGAATTGATGATATATAATAGAGGCCACTTCATTATCATTTGTTTTCACCTCCATATTGGAATTCTTAATTATGCTAATGAAATTTGAAGGAGATTGAGTGAAGCTTCATAATATTTCACATAGTTTATCAATAGGAGGAAGAGAGCAAATGTGTTCAAACCAATCTAAAAATTCCTCTCTCGAAGGTTTGTCTTTAATTTTAAATTTTAAGAAATTTTAATGAAATCTCTAATGGTAAAATCAATTAAAGGATCACTTTCAAACCTTCGTATATCTTAATTTTCGTCACATACTTGTTCATAGTCATAACCGTCAAATTTACAAAGGAACATTGTAATAATTTGATCCCAACTGTGAACTGAGGCAATTGGAAGTGATTAACTTTTGGCTTTTGCCAAGAATGTAAGAGTAAAATCCTGCATAAAATATCTTCATCCATTTGTTGAAATTAGGAATTTGTAAAATTTTGAATGAATTATAAAACAAGATTAAATGCATAAGTATTCCTCTTACTATTAAAATTTACTTGAGAGAAGAGTCTTGCTAAATCTGTTGGAGTATTAGAAGACGCACGTCCAGAAATAGAACTCGAAATTGAAAGTTTAGCAGGAGTCATTGTGATTAAAAATAAAATGTTAGATTACAAAGACTCCAATGGACAACAAGTATCAGGCCCTCCTTATAGCACCAAAATGTTGATGCCTCGAACTTCGCTGCAACAACATGTGTGGATGACCACTCGGTCCTGACCTTAAAGCAGTTCCGTTTCTATTTGGAATGGTGAATCTGACTAGTTTAACTAGGTCCAGTTACCTTCTCTCAATCTCCAATGGCTTAAAATTTAACTTTTTTCTACTATTGAGGAAGAGACATTAGATCATCCCTCTTGTTGATCAGGCAAGAAAGTGATCCTTAAGCTAATTTTGGGCTCATCTAAGCCACAAATAAAGTTTTGTCTATTTGGGAAGAGGACTTCTAGTAATTTAGAATTAAATATAAATGAAAATTTATTCTAAAATTCAAGCCAAAGGGAAATGTATCCTAATCCTATCTCAATTAGGCAGATATAGATCTGACCCAACCGAGAGCAGGATATTTAAAAGATTGGGATTTAAATATGTCTGACTTATAATGAATATCAAGCTAATGAAGTAGTTTAGTAGCTGACATTGTGTATACAAAAACACATTCTATTTAGAGACCTTTTAACTGAAATAATCAACCAACAATATTTGAGAAGTAGTTCATAAATGATATTGACTGTTAAATCAATAATTTTAATAGTTAAACAATAATACGAGGAAATAGTTAAAAACATAACATTGTTTGTTAAATCAATTATTAAAAGACAGATTTCTGAGTAGATAGTTACTTAGAAATCATAATTCAACACATAAGAGCAGAGATAAATAATAACATATAATTGAGACACATTACTCATATCGACAATAGTGCACAAATATGAATAAAATGACACATTTTTGCTATCATAAAATGAAACCAGTATTTAAAAAAATGTTATTATAAATACAAATTTATTAAAAAAGTTTCTCTGGCTCGGGTCTCCAACAGTCCTTTGAAATGTTTTAACTTATGCATTTAAAACAAGAGCTGCAATAGTACAAGCTCCATGCACCATACATTATTCAACATGCAAAAGAAAAATCCACAATAATCCCTATGTTAGGGTCTCGTGATTTGGCTGATTGGCAAGCCAAATGACAGTGTAACATCAAACCAGTCTTTGGAGCCCAAGGACCTAGCCTTCCTGGAATCAGAGAGGGCTCTCTCTATTTGTGTAAGGAATATTTGTGTGTTTTCCTATTGTGTTCTGATTTTAGGCTAGTTATGAAGTAGGTTTTTTTGGTTTTGGTTTTTAGGTTGTGAGGGATGAATCTAATCAAAGATATAAGATAGCTAAAAATATGTCATATCAACTGGGCTATGGGGTCGAAAAGGTCAAGAAAGCTTTCAGATGGTGATACAAGGTTGTTGAAGGGCCGATATGATTCAAGGTAAAATGGATCTTTGGGAAAAATGGAGTAAGATGGACATCAAGTTTGTGAATAAAAAAGGATTTCAAGCACAAATAGTTTAATAGCTGACATAAACATGGTAGGGCAAACCATTAATCATGAAAAATGTAACTTTTAAGCTAATCAATGCATAGAAATAAACATTCAATCCATGCATAGAGATATATAACTCTCTAACTTTAGGAAATGGCTATCAGACTTTGGGGAAATACACTTAAGATAGACAAACAAATCAAATCACTATGCCAGAACACCTAAACACAGTACTTCAAGCTATTGGGCACTTTGAAAACAAGATTTCATAGTCTTAGGCAAAGGGAAAGATCAGACCAAAACCTCCTTGGTTCAACAAATGACAATCTAATCAGTCAAAGAGAAGTTTCACAGATGGAGCTATGGCTAGCCATGAGTAAGCAGGGCATACCGTAAATCATACTTAGCATGCATAAAACCATGAATGAAACAAGCAAACAATATTCTTAAGTTATTAAAGAGCAATTAAGAATTATTTAATGTGACTAATAATGAAGAAAACATGGAAGCTATGAAGAAACAGGAAACTTGAGGTGCCTCCACGGGCATGTCTCAAATTTATTCTCTACTGTCCTATAGCAAGCAAGAACATGGATTTATGAATGAAAACTAGAAACAAAACATAGATAGAGACACTATACCATTCTACCAAGTCATGGAATCCAACAACAATCCTCTTTCATCATCCAAGAACATCCAAGAGAATATCCAAAAGCATGAGACAAGTATTTCTTCCAAAGCTTATATGACCATATATTGCTTCTATTCATCAATTTCAGCCTTGTTTACGATGAAAGCCTTTGGAATATATAGGCCAAAGTGAGGAAAACCTCTTGGTTCAACTTGCAATCTTTTTGGCCAATCCAAAATATTTGATTTTTTCCTTGAGGCTTTGCAAAGCCCAAGGCACAAAATATCTAATAAAATATCTATTGAGACCAATATCTTTTGAAAAGTGAATTTTGAAAGGTTTATTTTTTACAAAAATACTCAAAAATTACATCAGCAAAAGGTTCCCTGACTTGCCAGCAACCTTTGGAGGCCTTCCCAATGTCGAAACGAGGCTCATGATAGCTCGTTGGAAAGCTCTAAGTTTCTAATTTCTGAAAATGTTTATTTTTCTCCCAAATAACCATTGGAAGTACTAAAAAAATTGGCTTGTGTGTAAAAACCCCAAAAATAAGCCTTGCTGATAAACAGGGCAGAGTGTAGAAAAAGCGAGTGTTTTTCGCCATTTTAGGGGAGAAAAAGGTCTTAAATTGTTCTAAAAATTGCTGAGTATGTGCCCTTGAAATTATGGCATCCAATGATACCATTTTCATCCTTTGATGATGCCCCAAACTGAAATGGCGATGCCCATGAGTTTTGGGCAAAAACCCAAAAATGAGAAAAAACAAAAATATGTCGAAATTCACCTAAATTTGGTGAGCATGACCCTAAAGGGTTTTTAGCAACATGTTGTGAAGCAAAGGACATAATTTGGAGCCTTGAGGTGTCTTTCCTCAATTTTCGTGCCGGGTGCTTCCCTTTAGCCTCCTTGAGTTTTTCTTGAGCAGCCATCAACTTCTGCCGAGAAAACTGATTGAGCTTTTTATAATGCCTGGTCATCTTCCATTGTAGGTCCAAGTATCTATTTTACCTCTCCAATTTCTTCTCCAAGTGATCATTAAGTCTTTCAATCCATGCTTCCCGATTGTTCTCTATCTCTTGTTTGAACAATGTAGTGAGAGGGCTAGATTGGAGAAGGGCATCTTCTTCTTCTTTTTGTTTCTGAAGGGCCTTTTTTAGCCCCATGGTTCTTGGCCTCTTTCGCCTAGGCTAATCTTCATCTTCACTTTCCTCGAACTCACCCATGAGTTCTTCCAATCTCACCTGTGCTTTGGAGGCCTCCTTTTTGTATCGGATGGCCCGTGTCTCATATACAGTCATATGGACACTCATCTGCTTGTTTTGAACTTGCAAAAAGTGATTTGAGTTCCTAGCTCTATCAAGATCAGTCCTCAAGGCATCAATTTGGCTTTATCTATGAATCAAGAGATTTTCTAGGATCCAGGCTTGATTATCACTATCATCACTTTGGATTTGGATGATGTCGAATTCCCTTTCCTATTCATGACTGCTTTCTTCCTTGTCCTTCCCTTTGCTTTGGGTGGCTCTTCTAGTACTCTTCCTCTTGGGAAATTCGACCATGGGTTTCTTGGGCAATTTTCCCCTGCTCTGGAGGGCCCTAGTCACATTTGGAGTTACAACTCTAGGCACCCTTTTCTTTGCTGTCCGAGGCTTGGTGAATTTCGGAGAAGAGAGCATGGCCCCTTGCCTAGGAGAGGCAGCTAGCACATGATCCATGGGCTCTTTACCCTTGTCACTTTGCCCCTCAATTTTTCCACTGTCTTGGAGTTCTTTATGGATGCCTTGCCTGTCCTTTTGCACTTCCCTTTGAGCACTGTCCTCCTCACTGTGCTGTAACTTTTTATCCTGTTGCCCCTATTCTTCTTGAGGTTGCTATTCCTCTTTAGGAAGTTATTTTTCATCACCCTGAGGCTGCCTCTGTTCATATTGCTGTAGCTGTTGTGTATCATGTTGTGGTTGCCCCTGTTCAACATCTTTTGGCTACCTTTTTTCATCACCTTCATGTTGCTCCTGTTCAGCACCTTCATGCTACTCTTGTTCAACACCTTCATGCCCTTGTTGTTCTGTCTCACTGTGATGTTGTTGTTCAGCACTTTCTTCTTCATCCCCTTGCTGTTGCTCATCATCAATTTCCTCTTCCTACTCCTATCCTTCTTCCTCATCATGGTCATGCTCTTCTCCTTCTTCAGGCTACTTTGTTTTTTCTGTGGTAAACTTGAGCCTTTTGGGGATAGGTCTGCTAGAAGAAGGCGAAGAATGGTGAGTAGGAGGTGTAGGGGATGTATGAACTGGAGGGACAGTGGAGAAATATGGATGGGTGATGAAAGTATCCCAAGCGACCTCCCTCTTTTCAAGCTGATGAATAATGATGAATTTGATGAGGGAGTGATGGAAGAGGTAGGCTGTTTGCTGTGAAGGAGGCTTTTTCTAAACAGTGGAGGCCATTTTCTCAATGCTTTTATGTAGGAAGAAAGGAAGATTTAGCAACTTGGCCCTTATGAAATGCATGAGCAGTCGAATGTGATAGGCATAGACACAGGAGAATCTTCCCTCACAAGTGAAGTATTTCATGATGATCTTCATGAGGGGGGCGTAGCTAGCCAAAAGATATGAGAACAGGAAAATAGAAGGAAATGAATCTTTGTGCTCAGGCTTTAAAAAGGGCTTGTAATCTTCTAATTCCAAATGGCTTTGTTTAAACCACTTCTCCCCAATATAAGGGATTTTAGTGGCCTTGGAGATGGACCTTGGAGAGAATTTGAAGTCTAGGCCTACCAGCTGGAAATGATTGTCTTGAAACCTCAAAGTGCAAAGATGTGTCAAAGGAGAAAATCTCTTCACCTCTTGCACTCTTTGACAAAAATCTAAACACCCAACCTCATGGAAATTGAACAAGACTGATGGGTGGGCATTCACTTCTTCAGTGGATGTAGGCTCAAATCTCTTATGCAAGCCATTACTACTATCCTGCCTAGGATGCATCTTGTTTTGAATGCTCTCTGCAACACCAAGCTGCCTCAAAATGGTTTTTAAAATTCTTTCTTAAACACAACCCTGTCTTCTTTTTTAGTCACTGTTTGACCAAGGAAAATTTGCCTCAAATGTTGTGTGAAATGTTTCTTTAATATCAGCCCTCTACTACTTCCAAATCACTGCTTGTATTCCTTTGTATGCCAATCAACAAATAGTTATAATAACAAGAACACAGAAAAACAAAAATGTACACACAGTCAAATGATCACTGTGTTGGGTAAGGTCTCAAAGCTTTTCTGTTTTTTTGGTATAAGCAAGACAGCCTTGTAGAAGACAAACACCCCTCCCAATCAAAAACACTTCTCTTTATATTTCACTGTCTCACATACATAGGTAGATAAAACACCTTCAGACTGAGTTAAAAGATCTTTCACCACATTTTGTTTTATGGGACTAAAAGAAGGCAGCAATAGTCTCACTGTTTCACTTATTCAAAAGGAGACACTCTTTGAAGGTGACAAGGCATTCGAACTAAGACTACTGCTTTCAACATAGGCTCATTGATGTCGCCTCACCATCATTGTGCTTTCATTAAAACCACTGCTTTACCTTCTAACAATGTTTTCACCATACACTTGGCTAACAAAGGTTAGCTTTTCCGTATCACAGTTAGGGTACCTCCAACCATTTGACAAAACCTCTACTACTGTGTATATTTTGACTTGCAAGTTTATGTTTTAACATTTTTTTGAGGGCAGTTTTTAGGCCTTTTGACATCAACATAGACACACCACTTTCAGTATGTCAATGTTGGGCAATCATAGCCACAGTAATCTCAGATTTTTTAAAAAAAATCTACCCTCCTTACCATTGTTTTCACCAATACATATAGCTGACAGAGTTTATGGTTTGTCACTGTCTTGAGGGTATTTTTAGGTTTGTTGAGATTAATATGAATACTCTACTAGCCTCCCACTGTAACAAACTCTATCAAACTATTTATCCAAAATCACACCTTGATTTACACCAAGAGTTTCATTTTTTCCATCACCACTTAGCAGCTTGAATATAACAAGGAGGCAAAAAAAATACCTTGAAGATCGATGGTGGGTTTTGCTTGAAGAGTTGAGCAGCTTCAAGACTTGTTGGAGGTGTTTTGATCGTTTAAAACATGCGCGACACGTTCAACAGGGTAAGTGCCGTGCAGCAGACAAGGCGTCGGGTCGATGGTGGGCAGTCGTGATTGGTGCTTACAGGAGCGCCGCACAACAATACAGCCTATGTGTAAAATCACTCCTGAACGCGTCGCACGCTTTTCCAGGTGCGCCGCGCAGTCTCCAAGCTTTAAACTCTGTAAATTTTCACTCAAAAACTCTCTTCGGTCCAGTGAGCAGCTCAGATGACATGTTGTTTGCATTTTGAGAATTTCAAATGGGCTTGCAATGGTCCTTTTATCCTCTTGAAGGTGAACAAGTCAATTACCCTTTCTACGTTTTCTTGGTGAGGGTTTTTGAAAAATTTTGAAAAGGCTTTTGGGTTAAAACAGAACATGAAGCTCATGTCTTTTTAAAACACAACCGAGACTCTTTTTTTCTCAAAATAAATGACACAGTGGCAAGAACTACTTTTTTATAGGCATAACCTTTGTTGAAGTAAAGAAGCCCTTTTAAGAATTTAAAAACTTTCCACTGTTTCTTACCAAGAAATAAAACATTGTTTCTTTTTTGATATCTGGACTGTAGAAAGAAATTCTGCTCCTGATGCTTTGAAGGTGGTTATGCCCATTGTGAAACCGATTGAGCTGGCAGGTGCTTTTTTGAGCCTTCTTGACTGTGGGTGAAAGGACCTCACCTAGGCTTTTACTATCATCTGTTTATCAAAAGGGAACTTCTTGTAAAAACCTCTCCTTTACTCAAAATGCAACAACAAGGTACCTTTGACCTATTTCCATAAGGGACAGGCCTTTATTTGTAACAGTGGCAGGTTTTATTTGCTTTGAGTGTTGTTCCTAAACTTGAAACACATGACATAATCCTTCTTGCACATTTATGAACCTATGTGTCGATTTGCAAAGCTTCCTTGAGAAAACTAAGCTCAGGTTACCTTCCTGTCCACTGTGATGAGTTATTGAAAGAAAATTCTTCATGAACAGGAAGAACAGGACTTTCTGAAAAGAAATCATCACTCTTTGGCCTGTGTCTGACCTATCTCTCAACCTCAGCAAGGTTGTTTCATTTTGGCACCAGACTGCTTTTGAAAGAAACTCTGATAAGAGATAAGATAAACCTCTTGGATTATAGCAGTACCCCTTCTTCCTCTTTGTTTTTAACATCATTTCTCTGTTCAGAAGCCTTCCACTATCTCCTATTATTATTAAAACTTGTCTCTTAGATAGAGAAAATCCTAAAATCAATCACTGCCCTGGCCCTCTACTTATAGATGAAGGAGGCCTACTTTGATAAATGCCTGGTTTCCTTTATACATGATGGCAGAAGTTAGTTTGAGACCAAGACTATTTGATTCCTTTGGTCATCTGCTTAATAATATTTCTTCATTGATGATCAACCCATTAGCTTCACCTTGTAATTCAAAAACAGTGAAACTCATGCAAACAAATTTTTAAAAAGCACCACTGCTTTGTCTCTGCCTTTAACATCATTTTTATTCAGAAACCTTTAATTATCTTCCACTGTACCTAAAATTTGTCTTTACAATTAGTGAAAAACTTAAAAACAAACTTTATCCCTGGCCCTCTGCTTATAGATGAAGAAGGCCTTCTTAGTCTTCAACCCTCTGCTTATAAAATGAAGGAGGTTTTCTCAGTCCTCAAACCTCTGCTTATAAAATGAAGGAGGTTTTTCTCAGTGATGCCATTTCATCAGCTTTTAACAGTGTTATTTTTCCTTTCACCGCCTTTTCATGCTTGAGCAAATGAAGAATGAAAAATTTATAATAGTCAAGATGGGCACCTCTGAGACATGTAATTCTTCTTTTCAAATATCTCTGGCCTCTTTAGACATCACAAGCAGTTTGGTTAGTATTTGCAAAGCACTTCTTGTCATTCATAATTTACTAACCTTTGACTGTGATCGCAGGAGCTTAATGAAACAACTCTCTGCCCTGTAGCTGCATCCCAGGCTCAAAAATCACATGAGAAGCAGTTGTCTTCTCATGTTGAGCCTAATACTATCTTTTGGGATGTTGGTACACTTCTGCTCTTGAAAGATCCATTTGAAACACTGTAAAACCACCTAATATCAATTTGACCTAGGACATGTGTATTGCTGAGACTTTAGGGCTTGTTAGTGGCACAACTTAAGGGTGTAACCAACTTTATTTGCAGAATGGGAAGGTCTGTTATCACTGGTCTGTAGTAGATAGAGGTTCTTTGGCTTTTAGGATAGTTTGCCAAGGGAGAAATGTCTAAAGCGCCACTACCTAACTTAGGGTAGACTTCTTTGGACATATTTGGATTGCTTTCTTTGGAGCTGATGGACAAGCTAGTATGGCTAAGGCTAGATAGGGCTTGATAATGAGGTTTCATCTCGTCATGGGCAGATTGAAAAGGTAGGAGGGAAAAAAATGTTTATGGGTGTTTTCCAGCTGGCAAATTTGACAATTTTTTAGATCAGTTGCTAGAAAACTTGGCTGTTACAACTAGTCATCACCAATCAAGCGAAAAATACTAATGACTAACACCCTAGATCTAAGTTTTCTCTCCTCTACCCTACAACTCTAAATCCTCTATATAATAGTGCCTTCAAGAATTGCAGAGAAGAGGAGCCTCTTTTACATTCTACAATCTACTATTTATAATATTTAGAAAAGAATTTACAATAGGAAAGTTTGTTGAAGAATAAATCCACTCCATCAATTTTAATTGGACCAAAATCTCATTCTTCTCTTGTTGGAGCCTTCTCATTGATTGAGATTTTCCCTTCTCATCTCTTTAATTGTTTCTCTGCAAAGAACAAATCCATAACTAATTTAAAATGCAAAATCAAATAGAAATACCAAATATGGAATAAAATATCTTCAATCGAAATTAGTTAAATAATTAAATGAAAAGGAAATTTGAGCTTTCAATTGATGTCTGTGGTGATCTAGTTGGCCAAGGAGAACATAGATAAATGGATCTGCACTTAGAAGAACTTGTGGGAAAATGAGAACATAGAAAATTAAACTCAGAAATTGATTTTGTTTAAAAATTCAGAGCTTGATCTTCTATTGATTTTTAGACATATTAAATGATCAAATCTAGAAATGAAACTACTTCATAAATGTTCTTCCTAATTTTAACTATCCAATGAGTCAGAGCGGGCCTCATTTGGCTAAGTAAAACTCAACTTATGAGCATTTAAATTTGAAGAATGAAAACTGCCAAAATTTTCAAAATTATGTTGTGTCAGCTAAAATTCAGAAATTTTTATTTAAATTCTATTCCTAAATTAGATTTTTTTAATTAAATTATTTTATTTAATTGCATCTACATTATTAAATTTAATTAATTATATGTTTATATTAACCAAATTTAATTAATTAAAAACAAAGTAATTTAATGAAAATTAAAATATTATTATATTAATATCATAGTTGTATTATATAAAAATTATAATTAATTTATAAAGATTATAATATTAATATAATATTATATATAAAAAAATTAAAATACAAAATTTTTAACAACATTCACGTATTAATATGAGGGTGGAGAGTATGGAGTTACAAGGATTCGAGGGTATGGAGGGATAAAGGAAGTCAACGGAGCGATAAGGGATGAGGAGAGGTGGAAGGAAAGTGACGTGAGGGTGAGGTAAGGCGAGTGAGTCTGGAGTTATAATATGTAGAGAAATCTTATGATAAAAACTTAACCTCTCGCATAAACCAAATTGTAATTGCAATATCAATTTTTTTTAAAACAAATGCATAAAAAATATTTGTTATTTGTGATATGCGATTTGTGATGTATCACAATCGCAATATCACATTGTGAGTTTTGATCGCAATATTTTAAAATTGGAGAGAAATCTTATGATAAAAACTTAACCTCTCGCATAAACCAAATTGTAATTGCAATATCAATTTTTTTTAAAACAAATGCATAAAAAATATTTGTTATTTGTGATATGCGATTTGTGATGTATCACAATCGCAATATCACATTGTGAGTTTTGATCGCAATATTTTAAAATTGTAATTCTTTTTTGGAGCGCTTTTTTTTATTTTGACACTTTTGAAATTCAAAGTTTTTGGAAGGAAAGAGGTAATGTGAAGTCGGTTCGATGTGGAATTAAGAATCTTACAAATTGGACTATAATCATTTTTAACTTTTGAGATTCTAGGTTTGGCAATTTGTTTTAAAATAATACATTGGAGTAAATTACCAAGATATCGAAACGTTTTTTTGTCTATTGTACAATTTACTTGGGCCATTTTGTAGGAATGTTAGTGAAAAATGAAAAAATTAGTAAAAACTAACTATGGATTAATATTTACAACGAATGAATATTTTAATTGTGAAGAATTAAAATATTATATTTTATACATTTTTTAACCGAGGCGAAAAAAAAAATCAAACTTCAACGGAGTGCCATTTACAAACGGGTTGACCAAATGAGACAAAATAACTATCGATGGAAAACTTGCTAAAAATCGAATTCAATGAAATGATCAAAATGGAAATCCAAAAAAGATAAAAAAATGGTAAAATTTTAGGATGATTAACTTAATGAGGATCATAAAAGGTTCTTAGCCAAAATTTAATAAAAAGGGTCCCATTATTGAAGTAAATAATTCAAATATGGGAGGTGTTGGTTTTTCCCTACAACAGGCCCACATCACAAAAAATGGATCGCCCACCTGATTCAATGTAATTAATCTATTCCATGTCCATGGAATGGGATGACTTTACAATCTATGCCATGTATATGTCATGGGATTATCTTACAGTCTTCGTTGTTGACCATGTCTCCCTATAGTGAATCAAATCAAAGAGTTAAATGTTATGGCTATGATTATGTGTATGCAATATCTTAGCTTGAAAAATAACATAAATTATCGTACATGGGTGGATTAGGATATAATGGTTGTGGCTATGGTTATTAGTGCGATTATCAATAATGAATTTATATTTTATATGATGATGATGATGATGGTGAGCCTTGTAATTGAATTTGAGTAGTTTATAACATGTATATTTTTCATATGAAATATTAAAAAAAAATTCATAGAAATAAATTGTTTAATATTTTATATCAATTTTATGGTTAACTGAATTTATACATTATATGTTAACATGGGAAAAATGTTTTCATATAACATTAAATTGAAAAGTAAATTAAAATAATAATAATAAGTTACTGATTGCTTATAATACAAATAATTAAAAATGAAGAAAATTTACATATCCAATACCCAAAAAAATACATGTGATATAAAGATAAGTTATCAATAAATTTACACTAATGTTAATATAACTAATAAAAAGTAAAATAGATATTTCTTATTCTTTGTTTTGGAAGTAATGCTTTCTTGTTTTTTCAATTTTCATTGTGAGTCTCTAGATGTCATTCTATAAGTAGTTATTTCCCTATGTGTGCGAGTTGTCTATGAGTCATAGATCCACCTTCTTCGGATCTTATAATCTAGAAGTAGATGATCTAAAGTTGTGTGATTGGTGTCGCACAATATTTTTAGCCCTTTTTAGACTTCTAATATGGTATCAAAGCTCATTTGAGCCTGACTCTCTCACGAGAAAGCTCAGCAAAATGGAAAAATCCAAGATTTGATCCATAATATTAATGTGTATATAATAAAAATAGATTAGTACATTCTATTTCTTGTATGTTTTGTGTCAAATTTATGTGTGTTGTGTGGGTTTCTTGCCATAAATATCACCATTTCGGAACATTTTTGCGAAGAATTGGATGACACCTTCATTCTTAACATTGTGTATCTAGAAGTTACTTTTGTTGAAGTCATCATCAGTTGATTGTTGATCTCGTGGAAGTGGAGAAGAGCTCGTTGCTTATGTAATAAGTTATCTTTTAGCCAACATGTCTCTAGCCATGAGGCACTGAAAAGAGTGCATGAAGTTCTTGACTGAGCCAGTTATAATTGCTGGCTGGATCTATAGATCTGTTAGTTGTGTATTTTTGAGCTGGTGGGGCTGTCGATTTATCAAAAGAAACTTCCTACAAAAAGACAGCTACCATTTTCAAAGCATGTGCTAACTCGACCTTATCTATTAGATCTCGAACTCTTCATAATTTGCTTAGGTGTGGCATGAATTAATTGGTTTGGTCATATCGTTATAACATGGAATCAAGTGTCTGCTCCATCTGTTGGGTATTAGGAGCGTAATATCCTCTCATCACATACTGTTAGTAAAGGCTAGGCTCCACTCTACATTTCTAAATGATGAAACCCAAGCATGGTATATCTAGCAGCCAAAAACATTATCTGGAACACAAAGTGAACATGTTATAGTCACGAAAATTACTTTATATAAATGACCCGAAATCATTCATTGCAGGGATATGGTGCATTCGCTTTCTCCATAGTGCGAGGCATTAGTAAAGGGCCTTGCAATTGATTGCAGGGCTGTCGATTTTGTTGTAGTCCTATGGGATTTCTCCTATGGGATCACAGTTAGGAAATGTAGTTTATTTTTTCATTATAACCAATTGTATGTCATTAGGGGAATTTTGAGGTCTAAAATAGGCCTCCTAAGGAAATTATAAAATAATAGAGGAAATAATAAAATGAGATTAGATTACATCATCAATTTTTGGAGGGAAAAAATAAAAAACTACTTTTTCAACTCGTATTTTCAACTTATCTCCCTATGGGTTTACTCAAATTTTGAGCAGGAACACTCATTGGATGCAAAATTTGACTCCTCATCCAATGAGTACCCATGTTACATACTTTTGATGGACCCTGCTACACGAAAAATGATAAATACATGAAAAACGTGATTGTAATCACATTTTTCATGTATTTCTGATTTTTCGTGTAGCAAGGTCCATCAGAAGTATGAAAAATGGGTACTCCTTGGATGAGGAATAAAATTTTGCATCCAACAAGTACTTCCACTTGAAATTTGAGTAAAAAATTAGGGAGATAAAGTTGAAAATACAATTTGAAAAAGTAGTTTTATTATTTTATTACTTTTTAATCATTTTACTTTTTTACCCCAAAAATGATGAATCCTCCCCCATGGTTGACATCATCATCTTGAATCCTATTGGTTCTTATAAAGTTTATTTTGGTTGTACATTTTTCTTAGGAGGCCCATTTTAGACCTCAAAAGTTCTATAATGATCGGTTAGAATACCCAACTATTTGTTGTATAAATACAGTTCTCATTTGAATGAATAAATCAATGGTGATCACACTATTCAATGTAATAGTGGTATCAGAGCAATTAAGATCCAAGGAGGCTAGCTGGTGGTTGGTGTGGAACTGTTGGAGCGGTTGATTGTCTCGATTGCAACACTGTTGTGCTAATATTGCCAGATTTTTTGTTTGCCAACAGATTGCCAGTGTAGTGGATTTCCAGTGTAGAAGAGGAATCGTAACCTCCAACATTGTGGAGGAATGCTTTTTGTGATTTCACTATGGAAACTGCCAACTATGTGCTCGTTGTGGAGGAATGAGGTTTTTCTATGTTTTCTGTGGAGAGATTGATTGCCAACGTGAACCCCGGGAGCGAATTTTTTTTTTGGGAGAAAAAATTTGAATTGTGCAGATGTCTATGCTAGTATCAGTTTTGGGCATCAATAAGTTTTGTTTTTAAACATTTTTTAAAAAATAAAATCTGCATCTTGAAAGTGTTAAAATGGATTTCTTTTCCAGTGTCAGTTTTGGGGATCAGTAAGTTACATTTTTTAAACATTTACAAAAAAAAGGAAGAAAATATGTGTTTTGAAAGGGTGAAAACATATTTTTTTTAAGATTATCTGAACAAGATGAACTCATTGGTGTCTTTAATTGGGGTTATCCTTTCCAGAAAGGAAAATTACCAGGAGTGGTTTAGGAAAGTTAAAAATACTCTTATCTTTAATGATTTAAGGGATGGAGTCTATGAAGGAGAAGGAGAGAATGCACCAGAGCAGCCCGATGAGTGGAAACAACTTGCAATCTGGAAAAGTAAGGATAAGAAGTCCTTTGCCTTAATATCCACTTTAGTCTCGGAAGAGGTAAGCGGATACATTACTCAGAGTAAAACAACTTATGATGCCATAAAAAAATGAAAAAGAGATTTATGATTCACATTCTAAATTGGAGATAATTCAGTTATTGTTGAAGTTATTTAATTTGGAAATGAGCGATAATGATCCTCTAAAACTTGCCTCTGAAATTAAAGCCATCACTCATGAAATTTAATATACTGGAGTTAGATTTGATTTTCCGCTTACTAACTTTATAAAAGCTCTTTACCCTAGTTATTCACACTAGGAATCTCACCAAGCTAGTGGGAAATTAAAAGATATAGATTTTGACAAATTAGTAAGGAAAATTGTAGAAAGAGAGGAGGTTTTTGGAAATAAAGAAGCATCACATAGTTCTGATACCAAAAATCTATTTCTTTCTCAAAAATGCCAAAAACCTTAGGAGGAATCTTTTAGAAATACTAGAGGTAATAGAGGTCGAGGTAGGAAGAATTATAGAGGCGAGGGGGCAAAAATATTCAGGGAGATAGACACCATAATGAACAAAAAAGAAATTTTTCTGATAAACCAACTGTAAAATGTTTTAGATGTGGTAAGCTTAGACATACTGTTGCAAATTGTAGAATTCCCTGGGATAAAATTAATGAAAAAGGAGAACAATTTCTTGAAAAGAAAGATCATATAATTCTAGATAGAAGACGATCTTTTGAGAATGCACATTATGTTGTCGCACATTGTAATTTCCACATGGAAGATGTTTTCAGTGCTTCTTTTTCTTCATGGTATGATAGCAGGTTTCTAAAAACAGGTGCCACGTGTCATATGACCTTTCGAAGAGATTTGTTTGATCAATTCAGTGCTAATTTGATGGAGTAGTGTATTTTGCTGATAAATCCCAAATCAAAGCATCAGGGATTGGTTCAATTCAGTTAAAAATTCTCAGACTTTCAAATTATATTTTGAATGATGTTCTTTACATAGTTTCAAAGAAATTTGTTATCTCTTACACAAATAAGACAATAGGGACATTACATTGACATATTTGATAGTAAAGTAGAAATTAGAAGCACAACTGACAATAAAATTGTAATGACTGGCGTGGAAGAAGATAAATTATTAAATTTGCATGGTATGTCGTATGTTGCATTGAACACAACTTATTTGGTTTAACAAAATGATACTATGTCATATTATTTATTATGGCATGCACACTTCGGTCATGTTCATTATGAAAGTATTCACATTATGAAACAATAGGGGATTAAGGGACTTCCAACAGTTCCCAAAAAATTGACCCCATGTAATGCTTGCATATTGGGCAAGCATCACAAACAGTCTTTTTAGAATTATAAGTCTAGAGCTACGAGAGAATTAAGTCTCATATACTCGGACTTATGTGGTCCAATGCCTGTACCAAATGCAAATGGAAATAAATACATACTCACTTTTATTGATGATTATTCGAGGATTTGTTGGGTTTATCTGCTTAAATAAAAATTACAAGTTTTTGATGTGTTTAAGAAAATTCATCTCTTGATAACAAATGAATAACAACTTACTATTAGTACTATAAGGATTGATAATGGAGGATAATATACTTCACCTGCTTTTGAAACATATTTGCAAGAGAATGACATCAAGCACCAGACCACAATACCATATAATCCGCAACAAAACGGTGTTGTTGAAAGAATGAATCGAACATTGCTTAATATGGTAAGGTCAATGATGTTTTTTAAGAATGTAAAATTAATGTTTTTGGGAGAAGCCATGCTCTGTGCAACATACATTAGAAATTGGTGCTCTTCCTCTGTCATTAACAACAAAACTCCATATGAAATGTGGTATAGTCATCTTCCAACTATTAAACATTTCCAAATTTTCGGTTCTCAATGTTATGCTTTGATTCCTAAACATTAGAGGAATAAGCTGAGTGAACGAAGGAGAAAATGTATATTTTAAGGGTATTCCATGACTTCTAAGACATACCAATTGTATGATGAAGAAAACAAAAATTTTATTTTGTCAAGAGATGTCATTTGTCTTGAAACTCATAAATATCCCCTCACGGTTGATAGAAAACTTAATCAAATAGAAAATTTTGTATCTCAAAAGTTTTAATATGAATCAGATAATATACTTCCCCATCCTGAAGGGGGGATTCCTATATTAGATTAGTCTGTGGAGTTTTCTTCTCTTAATGATGAGAAATTGGTTGTGGTTGATGATGATAATTTCATTGTTGCTGATGAGGAATTAGTTGATGCAAGTGTTTCTACAGAAACAATGACAGAAATGGAATGAAATGAGCCAGATGAAGAAGATGGGAAACTTCCTGAACAACATCCTACACAACCTTTGCGAAGGTCAACTCGTATTCAAACATTTCCAAAGAAATATGATGATTTTAAGGCTGGAATTTCCTCAGGTAACAATTCTCGTTGTGAATTTAATTTTTCTGTGGATTGCGATCCTACTTGCTTTGAAGAAGCTGCTAGTTATGAACAATGGAAAGATGCAATGCAAAAGGAATATGATGCTCTCATAAAAAATGGCACATGGAGGCTAGTAAATCCTCCTGCTGGCATCAAACCTATTGGTTGCAATAGGATTTATAAAACTAAGTTTAAAGCTGATGGTTCGCTATACAAACACAAAGAAGGACTTGTAGCAA
The DNA here is from genome assembly GCA_034641835.2 of Pinus albicaulis. Lineage (NCBI taxonomy): Eukaryota > Viridiplantae > Streptophyta > Pinopsida > Pinales > Pinaceae > Pinus > Pinus albicaulis. Next base: position 1,040,428,067 of record CM076581.1, read on the forward strand.
AGGGATATGCATAGAAAGAGGGTATCGACTATACAAAGAATTTATCCTGTAGCTAAATGGGGCACTAATAGATCTTTGTTTGCTATTGCAGCTCAGAAATAATGGAAAATTCATCATATGGATGTGAAGATTTCCTTTTTAAATGGAGATTTGAAAGAAGAAGTTTACATGTTTCAGCCAGAAGGTTGTTTCGTTAAAGGGAAAGAAAAAAATGTTTGCAACCTAATTAAGTCTTTGTACGGCTTGAAATAAGCACTAAGAGCATGGTATGAGAACTAACTGAACATCATCTGAAATTAAACTACAAACATCTTGACCTAGATGATGTAACTATTTTCGTTAAAAAAGTCGGCAGATCAGTTGTATATGTTGATGATTTGATGATCACAAGAAAAAATGATGAATATATATCATCTATAAAGAAGGAATTAAAAAATGTTTTTGATATGAAAAATTTAACCTTACTTCATTATTATCTTGGTATTGAAGTTGATAAAAAAACACAACATATTTTCATCTCTCAGAAGAAATATGTTGATAAGTTGTTGAACAAATATAGTATGAAAGAAAGTAATCATGTTGCTACTCCAATGGAGCAGAATTTGAAACTCACTTCCGAAGAAGGAAAGTTGTTTGAAGATCCAACAAAGTACAAGCAACTTGTCAGAAGTTTGATTTATTTCTCTATTACTCGTCCTGATATAACCTTTGCTGTTGAAATACTTTCCAGGTTTATGCATCATCCTTGTGAGGGGAATTGGGTAGCAGAAAAAAGAGTTTTGAAATATTTAAAAGGAACTCAAACTTACGGCATCAAATATTCCAAAGTTTATGCATCATCCTTGTGAGGGGAATTGGGTAGCAGAAAAAAGAGTTTATTTAAAAGGTTTATGCATCATCCCTGTGAGGGGAATTGGGTAGCAGAAAAAAGAGTTTTGAAATATTTAAAAGGAACTCAAACTTACGACATCAAATATTCCAAAGTTTTAGACTTCCATCTTGCTGGTTATTCAGATTTATATTTTGATGGAGATAAAGAAAATGGAGTCTCAACTTCTAGATATTCGATGAATCTTGGATCAGCAACCATTAGTTGGAGATCACACAAGCAATATGTTCCTGCTGATTCTACCATCGAAGCTGAATATGTTGCAGCAGCTCAAGAAACTAAGTAAATCATTTGGCTTCAGAAAATACTCAAAGATTTGTAGGAGAAACAAAGAGCTTCAACTCCTCTATTTGTTGACAACTCTTTTGCAATATAGTTAGCCAGGAATCCAAATTTCCATGATCAAATGAAACTTATCAACACCAAGTATCATTTGATTCGACATCATGTAGAGGCCAAAAAAATTCATTTGACACATTGCCCAACTTCAAAACAAGTTGCAGATATTTTTACCAAAGCATTGGGGCATGAAAAGTTTGAAAATTTTAGATCTTTACTTGGTATTTCAGATGCCCCTTCAAATTAAGGGGAGAAATATTGTAATCCTGCTGGACTTCTCCTATGGGATTACAATTAGGAAAGGGAGTTTATTTTTTAGTCATAACCAATTACATGTATCGGTTAGAATACCCAATTGTCTGCTGTAAAAATACAGTTCTCATTTGAATGAATAAATTAATGGTGATCACACTATTCAATGTAACAAATTTCCCTTTTAAGAGGAAACATGTGCGTAGATAGATCTAATGGATTGAATTGGCAGGAGTTGGAGGAAATTTCTTCATAGGAAAGCCCCACCACATGACGCACATGTCATTTAACGTGCAAAGAAATAAAATTCCAAAATAAAGAAATGGCTACATTGAGTTTTGTGCCAACCTGTTGTGTTGTATTGTATTAAGGCAACATAAATGAGGCATTGACCTATGCCATGGCCAAATTTACATTCGACGCAGTCTTAGCTGCATGAATTCTATCCTCCTAGAAATTGGAATCCTATTATGATATTTTAATTTGTGATGTATGATGCGTTAATAGTTTAGTGTGTGAATTAGTGAGCAGCTACACCCCTTAGAGGCCCCTTAGTGTGCATTAGTGACTAGCTAATGCATTAGTGTGCATTAGTTTGTTTTGTTTATGTTTTGAGCTTGGAGTTGATTGGTTTGTTTCTATGTTATATTTTATGTTCAGAGCTTGGAGTTGCTTACTTTTTTTGCATGTTATATTAGTTTAAATTAAAATACTATTTAATAAACAGAAAATCATTATTCATGTTAATGGTTCTCGACGTTCTTTGGTGTCAAGATAACATGTCATTGAATTGTTTATGTGACTATGTTATACCCTGATGGGTTTTTTTGTGCTTCAGGATTGAATAGCATCAGTTACATGATACTTTTTTGTATGTAAGTGTGTATGCAAAAAGGTCAATTGTGTAAGTGTGTATATAAAAAATTCAATTGTATGATGGACTACTCGATAAGCTTAGTACATAGACAACTTACCTATATAACTAGAAGTATGTATTTCGATGAATACTAATAGGATGGAAGCATGTCGGTAGAGATATATAGACTATCACTACTACATGTGGGAGTGTTTTAAGACAATATTTAAGGCAATTTTCTAGTCAAATATCTTAATTAGAGACAAAAAGAAAATTGTGTACCGTCTTAAATATTTCTTTAAGCTGGTGTCTCAAAATTAGTGTCTCAAAAAATTGTCTCTATCAAGACAATATAGAATACATATTACTATTGTCTCTATAAAGACACATGCATTATTTCCTTTTAAGAGACAATTTCATTTGTCTACAATTTGTCTCTGTAGAGACACTTTCATTTTTGTCTTTGTAGAGACAACTACATTTGTATATTTATGGAAAATAGCTAAGATCAAAAAGGTATTGTCTCTATAGAGACAATATGTCCATAATTCAAACTAGTGTCTCTCTAGAGACAATATGAAAAAATATTTTAAAAAAATAAACAAATCATTTTAAAGGTTATTTTAAGGTGGTTTCAAAATTTCAAGTTCCCAAACAGTTATTTTAATTACCTTAAATCTCTGTTTTTTATGGAAAAATAAATAAATTCTATTTTTTAAAGCTAACAGCAGTCATTTTAAATCTAAGTGAAATTTTTTTTTTCCAAAACTTAACAATTTCGGAAAGCAACCTTGAAAATAATAAGGCATCACAGTTATATTTGCTGAAAATAAATTCATGTCATTGAATTTGAACATGAAAGATCCCCATTTGGAACTTCATTTCATGACATATTATGAGGCAAAAGAAAAATGTACAATATTTCTCCATCTTACAAGAGAGTTTAATCTCTGACATATAAATCGAAAAGGTTGAATCACATTAAATGCTAGAAAAATAAATTTATATCCAGTGGTTAGCTCCACCATTTCAATACCTTTGTATAATTGGAATTGACTTCCTTGATAACAAAAAATAGAAAAAATGTATATGCATTCGAATCTGCAATTGATTGGCCAATTTACACTTAATTTCAGTACTCTCATAGTATAGATCTGTGTTAAATATCAACCTCGAATCAGTGTTAAAAATCAGCCTGAAATCTGTGTTAAAAAATAACCTCAAATTAGTTGTGTCATGACATAGCTATATGTTAAAAATAAGCCTCAAATCAGTTGAGTCATGGCATAGATCTGTGTTAAATATTAGCCTCTAATTGACTTCATAGCAAGATGAAGTTGTAGAGAAGTCTATATCACTAGTTTTTTTCTGGGAAGTTAACCGTTTCTTGGAGGCACAACAAACCACCCATTCTTCTTCCTATTAAGAATAAAATAATAAATTTATGTAAGGCAAGTTTTATACCATTTCTCAACCATTTTCAAGAGAGATACTTATTGAAATAAAATAAATGAATTATTTTGTACCTGGAAAAAAATTTGTGCACTCTTAGTATTTCTTCATTATCACTTGCCTTGTGTTGCCTGATTCCCCAACAGTGTCTAGTAAAAAATTAAATGGTAGGCCATAAAATATTGTGGAATATCCAAACACACTTTCTTCAACACCTTCATGTTTACCTTTTGTTAGTGCTACAAAAAACCCACAACTTTTAGAACCAAGAAAAAATTTAGAATGTCAAGAAGTAAACTATCAAAAGGAACATGTCTCAAATGCGTTTTCACATCATTATTCATTCTTACGTTAAAATTTAATGAAATGTTGAATATTCATTGATACCAAAGAAAAGGTTAATACTTAATAAATATATTAAACATGAGTTGCTTCATGAAATTATCCATGAAAATAACAATCTAGTTGACCATAAGGGGGTTATGAAGAGGGGCTTTGGCGTTTTGGGTAGTGCTGGCCTCTTTTATGAACCTTTATATTCAGAATTCAATCTTGCTACCGTTTCCATAGTTTTCAGAAGGATCTTATATCTAATTAAATGGCATATTGTTTTGCATATATTAAAACAAATTTTAAATCATCCTTGTCTAGCATATATCAAAACAAATTTTAAATCATATTTCTCATAATTGTTGGTATATAAAATTGTATGGTTGTGATTCTCGTTACTTATATGGAATGAGTTAGATAGCCCAATGCATCTCTTTACATGGACGATATTATATTTCTTAAAGTTCTGAGGATTTTAGATGATAAAGGTTCTAGATTCTGTCAATTTATAAATTTGATTTACTTATTATGAAGAGTGCCAAATGTTTAAAATACAGAATATGCACACTAATAAATTTCATATTTTGACATCAAAAGGGAACATGCAATTGTTTTCTAATATTGTGTGAATCAATTTCAAGTTTACAGATTGATGGTAAGGAAAAGATATGAGTACAGTTAGAGATTGAGAGAGATGTGTACTTGATATTTTCATGTCCAAGGAGAAGGAAACATTCATATTTTATTCAAGCTATTATAAAAATTGGAACTCCATATAACCAAAGAAGAAGTGAGTTGTTTGTAGCATGATGGATTGTTAATGACATTAACAACCTAATGACAATTAGCCTACGCCAAGTTTCTAGAGATGGTGATATATGCAATAGGATAATTGTAGATGGTGAACAACACCACATTAAAGATGATAGTCAAGTATATTTAAGCATTGAAGACCTTTGTATTTTGATTGACATAGCTAATTTGTAGATAGAATAAGTCAACGAAATGGTAGAAATGATTACAACCAAGAGGGAAACAATAAAATTCTTGGATTACAGAAGATCCTAATGCTGAGAACACTTGACAATTAAACCTAGTCTTCAACTTTTCAGATTGAATCAATTTCAAGTTTTTATATTGATGGTAAAGAAAATACATGAGTACAATTAGAGATTGAGAGAGATGTGTACTTGATATTTTCAAGTCCAAGGAGAAGGAAACATTCACCTTTGCAATATGAGGGAGAGAATGTTTACCTCTGTAAACCAAAACAAAGATCACTCATTGGTGAACATGATGGTGAGGATGATGCGAGGAGAATGATGGAAGGTCTCATGAACTGTATAAAAATTCTAGAACATAAGAATAAATTTTTGAAAAAGAGTGAGGCTTGAGTGCCTTGCGATTTTAAAATTGAAAAGTTTATGAGAATGCAGGTTTTGCAAATAATGAAGATGGACAACCATTAAAAACTATCATGAAGGAGGAAGGGAAAGCATAATTGTCTCTAGGAAGCAAAGATAATGAGACTTCAACAAATGCAATAAATAGTAGCAAACTTGTAACAGTAAAAAGGAATGTGATTCATGGTGTAATTTCCATAAAGAAAGTTGTAGATGCTAAGGTAATGGAGTTAGAAAATTGAATTTTACTAAATGACTGTAAACATGAGATGACAGGTGAGGTGAAAAATGTTTTCCTTGAAGGTAGAAACTGATATAATCATATAAATAAAGATTCGTCCAATGAAGAAAAAGAAAAAATCCCATGAAAATAATCAAAGGGAGCCCTAAAAACTATTGGAAATATCAACAATACTAAAAACATTATAAAACCAAATATAATACAAGTAAAGGTGATTGAAAACATAGTGAAATCAACCTACCAAAATAAAATGTCCAACTAGTGTTTTAGAATCACAAACATGGAAGATTAGAATCTGCATAAGTGAATGGATGAATTCCTTTTACCCCACCCATAAATGAAGGGAGTAGAGCATGTTGTTCTGGAGGGATCCCTGGATCCTACAAAGTAAACAAATTATCCTCTTATGATGCTTCCCATTCCTTTTTTATCTAACTCATTGAAAATACAAGCCTCTCTAATAAACTAAAATCTTTATTGTTGTTTCCTTCAAGCTTACATGGAAAATAAACATTGAAATTGACGGGATTCTTTCTCAAGATAGAGTACAGAAAGAAAAATAATATGTATATGGCTATGTTGATACCCGCAGAAGTCAACAAAGCTGCAATATCCATGGCTTCTCAAGGTATTTAAATGTTCTTTCCTCTTTATCATACCTGAAACCCAACAAATATGAGAGCTAAAACAGAGGTCTATCAGCCAAATATAAAAATAGAATAAACTTGAATAAAACAGATTATTGTTGGCAATCATGGAGCACCGTTGATTTACCTCATTGACAATATATCTAGATAATTTTCCCTGTCAATCGGAATCCACTCTGGAAACTCATCAGGGATCCAAGAAAATGCAAACCAGATTTCACAAATGACTGAAGTGAGCCACATGCCATATGAATCATTCATAGGATGCATTACATGATAATGAAATAAGAAGACAATAACCATAAGCTAGAGTATGATCACCATCCAGTATGGATTTATCCTGCTGAAGGGATTAGCTAGAATTTTTTTTGACAGAGGCTACCTTGTTTCATCCATTTTGTTCAATTTAATCCATTATCAAAACACCATGGATTTCACTAACAAATAAAATATTGTAAAACAATGCAATTTACCTTTCAAACTAAAATAATGAAAACCAATCACACCAATTAAACAATACTTCATGCATACATTTCATTATAAACATTAAAGGCATAGTCTAGATGTCCACCTAAAATAGAAGCTAGTGCAGATGGCACATGATGATTAATATTTACCGGCCATCCTATAAAACCACTGGGAGAAGGAGAAAATACAGGTTGAAATGGCTGCAATCAGTTTCATGAAATTTTACTAAGAAAAGATAGATACAACTGGAATAATAAATGTATGATGCATATAAAAAGGTGAAGAAACATAAAGAAAATATTAAAGATGTTAATCAAAACTGTGACTTACACTATATGTTGTAGGAAAGGGAGGAAAATCCACCTAGTTTGAAGTTGTCCCTGTAAGAGAATTGTTTTCTTAAGATGGAGTTCGAGCTCCATTTGCAGGCTCACAATTTTGTTCCATAAATATTGTTGTGACATTTGGATTAGATTGAGGATTTTGCAACAATGATGCTACCAATTAATACTATATAAAAGCACAACATATATAGGAATACATCATATGGTTGTTATAAGTTGCAATAGATTCAAGGTGAAGTGTTCTTGGAAAGAAACAAATTTAAAATCAAGAAGTTGTATTTTTGAGGTTCTAGAGAAAAATTGAATCAGTTTTAATATGAAATGATTAGAAATGTAGAACCTCTTATTAATGAGTAATATGAGCCTGGAATTCTCCATGGCAGGGAAGGTCAGCTATTTTTGGATGGCATCATTGCTTTTAATAAGCTTTTTAATATTAAAAAATGCAAGGGTTGGTTGAGCCTTTGTATCTCGACTATAGTCTTTAAGTTCTTCATTTTCCTTGCATGTAACCAACTAATCGGTTAGACAATTACCAAAGCAAAGAAAATATGATATATGGCAGTGAAACACAGTAGACATGAATATACCTGAATTTGTCCAAGGTGAGAAGGTCTACTAGCTGAGGGTGGACATCTGGACTAAACTCTTTGAACACTTTCATATCATTTCCCATTATATCCACATCTCTTAATGAATCTTTCCTGAAAAATTAGAGTGGGTTAGAGAATCCTCATTTTTTGCCTTATTAAATTATGAGTTTCATTATTACTATGAAATTCTAAGGACTAGAGATATGCATAATTACAAGTATCAAAGAATTTTCCTCAAAAATTTTTGAATGAAGACAAAAAGTCTATATCAAATTTTCTCCACCAAAACTAAAAATTGTCAGACAGCAAGCAACCATAATGATATTGATTGGGTTATAGACATTGATGGCACTATGTTGATTAGGTTAAATAAATTGATATAAGTCTCCTCTATGTATAGTCTCGGAAATATAATTGTGGCACTATTATTTTAGTACAATATATTGATCTCCACACCATACATACATACATACATACATACATACATACATACATACATACATACATACATACATACATACATACATACATACATACATATATATATATATATATATATATATATATATATATATCAAACATTAAATAGTGACCTATATTGGTCATGACATGATGGATGAGGTATAATACATTATAATAGTGATGTATACGACACCAGGACAGTGATACTCCGAAAATCTTATTATATTGACTACAACTATGGACTGTGACCTATATGTATTGTTGTAACCTCGTGTTATAACAATAATTCAGATTTCAGTTACTTAGAGTTAATCAAGCTCAAAGCTTGAACCTCAGATTATAACGGACAAGATGCTAATATGTACATGATCTTATACATCTTTGTGATTAAGGCATAAAACTTGGATTGTTTATCAAATGTTTCTTATGGAAATGAAGACCTTATTTTCTATAGACTATAATATGGCAAACTAATGAACAATATTTGAAGCAGTTTGAGATATAATTTAGTCAGAGATAGCTTACTCCTGTAATGTGGCATTATCACAATGTCTTGATATTTGTAGCAGTGATATATCTCCTAGATCTGGGTTGTAATTTCTCATGAATCTTGCATAGAAGTATCGTTGAAAATGTTGAATCTCTAACACAGTAAACCTTGTTGCTATTGACATGTGATGTAAGTATAAATGGAAAAATCCTGTGTGTGAATATAAATGATAGAGGTTTGTAGAAAATCATATGTAACATCAAGGGTTTAAGTTGAACACATCCTTGCATTGTGACAATATTTGAAGATCTAATTTCATTAGTTGAAATACCTCTGTGGCTCAAATCTTAAGAGTATAAGCTTAGGTAGTCTGTCAAAAGCTTTTATGGCATCATATCATTCTTTGACCTATCTTGTAGAGAACACCCTTGGAACATTTTGATGATTACCTTGTTCACTTGAACATCCATAATTGTTGGTAGCTTACTACTATTGAATTTTGCTATATCCCTTCTGGAGGTTGGAATATCAAGTGACTGTCTCTAAAGAAATAGCTTGAAAAATAACATAAATTGCCTCTCCAAATATTATATTGACAATACATTCATATAGTTACATTTTTTGAGTGTAGGTATTGTATGTCTTCTGCAAAGTCTGAGAATTGTGAAAGGTGTGACATTGAGATATAACAAAGTCATTGTACAAGAGTCTGTACTGTTGAATACACTACACTATTGAATACATTGTTCAGTCATGGAAAAGGAGATGGGCTTGGTGGTTGGAGCTATTAGTATAGTTGAGGTGATCCAGGTGGATATCGGTGGCCACCCACCCATTCTATTTGACTCGCACCATCAATTCTTGCAGCTTTTCACTTTCAGCACAACTGACTATTTTTAGCAGGTTTTCGGGTCCTGTACTCCCGAAGCCGTTTTGGGGCCTTAATGATACAAATGGACATTGGTGGCCACCCACATACTCCATTTGAACCCCCACCATCAGTTCTTTCAATTTCTAAGTTGTAGCACAACTTACTATTTTTAACAGTTTTCCAGGTCTTGAACTTCCGAAGCAGTTTTGAGTCCCTAAATGACATTTTTTGGGCATCGTTTGTCCGGAAAATACGATTTTGTTCCAAAATTCATATTCGTGGCAACAGTTTTAGTCCTTAGATAGATATTTCTAATGGTGTATCATACACGTCAAACAGAAATCGTATGCCGAAGTTACGTCCACGGGAAGTTGAAACACAAATGTACCCAAACGGGGCCCATAGTTTTGGCTCTTCATATCCTAGGGTTAGGTTTTTAGATGTTTAGAGTTCTCCATTGTTTCTCAACAATAAATAGGCCCTCGAGCTCCATTGTAACACTGTTCATAGGTCTGTAGACGCTACATCTCTTCTCAGAGATTCACTACCAGCACTCTAGCTAGTTTATTTCCATTCTGTCTGTAAGAAAATGTTAGTTCTTTGATGTTAATGAAATGAAGTGTTATTTCCTCTGCATATTTGTATTTATGGTTATATGTGTATTCTATTGCGTTCCTGCATAAATCCGGATCATGAGGTGAATAAGGGCTATGTAGACGACCGTGGTAGGGTGGTGGAGCCTCAATACGATGGAACTGTAGAAAATGATGACTAGGTAATAGTGTTTTTTGACTCTATCTTAATTTATATGCCATAAAATTCTTGAGTATGGTTGTTTCCTTTTATTTTTTATTTTTTATTATTTATTAAATGTGATATTAAACTCGTATCAAGGACCATATAGGTTCGGGCTAGTGTTAAATAATGTGTTTTATCCTACATTATAATATCATCATTCAGTCTGTACAATAGTTCTTTTATAATTCACAGGACAGTAAGCAAACATATTTTTATTTCGAGCTGGTGAATCTCAGGGCTAAAAGGTAACTTCATGCTCACTTATCAGGTCATCATTGCCTGGGAGGTTCACATTGCCTGCTCTTGACATTTTGATCATCACAGTCTAGCCACTTATGATTTTTCTCATAATGATCCATATTGTGTAGGGCATTCCAAAATCACCCACCTATAAAGTTACCAAAAATGCTGCTCGAGGGAGGGTCAATGGTAACAATACATTTGTCTACTTCTGTATTCCCTGAAGAGGACGCAAGTCATACTCACATAAAGCCTAGAGACCTATCATCACTAATAAATAGTTGTTTGGTGTTACATTGATTTAGGGTAGATAAAATGGTTTTATTTTTAGCCATATGATAACATTCTTTAGAATCTAGAATCATTATCCATATCTTGAATGCATTGAAAGAAAAAACAGAGAAGAGCATGTTATTTAGAGGAAAGGTTAGAAGAGTAGAAGGAGAATTATCTGGATGGATGTTGGTTTTTTTCTTGTTTCGAGGACTTTCTTCTTTTTGAAACATTTGACCCTAGACGATTACTTCACCTTCAAAAATCTCATTGTTCACAGGTTTCATGCCTTTTACTTAATTCATTTATCATCTTTTGGTGCAAGAGAAAGCTAAGAGGGTTTGTAAACCTTAAATAGTTTGTGTTTTCAGGATGTTGTTTGTTGGAGTGCTCTAGGCCTTGGATTTGGTGTGCCACTAAGGTTTTGTTAGAGTTACTTGCAACACTAATAACTCCAAGATGTGAGAGATTATCTTGCTATCGTACTAGAGAATCAAAAAATGTGTCAAAAGAGGGAATTCTATAAGAAACACCATTAAAAAGAAAAAGGTTCCATAGTAGAGGGAAAAGTGGATACGAAAAGAGAATAGGAAATTCCAAAGTTTCAGGAACACCAAAAATTAGTTGATCATCATCTTTATCAATGCCACAGTATAGAAGTGAGAGTCAGAGAGACTCAAATTTTGAGAGAAAATCTTCAATGACAGTATAGTCATTAATATTATAAACATGAGTTGATATCTGAGCTGGTGGGCTTGAATATGGTTGTGCTTACCAAACATAGTTTCCATATTTTTCCAAGTTGCATTTGGTGTATAAACGCCTTGAAGGATAAACTACAACTCATTAGAGATTGACATCCCTACAAGTTGTCGTACTGAGTTGTTTCTATTGGCTTATTTGGCATGCTTCGATGCATCCATCAATGCAAATTTTGTTCCTAAGGTTACTTGGGAAACTCTTTTACTTTTCAGTGAATCCTCCATATGAGATGGGAAACTCTTTTACTTTTTAATGAATCCTCCATATGAGATTACTAGAAGAAATAATTTGGTACTTGTATGTAGGATCTTACTTGAACTAGGAATATTCAATGTAGAAGTAAAATGACACAAAAAAATGAAATTGATTGCTTGGAAAGTGTTTGACAAATTCTGGACTTCCAAAAAACACGACACTAAAATTTGCTTCAATGCAATATTTATGCCTTTTGGAAGCTTAAGATACAGGGATTAGAGGGAATTTTCTGTGAAAATTGTAGAAACACAATCTAAAAATAATGAAATTTTCAAAAAGAGATGACTTGAGTATCTAGAGCATGCAAAATTCACCAAGAACCAAAAAAATCATTCAAGATAGAGTTCAGATGAAAAAGTTATGGCCTTTCAAAATTGTTGTCAAATTCCAAATAACCAATGGAGGGAAAGCTAGGACTTTCAAATTCCAAATAAGAAATGATTTCATGCCTAAAGGATTCCTTTGCAGAGGATAAAGCTTACTTCGAGCCAAAAAGGAATTTTGATTCCTTTAGAGAAGAGATGAGAGCCTATTTACAAGCAAAAGGAAAATTTCCTAGCTTACAAGGCATAAGTGATATATAAGAAGTGACTTCAAATTTAAGGTGCGAATTGGTTATGTTTAAACTGTTTATGACTTACACAAGTATGTCTATGGGCTCATTAAGGGTGCCTTGTGTTTGGGACTAATATGGCTTAATTATAAGGGATTTAAGGCTTTTCAAATCCTATTTAACCCAAGACTATTAATTTAGGGATTTTTGAAGCTTATATAACCTTATAATATCACATATTCAGGTGATAATATTAAGTTCTTTGCATCATAATTAACGTTATCATGACCTGGAGAAGTTGACACCCTAATGAAACTCAATTTAGCATAAGAATACTACTAGACCAAATTTTATCATGAAGTTATATCATCTTTTGGTCTATGTTGTCATGTAGTGATGTTGACATAGTAATAAAATCTCATGTAACTATTGTGTTTTTGGAAGGCATTTCAAAGTTAAGAGTTGTCATTAGGAAATCCGAATTAAGAAATCCTCACCTGGAAGTTCTGATTGGATAGGGGTGGGCACTTGCATACATGACCATCACACACATAACCTCAATGATGGACAATTACGGGTCCATTGTAAGTTTATCTTAAACCTAAGAATCATGAATCCCCATAGCAAGAGATTGAACATTATTACTGAAAACCCCCAAAATGGTATTTAATACTAGAAAATATATAGATAAACATATACGAACAAGATTTGAAGCAGTATGCGATATATTCTAGTCAGAGATAGCTTACTCCTATAATGTGGCCTTATCACAGTGCCTTGAAATTTGTAGCAGTGATATATCTCCTAGATCTGAGTTGTAATTTGTCAAGAATCTTACATAGAAGTATCGTTGAAAATGTTGAATCTCTAGCACAGTAAACCTTGTAGCTACTGATATGTGATGTAAATATAAATGGCACAATCCTATGTGTCAAGATAAATGACAGAGGTGTGTAAGAAATCATATGTAACATCAAGGGTTTAAGTTGAATACACCCTTGCATTGTGACAATATTTGAAGATCTAATTTCATTAGTTGAAATACCTTTGTGGCTCAAATTTGAAGAGTATAAGGTGAGGTAGTATGAAAAAAGCTTTTATGGCATCATATCATTCTTTAATCTATATTGTAGAGAAAACCCTTGGAACACTGTGATGATTACCTTGTTCACTTGAACATCCATGATTGTTGGTAGCTTACTACTATTGAATTTTTCTATATCCCTTCTAGAGGTTGGAATATCAAGTGATTGTCTCTAAAGAGATATCTTGAAAAAGAGCATAAATTTCCTCTCCAGATATTCTATTGACAATATTTCCAGATAGTTACATTTTTTGAGTGTAGGTATTGTATGCCTTTTACAAAGTCTGAGAATTGTGAAAGGTGTTACATTGAGATATAACAAAGTCACTGTACAAGAGTCCGTACTATTGAATACATTGTTCGATCGTGGAAAAGGAGATGGGCTTGGTGGTTGGAGATATTAGTACAGTTGAGGTGAATAAGGGTTGTGTAGACGACCCTGGTAGGGTGGTGGAGCCTCAATGTGATGGAACTATAGAAAATGATGACCCAATAATAGTGTTTTTGGACTTTGTCTCACTTTATATGCCATAAAATTCTTGGGTATTGTTGTTTCCTTTTATTTTTTATTTTTTATTATTTTCTAAATGTGATATTAAACTTGTATCAGGGACCATATAGGTTTGAGCTAGTGTTAAATAATGTGTGTTATCTTACATTATAATATCATCGTTCAATCTGTACAATAGTTCTTTTATAATTGACAGGACACTGAGAAAACATATTTTTATTTCGAGCTGGTGAAGCTGAGGGCTCAAAGGTAACTCCATGCTATCACTTATCAGGTCATTGTTTCCTGGGAGGTTCACATTGCCTGCTCCTGACATGTTTATCATCACAGTCTAGCCACTTATGATTTTTCCCAATGTGATCCCTATTGCGTAGGGCATTCCAAAACTACCCAAATTTAAAGTTACCAACAATGCTTCTCGAGGGAGGTTCAATGGTAACAATACATTTTTCTACCTCTCTATTCCCTGAAGAGGAGGTAGGTTGTACTATACAAAGCCTAGAGACCTATCATCACTAATAAATAGTTGTTTTGTTTTACATTGATTTAGGGAAGATAAAATGGTTTTATTTTTAGCCATATGATAACATTATTTAAAATCTATAATCCTTATCCATATCTTGAATGCCTTGAAAGAAAAAACAGAGAAGAGCATGCCATTTAGAGGAAGGATTAGAAGAGTATAAGGAGAATCTATATTTTGTGGATCACCAAAGTAATGTTTACAATCATATGACTACTTATCAATCTTATTCGTACCCCCTCAGGTATCTGTTCAAACTCTAGATGCATTCTTTAAGGCTTGTATTCGTTAAAGTCTCTATGTGAGTATTAAGAGTCTAATTTTTGTGATAATGCTGTGGTCAAATCACAATTTCAACACACTTCTTCTCCTTGATTTCATGAATTCACATAGTATATATATCTGGCTGCCAAGAATAATTAAGCCGACCTGTACCAGTTCAAGAGAAAAGAAACTATAGTTGAATGGTTCAATCTCTTTCTTCAGATTTGGCTTGGAATCTTTCTCCTAATTTTATTGAAAACTTAACATGGTAGCTTGAACAAGATTCATGTGGAAACAATATAGATTCGTATCCAATGTATAGTCCTGTATTTCCAGTTTGGGATCTCCATCCTTGAAAGATATTTCAATATGAAGGTGAATCAAGTATGTTAGCAAATATCATATTCTCATCGAAACTTCAAGAATCGTTAATGTCATATCTTGTTAGACCATTATGTTATAAGTGAAAAGGTAGTGTTGAATGTGCTTTCATCTTGATGTATTTCATCTCGAATTGGCATAATCAAGACGATAGATATGCCAAGGCATTATCATATACAAGCCCATACCATCTGTGAATCGTTCAGAAACAGAAACCTAGTCTTCAAGCAATGAAGAAATTAGATGACACATCATTCACCAGACCTTAGAATGCATCTAGTAAACCTTTTATTTCAAGGTCTACATAAAATTTACTAAGAAATGACCTATGCTCTGTGGCTAAGATGGAAATATGGAAAATATACTTATGAAGGATTACTGTGCACTAAATTGAAGTCTACATCCTGAAATAAAACACCTTGTCTCACATATTAAGACCATTTGATCAAACCGAAGCATGAGGATGGCGGTGCCCTCATCATTACAATGTTAGGGAACTAAGTCATTTAGTGTCAGTA
The DNA here is from genome assembly GCA_034641835.2 of Pinus albicaulis. NCBI lineage: Eukaryota > Viridiplantae > Streptophyta > Pinopsida > Pinales > Pinaceae > Pinus > Pinus albicaulis. Next base: position 1,040,443,866 of record CM076581.1, read on the forward strand.
ATAGCTATGCTTATGTCTGAACTTACCATAAGTGGCTCCAGTGTTTTTCTTTGGTACCTTGTATGTCAAAAGAGGCTAAAATGCTACTAAGGACAGATGCAGTAGATAAGTAGTATTGATATCAATAAAGACACCAACTAGGGTTTGTCATAACCCTTGAAGTACAGGTACATCAGACCATAAGTACAGTAGGTGCGGTAGAAGAACATTTTGTATTCATATATATAGTACTGCAGTATTGCTCACAAATGAAATTATGAACAAGACTATCAAATAGTGTATCTTTTGAAAAGGTATCCTCTCTAAAGAAACTACAAGGATCTTCTAGTAGAATATATTGTAGTAACTTTGATATGGAATACATCTCACCTGGAGATGTTATCAGCTAGAAGAAGAAGAGCATGTCACTCTGAATCAATCTTCAAAGGTGCCTTAAAGAAGGTACATATTAGATTCTATATCTCAGTAAGTACAATAATATGGAGACCCTGACATCCGGGTTACATTGAGTCAAGATCTCATTATGGATATGAATTCCTGAATACAAAAGAACCCTTCTTTTAAATAAACTAGTTGTCCCGCAAGGGAAGATCATAATTGAAGGCCAAGTAATCCTTGGATCAATAGCCATACAGTTGGTTGCATTGTAGGTGATGGGTCTTGTAATTGTCGCATTTTCATCATGTTTATCCTCACTATTCCTCACATTCCATCACCTCATTTAACCATTTACCATACCATTTTCATGGGTTCACCTCATTATTTTCTAATTTATTTATTTTTAATATTATAAGAGAATTTATGATTAATTATTGGAAAATTAACATATTTCATTAATATCTCAAATGTGGATGAGATTTGTAATGTGTAGGATTATTTGAAAGGATTATTCAAAAATCTTGTTTAATATTTCCTCCACCATTTCAAGAATTCAAAGGATAATTGTTCAAGCTTATTCCAAGGAGAAGATCATTGAGATTCCAAGGAGAAGATCATGGAGATTTGGATAACATATCTCATTTAAGATTTTTGAGAGATGAATGAGAATTTGAAGGGATCATATCTTGTAATTGTAGGGATAATGGTTCAGAGAAAAGTGGATCTGTAATTATGATTTTCTTATCTTTTTTTCAAAGCACTCATGTATAAAAGAGAGTGCTCTGTCTTCATTTTGATATGAAATGTAATGTAAGGAGATAGGGAATAGATATATAGAGATAGAAGAAAATTGATAGGCGGAATTAGAGTCTAGAACAAGTTTTTGTTTTGTAATCTTTCATTATCATTAATATATGTTGACACCAAGTTATTCTTCACATGTTGTTTTTATCTTATACGATTTCACATTTCTAGTTTTTGATATGATGCGATGGTAACATTGTTGGAGAAGAATTGTTGAGGAAGGATGATCAAGTTTTCCTAAGTTAGGAGCCTTTCTCTCACTTTCTACATATCACAAACTATTCCTCTTTAGTCTCTCTTCTTAAGGACAGTAATCTGGGGAAGGATGACCAGGTTCTCCTAAGTTAGGAGCCTCTTCCGTCGTTTACTGCATTTCCATTGCATGTGCTTCATATGTCTATGAAACCCTCAAATTGATAATTTATGTTAGGTAGATTGTTTGACGACAATAGTTTCGCCCAAAATTTTGGCATTGTTATCGAGGAAGCACGATGGATTGAGGTATAGGTTACTTTTCTTGCAAGTGTGAATTTCAATTTCTGCAAGCGTGTTCAATTTCTGCAAGTTTGATTTTTGTGTAAGAGTGTTTGATTTCTACGACTATGAAGAGTTATTGTTAGTGTTTTTAAAATGATTTAACAATGAATATAAGTTTGGAACAACTCACTCAGATCCTAGCAGAAGTTGGGATCTCCTCTTCCTATGAAAAGAAGATCTTGACACTTGCAGAAAGCTTAACTACTCCTCCAAAAGAGAATGAATCTACATATGAAAAATCTTCTATATTTGATGAAAAACAATTAGTAAAACAGGAGAATAAGGAGGACAACGCGGCATGATTTGAAGGAGGAAAATCATGCTTACGAAAATCTTATTGAATAATGGTTCCAAGGGATTATGAGGTTAGATCACTCATTTTTCTTTTATTTAGTTAAATTACAGTCACAACAAATAGATCTGGTTATTTTTGTACATTTCCATTTTTCATGTGCGAAAGTGACAATGAATATATTTTTATTACTGTTGTGTGTATGGTTACACTGGAAGTTTGATTACACGTAGTGATTTAAGTTTGATTACACGTAGTGATTTTTAATATTTAATTAAAGTAGAGTAGGTAGGAAAATAAAAATAAAAACGTTATTTTTAGTTTTTTTTAATAAGTATGCAAACTCTGAAAAATAATATCTAATAATTTTCAAAAATAAATTGTTTTTTTAGATTTCTAAAATTTTAGTTTTCAAATTTCATCTTTTTAATTAGAAATTAAAAAAAAATAAAAAATAAAAAACATAAAAAAAATTCATTTAGATTTTCTTTTCTTTTGAAATAAAACAAATGTTCTTTAAAAAAAATAGTTTGATTTTCAATTAAAAAAATAATAATAACAAAAATATAAAAAATAAAAAATAAAACAAACTCTTTATATATATATATATATATATATATATATATATATATATAACAGGTATATTAAAACCCAGAAAATTGCAGCCTTTATAAGATTGAATCGTAGACACATTTATCTTAAAGAAGAGATTTGATCAAAGAAGTTTCCCACAAGATTTGGCTGGAGAAGGGGACTGCACTTGTTCTCCCATGAATGTCGATGAGTATGTTGTGGGGTCGGTGTCATGGAGGAATGAATTGCAGGAATGGTATTGGTTCATCTTGCATGAGGCCTATATCATGTTATAGAAGTTGCCAATTGTTGCCAAGTGGCAAGCGCCATTATAGTTCATTGCCAGAGTGCCTGCAAGTTGTAGAGGCTACCGACTTTCTTTCCCCGAAATGGGTTCCACAGTTGGCAGCTCCAAAGGTTGTTATGGATGGTAAGTGCATTCCATCTCCTGGATCTGGAAGGGTCGCTTATGAGTTTATGGACCCGCAGGAATTTTCGGTTAAATGTGTCGAGGATGGCAGCGGTACTACGAGTGTTAAAATGGTAATCTCGAAACTAGAACTGGAATTTTGCTTGTTAATTCTCGTGTTTGTATGACTGTCATTCTGAATTATCAACTAACATACCCGCCGGTGATCCACGTGCTCCGATGTCCAACCGATCAAGGGGAAGGATTTGCTACCTTTGACCACGTTTTGGCCCTATCATGGCCTCTCCACTGAATAATTGCTTCTTGAATCGAAAATGACAGTGCTATGGCCTCTGGGCCAGCGTGATAGATAGTATGGCCGGTTGACCTTCCCACGAATAATGCAGCCCAACAATGCAATATGGTGGCCCTTGGTGTGAAAACCTTCACAAAACAATGGGGATCACCACTGCATTGACCTCTCCTGGCTTTTGAAGTCTCCAGAAATCCAAGTAGGCGATCTCCTGGCTATCGGAGTCGAGAGGAACTGATTACGAAAAATGAAATGGTGCGAATGCGAATGCGAATGCGAATGATGGAGTGGAGAAGGGCGTGGTGCGTAGGTGAGAATCCTGGCATTCTAAAGCTGGGAGAATCGCTCTCCATGAGTTTCTCCCTATCCATCATTGGAAATCGGCTTCGCTACTATTGGAGCAAACTGCTACAGTATCTTCCCCTGCACAGCCCTTCTACTCGACACACACACATCCAGTGACCAAACCGTCAGCCCCAGTTTTGGGCATATGCACATCGGGTATCCATCCATCTTCTCCGTAATCAATTTTCAATTTTGGATTATGCTGCAATTTTCGATTATTTTTTATTTATTGCTTAAAAAATAAAAATAATAAATTAAAAAAAAATTGTTTTTTTAATTTGTTCGCCAAAAAAAAATAATCAACATAAATAATAAATTAAAAAAATTTAAAAAAAATTATTTGTTAAATTTGTTTTTAAAAAAGGAAAGAAAAATCAATATAATAAAAAAATTAAGAAATTGTTTTTTTTTATAATTTTTTTCTAACAAATATTAAAAAAAGAAGAAGCAATTGGACATTTCATAATACTTGAAAAACTGTATTTATGTCAATTTGTTTCTTTGAGTCACTTCATATAGGAATAGTCAACAAAATTAGCACAGAAAGGCCACAAAGGCCACAAGTAAGAAGTTTTTTTTTTAACATTTTTGCATTTTATGTTTTTTCAAATCTCTTACAATTTTTTATGCGGGAATAGTGCTAAGTGTTTTTTGTGTTTTTTTTTGTTTTTTCTTTTTTTTGTTTTTTTCTTTTTTTTCAGGTTTGAAGATGATTTAATGCAGAAGTGATTTTCAGAAATCACAATAAAACATGCATCACTGAAAGCTAAGAGGAGCTAAACTTTTTATCGGACATGTCCATCACACAGACAATTTTGAGAAAAAAAATTGTGTCATGACATGTTCAATTACCCTTCTCCTTCTATGCTTATCAGTCATCCATATCGAAGCCCACTTTCATTATGACTTCACACATACATACTTTTCAGAGATGCATACATTATTTCATCTTTTGCCTCATAAATAAAACCAAGCAACTCATTTTTCCTTGACCACATTGCCTTGCTATCATTTTCCTAAAAACTTGTTTCTACTGCAATCATTTTCATCTATAGTCCTACCAATAATTTTGTACAAACTCGTGTTAACTGATGTGGGATTCCTTAAGGCCCACCTTTCAACAAGTCTTGACCCATCGACATCAGCACCTTATCTAGGATAGAAACTAGAGTTATCATTAGTATCTTGAGGCTTGTATGTCCTAATGACAAGTTCTCTCGTCGATAGTCATGGAAATACATCAATGTCCCTTGATCGTTGAATCTTGCAAGTGGCTCGACATCAGATCATTTATTCGCATTTCACAAGATGTACTGGGATACCTTGGCACTCATTGACATCAATGGTGATTTTTCCTCGCATTGATTAATGACATCCATTAATGGTCGATAATCCATTGACTTCTTTTCATGCTCGACATCAACACATCCATTCGCATGACTAGAATTGTACCATCAGATTATGTAGTGGATGAAGACTATATATTTTTCATGAATCCGTCAGCAATTGCAATGACATTCCTCCAGCCATATGTGAGTATGACAGTTCCACTTTGAGACATCATATTCTGATTCATGCAACCAATCAATACTTCAGATTCCTTCACTTCATCCAGCAACATGATATTCACATGATCCAATGCTATGATATTTTCCTAATCCAGTAGCATGATATTTTTCTGATCTAGCACCAGTAGCATATACATTTATATTGTATAGTTCATCGACTGTTTGGGTAAGCGAAGGTATGTTATTTTCTAATTTTTAATCAAACAGTGTCTTATATGTTGAAAATAAAAGAACTTGGAAAATTCCCTCACCATATTACATCATCTTTCACCTTTTCGTAAACATAACACATCTTCAGTTTGGTGGGGAAATATTCATAATCATTTCATTCCATTCATCACCTCACATATTGTCGACCAACATGACTCTTCGAAACTACACTTCGTTGCAATTGATTCAAATACAGTGATATCTATTTTGGCATGATTCAAAAATATCAGAAATATTTTTTTATGCATATTAATGACTTATCATTTCTAGTACATGAATTATCATTTTCAGTACATGTGTTAAAAAAAAAGAGAAGAAAGAAACTCAAATGAATGTTTTTAACAAAAGAACCAACATTTGTTATATTCATGGTTGTTAACACAAGAACCAACCATAGAAAATATCAGTTGGAGTACATGTATTTTACATCCGGAATGATACATTGTTAGAAACCATAATCATGCAAAGCCAAAAGTTTTTAATCCATGCGATGTTGCATGAGGACATGCAACAAGTTCAATTCGGGGGTATGTTGCGTCTCGTAATTGTCATATTTTCATCATGTTTATCCTTGCCATTCCTCACATTCCATCACCTAATTTAACCATTTACCATACCATCTTCATGGGTTCACCTCATTATTTTCCAGCTTATTTATTTTTAATATTATAAGAGAATTTATGATTAATTATTGGAAATTAACATATTTCATTAATATCTCAAATGTAGATGAGCTTTGTAACGTGTGGGATTATTTGAAAGGATTTTTCAAAAATATTCTTGAATATTTCCTCCAACATTTCAAGAATTCAAAGGATAATTGTTCAAGCTTATTCCAAGGAGACGATCATGGAGATTCCGAGGAGAAGATCATGGAGATTTGGATAACATATCTCATCTAAGATTTGTGAGAGATGAGTGAGGATTTGAAGGGATCGTAACTTATGATTGTAGGGATATTGGTTGAGAAAAAGTTGGATTTGTAATTATGAGTTGCTTATATTGTTTTCAAAGAACTCATGTATAAAAGAGAGTGCTCTCTCTTCATTTTCATGTGAAATGTAATGTAAGGAGATAAGGAATAGATATATAGAAATAGAAGAAAATTGATAGGGAGAATTAGAGTCTAGAATAAGTTTTGGTTTTGTAATATTTCATTATCATTAATATATGTTGACACAAATTTATTCTTCACATGTTGTTTTTATCTTATATGATTTCACATTTCCAGTGTTTGATGTGATGTGGTGGTAATGTTGTTGGAGTAGAATTGTTGAGGAAGGACGATCAGGTTCTCTTAAGTTAGGATCCTCTTCTTTCGATTTCTACACATCACAAACTACTCCCCTTTAGTCTCTCTTCTTAAGGCCAGTAATTTGGGGAAGGATGACAAGGTTCTCCTAAGTTAGGGGCCTCTTCTGTCGTTTACTGCATTTCCAGTGCATGTGCTTCGTAAGTCTACAAAACTCTCATATTGATAATTTTTGTTAGGGAAATTATTTGACGACGATAGTTTTGCCCAACAGTAGGACATTCAAAGGGAGCTCGGATTTAGCTACTGATGAGCCTTTCGTTCAAAATAAAAAATAAACATCCTTGGCTGCACTTAAAGGTTTGAAGAGATGGAAAAGCTACTGGACTTCATATGAGATTTCTGAGGTTCTTAATAAACATTCTATCAGTTTTATGCCTCAAGGCTCTGATCCAATCTATGGATGAGCCCCTTACATATTGGATAAATATTGTGTGAGATATCCCTATATACACTGCGAGCTCTAAGATTCCTTGAAAATTCTCATGTTGGCTCAATTGGCAGAGCACATCTAGTGCTATTCAATTTCTCTGAAACCACTATTGAGGTATAGCAGCAAGTTATCCTTCAATAAGTAACTTGTGATCACCGTCATTATTGGAGAAGAAGACTCTAAGAATCCACCATATGGTATAACAAAGTACATTGTTGGGCATGTTTGTGGAGATATATCTCTTGAGGAAAAGGATTTCTACTCAAAGGAAGAGGATAACAATAATATGCTTGCACGTATTTCTAGATGAATCACCTTTTTAAGTTATCCTCTGAATTTTGCAGCAAGATTTCTGATGATCGTTTAATGAGAAAATGTATGACTAGCTTATAGTCCATATCTAAAAGGAATGGCATACCTCATCTACCTAAGAGGGAGTTACTTGTTGAACTCTCCCAATATTATAGCAAAGAACTTCTCTATGGAAGGGTATTGTCAAAGTCATGGCATGATTATGGATTCTCTTCAGCATGAAAGGAAATCTGGTCATATGAAATTTCTTTTGCAAAACAGGTACTGGGGCAGCTTCATGATAGCACTTCATGATAGAGAGAAGCTTAGGCTTGGGGTCTCCCTGAATAAGAGGGAGTAAGTTTTGTTAAATAATTTCTGTAAACTGACAAGAAATGGTATGATCACTGCTGATGGTATGCCTTGTCATAAGAAACTCTTCAGTGAGTTTTGCATCCCCATGTATACATCTATATGCCAACAAGATCCTAGGATGGAGATCACCCTTACAAAAGGTAGCCCTCCACCATCAGACAACAATATCAAGCCATCCCACTAAGATGGAGAGACACACCATAGATTGGACCTTCATCTAGTATTTTTCCTCTATCATAAGTTTCTTCCCTTTGTCCTCCGATGGTAAGAGAGGCACATATTATGAGGTTGATGGTCTGCAGACATGTAGTGCTTCCTCCACATCTTCAGCAAACATATCTAGTGGGCACTGAGGCACCTATAACCAAGAGGTCCAAAAGGCTTTTGGAATCAACCAAATAAAATCCTTGTCTAATATATGTTGAGGTGCATAAAACAGATTTTAACAACTAATAAGAGATTACATATGATTTTAGCAAGCATGGGAAAATAAATAATAAATATAACTCAAATACACTAAATAAATTACATGGATAATATATATATATATATATATATATATATATATATATATATATATATATATATATATATAATCATGGGTCGGTTGACCAGCAAGTTTCTTCCAAGTCGCTATTCAAGTTTCACTGGTGGGCCAAAACGTGTCTAGAGTCTAATTCAGCCCACAAAATTCCATCTTGTCATGGTTGAATGCTATCTGTAACTCAACCATTTTGTAATGGTTCTATATAGTGGCTCTTGTTTTTGGGAGCCATCAGAATGCCTCTAACAGTGAAATTGTATCTGCAAATGCAAAATATTCCTTTAATTCCTGATGAAGAATGTAACAACCCTCTCACATTATTATACACTCTAACCGTGAAATTATATCTGAAAATGCAAAATTTACCCTTAATTCCTGACGAAGAATGTAACACCCCTCTCACATTATTAATATAACGTATATGTATCTCTCTCTCTCTTTTTGAACTATATATATATATATATATATATATATATATATATATATATATATATATATATATATATATATATATAGAAAACCCTATAGTTTGAACTGGCCACCAAAAGCTGGGAAAATTTTAAGAATCCCCCTAAATTTATATATATAATAAATGGGCGAATCCCCATGATACATAGGAAAAATGGAAGGCGATTTTATCAATAATATAATATGTATATATAATTTTTTGGCAAATCTCTCACGAGATTATATTATCTTATGAAATCATGGCGAATCACTAGTACAAAATGGTGAATCGTTGTCTAGTGGAGTTCGGGGTGTTGGTTCTAATGAAGATATGGTAGTTGAACCAGGAGTTGAAGGAAGTGAACCACCGAGACCAAGCATGGCACATGGTGACTGGTGAGGGAAGTAGTTCTCGTGTAGTTTGGAAAATGCGTTCTAGTTCTGCTAAGCGTAGTGTTGTTTCTCATGCTACTACTAGCACTAATATGGAGGTTGGAGAGGAGTTTTAGGAAGCATGGAAGATATCAGTGGTGGAGAATTACAAAGAGAACCCTGTGATGGGCTTCATTTTGCCGTTTGGTATTTGGGCCTACAAGATCTTATGTCCATTGAACCAACAATTAACCGTTCAACCAACAATCAACTTAACTGAGTTGATTAGGTATGAGTCAACTCAGACTAATATTCAAAACTATGCTTTGCACTATCCCATATTTATCACACTAATGCTACACAACATTGTGCATTTGCACCCAAATCTCATGCATGCACACAAAATTTTCATCAACATCTATAACCCTAACCAAATGAGAATTGATGAACAATTTGCACCAAAGTTTGTTATAGTGTTGAAAGTTCATAAGAAATTTAGATCCATGGTACCTTCAATAAATTTTGAGATAACATCCACTAATTCGACCACAATAGAGCAAACTTGTGATAAATTTTAAACCTACAAAAATTAGGATTCATGTTCCTAGGAATGATCATAAGTAGTTGACATATAGGTAGAGTTTTGAGCCTTGACACATTGATAATGCAATGGCTTAGGTCAAAACTCACACATTTAAAAGTCATCAATTAAGAGAAGACAAGATCATTATGAATTACACATGCTCCAAAATTCCTACCAAATTCTACTTAGTTCTCTGCAACTCAGCTATGCATAATCTTATAGTAAATACAAATTCCACAAAGCCTTCTTCACATAGATAATAAATGGCCATTAGAAGAGCACCCCATATATAATAGTAATAGTAGCAATCAATAGATTATTTCATATTGAACTTCATAGCCATAGCACTCCTATGTATTTTATGATGTATTCAACTTGCATTATCAAATATAGATAAAATCATACTTTTGATTGATACATGTAAATCATACTTGTGCACAATGTTGAATGCAATGCCAGTCAAGGAGTAAAGTCGGTTTGACGTGTAATGATCTATAAAATAATGAAGAAACTTAGTAATGCATCACAACTTTCACGTTTGAAAAAATTATAAAGCTTTCATGCAAATCCATTGTTGTTATAGTTCCTTCTCTCGACAATGTTCCATATAAGCATGGAAAATCAAGTAATATTAAAATGCATTTATAATACTTTGAAGCAATTAATGCTTATGGTGTATTTTAATACTGATTTATTACTCTGCCGCAGTTGTAATTTATGCAATTAGATTGTATTCAATCCTTACAAAGAAATTGAAGAGAGGATAGTTCAGAACTAGGGCTCAATATATTATAAGCATTCATGCCTTGATCGATGATATAGAATGCATATAAAACAAATGAGATTTGGGTAAAGCACGAATGTGGCAATCCCGTTGTACACAATAAATGGCATTGAGTTTGACATAAGATATTTTCTTTTACCAGTGTTTTATGATAGATTAGTGCAACTTAAAAGCTATAAGATGTTATAACTTTAATATATCTAAATTTTACCTGAAGAGATAGTTAGAAATACATAGATTTTACAAACAATAATTTTGCAAAGAAATCCAAATGTTGAATTAACACACAAGTATGCCTCAAATAAAAGCATCTATAAAACCTTTTTCCCAAAAGAAATTCATGAGTTTGAAATTTTGAATATTTATCCATGATCTTTAGATTGTAGGAGTATATATAGTTTTTATTCCAGATTGCTTAAATTAAAGATTAGCTTACCGTATGAATTACAGTGCATAGATAGAAATAGAGATGGTTTCCAACAAAAAGCACCCAAAAAGGAAGCGAAATTCAGACGAGACACTTATTTCGCTTCTTCAGTGCTAGTGTTTGATGACCAACATCATCATCACTTCCACATTCATCCTCATGCACCTCAAGAGTTGTAGGTACCACTTTTCCCGTGCAAATAGATCAACGAAGTGAAAATTACAATTAAAACATTCTATATTTTTACAAAGAGTTACAATGCACATTCACAAGAACGACACCAAGCCTTCTCCATTAAGAATTTCCATGCTAGTGAACAATTTCTATATAGGGCATAAAACACTATTATCAGAAGTCAATCCTATATAAAGATGATAAACACTGAACCCAAATAAACATTTCCATTTATTGGAACTACCCATCATCAAAAGTAAGTAAAACAATCTACAAATTTATGATTAACTTACAAGCATGATATGTCACGGGGGAAATTTTTCTTAATAGAAGGTGCCTTGCCACTCGAAGGATCACAAAAACTGAAGTAGAATATCAGACTAAATAATTATTTCAACAGTTTGTCACTGAAAAAGATTTTATTTAACTTCCACATTATTGTCTAATAAAGTATATTATTTAACAACACAGTAGTATTAATATGTAAATATCACATTATAGAATACTATTCTACTAACATCTAATTCTATTTCGTATTATTATGATATTGTCGAGTCTCAGAGCCTGCCAACAATTCCAACCCACCTTCTTGTCTAACTTTTAGGGGATGCCAACTTTCAAAGGAAAAACAGAGTCTTTACAAACAATACTGAAATATCACTGGAACATCACATAAGAGCCTTGACACTTGTGTGCATAATCAATAATGTTAAAAGAAATAATATTTCCAAGCAAAACCAATTCAGAGCCCCTGCATCCCAATCTAATCTTAAGACAATTGCCACAATTTAAAAATATGTGGAGGTTCAATGCTAGTTATAAAACGTGTTTGACTGCAATATTTTTTCCAAATCAAAGTGTCCATCAGGGAACCTCTCTCTATATTCCTCTAGTTCCCATAGCTTCCTCAACTCCAGATATCCTTCGCATATCAATTTGTCAAACTATGATTTTATTGGCATATAATTGGAGTTATTTTGTAACCAGTCATCAATAATTGCTACCAAAGCAATACAAGCACTCTCCCCTGCAGCACGTTCACTTCGTTGGTTAATTGAAGCAAAAAATACTTCAGTTGATAGCTTCATTTGTCCATCTCTGCTAACCAGTACTTTATGTTCCGAACTGCTAATGGTAAAGTTGTCATCTGCAAAGTCTACCCAGACATGTTCAGAGCTACACTGGAATCAATCTCATTGACCTGAAATAGATAAACAAATATTGATATCAATATCTACCAGATATTGCAAGAGATAGTTAAATAAAAATGAAGCAACAAACAATAGGGTTCTATCAGTTTCTAAATTGATGTTGAAGTAAATTCAATACTTGAAATAATCCATATCTAGAAGCATCGAACTGTAATCAAAGTATTCAATCCAAAAAAAATATCTCAAACCGTCACAAGTCGTGCCAAACTAAGTAACACACATCCAAACTTGTTTGTAGCACCAAATGAAGCACTCGAAAATGCCAAAAACAGTATAGGAATCCATCAATATTACACCAGTACTTTTCGCTATGGTATGAATAATGTGACATGGTTATAAGGGAAGAAAACATCAAGAGATGAGTTGTATATCACTAGGTAAGGCCACATGGTGAAGCCTGATTAAAAGGAACCCAAGTCACCAATCATCTCCACTGGATCAAAAATAAACATAAATTCATAAAAACTAACAAAATGTTTGATCTATTTTTACTTAAAAATGCGAAGATACCAAATTGTAATCACAACCGTTCAGGTCAAACACATTACCATACATGAAACAATGTTACCGATGAAATAGGTAACCGCACTGTTACCTACTTTTTTTTGGTAGCATAAAAAGCACTCGATTTTGAAAAGTGGTGATGCTGAATCACCTCTTTTTTTTTTTTTTAGCACATTTTTGACACTCTAATATTTTTATTTACGAAGTATAAATATTTGTTTTAAAATGATAGTGATTTTCATGCTAATTTTGAAACGTATTGTTACAGCATCAACTTTTTTTTTTTTTAGAGCGGTGATTTTCATGCTAATTTTGAAACGTATTGATGCAGCATCAACCTTTTTTTTTAGAGTGGTGATTTTCATGTTTGTAATAAAACACAAAACTTAGATAAAAATATATATATATAAAAACAATATAAAAACCAATAAAAATGTAAAAAAAACAAAATCAACTCGTAAAAATAAAAAATTTATACAAAAATAAATAAATAAATAAACAAAAATATTCGAAAATTATATCAAAAGAAATGACAAAATTTGAAAAAAAACATATAAATTAAAGAAAAAAAAATAAAAAAATAAAAACATCAAAAACATTTTTTTCTAAGTCATTAAAAAAATCCATATAATTAAAAAAAAAAAAATTAAAAAAAATTTAAATTACAAAATTAAAATTTAGATAAAAAAATAAAATACAAAAAAGAAAAAATTAAATTTAAAAATTTAAATTAAAAAAATAATAATAAGAAGAAAACAAAAATACAAATTTTAAAATTAACAAAAAAAACAAATTTAAAAAAAAACAAAATTTAAAATTGAAAACGAAAATTAAAATAAAAGAATTATAATTAAAAAAACTATTATTAAAAAACAAAAAAAATGAAAAAAACCACGTGCAAATAATTAAAAAACAAATATCCATAAATTTGTTGTTTTTTTTTAAATGAAACAATTTTTAAATTTTTAAAATGAAAAACCAAATAAACTAAAAGATTTTAAAAAAAAAATTAATTAAATTAAAATTTAATAAATTTAATGAATAAATTTTAAATTTTAAAAAATAATTAGTCTAAAATATTAAATTTAAAAACAAAATTTAAAAAAATAAACAAAACAAATTAAAACAAATTAAATTTAAAACAAAAAAATTGAATTAAAATAAAATTAATTTTAAATTTTTTGAATTTAAAAAAAAAAATTAAAAATAAAAATCAAATTAAAAAAAAAATATTAAAAATTAAAAAAATAAAAAAATAAAAGAATTTTTTGATCGTGGTGGCGCCGCCAGTCGGCCTCCCGCCCAGGTGGCGGCGGAGGCCTCCGCCGCCACCTGGGCGTGAGGCCGATTCCGGGAATCGCCCTCCCGCGGCGAGAGGCCGATTCCGGGAATCGCCCTCCCGCCGCAGGAGGCCGATTCCGGGAATTGCCCTCCCGCGGCGAGAGGCCGATTCCGGGAATCGCCCTCCCGCGGTGAGAGGCCGATTCTTGGAATCACCCTCAGGCCGATTCCTAGAATCGCCCTAAGGTCGATTCCAGGAATCGCCCTCCCGCCATGGGAGGCCGATTCCGGGAATCGCCCTCCCGCCATGGGAGGCCAATTCCGGGAATCGCCCTCCCGCGTCCTCAGGACGATTACGGGAATCGCCCTCCTGCACCCTGAGGTCGATTCCGGGAATCGCCCTCCCGCCGCGGGAGGCTGATTCCGAGAATCGCCCTCCCGCGCCCTGAGGGCGATTCCCGAAATCGGTCTCCCGCCGCAGGAGGGCAATTCTCAGAATCAGCCTCCTGCTGCGAGAGGGTGATTCCCAGAATCGGCCTCCTGCTGCGGGAGGGCGATTCTCGAAATCAGCCTCCCGCCTAGTGGCCGGCATCCGCCGTCACCTGGGCAGGAGGCCAAATGGCAGCGCCACCACAATCAAAAAATTCTTTTTTATTTTTAATTTTTTTAATTTTTAATATATATATTTTTTAATTTGATTTATTTTATTTTTTTATTTTTAATTCAATTTTTTTTTTTTTAATTTAATTTTTATATTTGAAATTTAATTTGTTTTAATTTTTTTTGTTTTTTTTTTTAATTTTACTTATTTTTTTTGTTTTTAATTTTTTTTTTCTAAATTTTTTTAATAATTTTTATTAAATTTTGTATTTTCTTTTATTTAATTGATTTTTTTTTAATTTTTTCATATATATTTTTTTATTATTAAATTTTATGTTTAGTTTTTTCATTTAATTTTTTTTTTAATTTTTTAATTTTTTTATTATTATTTTTTTAATTACATAAAATTTTTATATTTTTTTTTTTTATTTCAATTAAAATTGTGTATTTAAAATTAGATTTTTTTTTAGGTTAAACTTAATATTTTCAAATTAATTTGTTTTTTATTTTATTTTTTATTTAATACATCTTTTTAATTTATTTTTTTCAATTTTTCAATTTTAATTGATTTTTAAAGTTTTTTAACTTTTTATTTTAACAATTTTTTTTCTTTATATTTAAAATTTAATTTTTATTTCAAAATTTATTTGTTTATTCATTTATTTATTACAATTTAATATTTTTAATTTAATTTGTTATTTTAATAGTAATATTTTTTTTAATTTAATAAAATCTAATATATATATTTTTAATTTAAGTTCATATATATATATATATATATATATATATATATATATATATATATATATATATATATATATATATATATATATATATATATATATATATATTATATATTTTTTATAATTTAAATTTAATATATTTTTTAAAATCTATTTGTTTTCTTAATATATATTTCTTTAAATTTAATATTCTTATTGTATTTTTTTTTCATTTTTTTACTTTTAATTTGAATAATGTTTTTTTTTTTTTAATTAAAGTTTTAAATTTATTAAAATTCAATATATTTCTTTAAAATTTATTTTTTATTTTATTTTTTTATTTTTATTTTTTTAATTTAATAAACATTTTCTTTTTCTTTTTTAAATTTAAATTCTATGTTTTATTTTTATAATATATTTCTTTTTTTAACTTGTTTTTCTTTTTAATTTAATATATTTTTTAATTTTTTGATTTTTTTTATTTCTATATATTTTGAAATTTTGATCTTTAAATTTTTTTAATTTTTAATTTTTAATTTTTTTCATAAATTTTAGGTTTTTTTTAATGTTTGAATTAAAATTTTTATTTTGTTTTTATTTTTATTTTTTTTATTTCTATATATTTTTAAATTTTAATCTTTAAAATGTTTTTATTTTTTAAATTTATTTTTTTTCTTAAATTTTAGGTTTTTTTTAATGTTTGGATTTTAAAAATTAAAAAATGTTATTTCTATTTTTAAAAATGTCAAAAATATGACAATTTTTTTTTTGGTTTTTCCAGCGTCATCTGGTTTGTTTTGAGGGTGTTTTTTCAATCCTTTTTTCAAGAAACAATTTTGTTTTTAGCATAATTTTATAAAATGATGAAATTTGACCTTCAAAAAAAACCAAGTGCGTTCTGGAATACACTTTTTTTTGTTTTTGGAGTTTTTTTTCATGTTTTTTGAGTCTTTTTGGGCTAGAGTTCCCGTTTTGAGGTCAGGTTACCTATTTCATCGGTAACAATGTTATGATACACAATCGTTCATTGTAGCACCAAAATAATGCAATCAAATATGCCGAAAATAGTACAATCATGCACCAATATTGCACCAGAACCGTTACCTTTCGTATATTAAATTTATATATTGTGCAGAGTGATATGGTCAGGAGTAGCAAAAATGATAAGAGACAGGGATATGTACCATCACTTATGGGGGGGTAGCTGTGTAGGAAATCTTGATTGTCTGTGATCAAAATCAATATTATCTTCACCCTCTTCTCTGCATACCTGATTCAACAATGGTATATGGAGGAGCTAGTTTAAACCAAGAAGGATCATCCACATGTATAGTTTTCCATAGATGAGGATCATCTTTCACTGCAGCATGCAGAGACTTGCAAACTTTTTCAATGGATAGAAGATCTTGCAGGCCCAAATACCAAAGGGAAAAGTGGAGCCCATCATGGGATAGTGAACTAAGTTCTCGTTTTGAGCCAGCCTGAAATCTATTTAATAGAACTCTCCCAAATTCAAATTGGCATTCCATCATAACAGAAACTTCTAACAAACATGATGAATCTTTTTTCACAACATTAAATGGCAAAGTAACTGAACTAGATTTTACTCCACAGTTTCCTTCAAATTCATTGACATCTATTTGGTTATATTGTACTGAGTCTCCCAAAACCATCAACAACCAAATTCCAATAGGCACGCCTATTACAAAATTAAGAGGACACTCATAACTATTTTCTGGAACAAGAAAAACTGCTCTAATTTCTTTAAGTTATTCACTGAGAGGTATGGGTTCAATGAAAAATTGTTTAGGTAATTCCTGCACAAGTTTCAAGGGACATGATATATTTGGATTGTCATCAAAAAGTTGCTTCTTAACTCAGCTCTAAAAAGTCAGAATGCTCCAATCCAATTCCTTCATAGGGGAACTTAGCAGTAGAAACTATGCACTTCAGTCTTCAATCTGGTAAATATATGTGAATGTAAATTTAGTCCTTACACAAACAACCTCAACATATAACTCAGGGAATTAAACTCAAATATGTGCAACTCTTGTTCTTAACCTAGACCCAAAAAGTAATTCCCCTTTCATCTTAATGATTTGTCTAATTGTTGCAGAAAGAATTATGGTGAATTTATTCGAGAATGATATGTATTTCGGCAGCTTCCAAGTATCAAGTTGGCCCACAACTTTGCTAAAATTGGAATTGAGTATATATAAAGAGAAGAAAAGGCTATCACAGAGCTAGGCCCTTCGAAATTTCTTTCAATTTGTCCCAAGTCTTCCCTGCCTAGGTAAAACAAATTGCCTAGGTAAAACTATGGAAAATTTGCATGAACATGAATGAAACTAGGTAAGTGTATTATGACTTCAGAGGATACTTATGATGTAACCATGCAGCACAAGGTGAAAGTGACCAAGATGTGATTATTTGACCACCTTGATGTTGGTTCATGAAGAACATTATGCACCACTCAAGCAACCTCCACTGATAATCTAACCTTGTGAAGGCTAGAATCAT